>LPNX010141530.1:489050-584892 GCA_001517045.1 Pseudotsuga menziesii
CCTAAGTCATCAAAATCTTAATTCATTAGGCATGAACCTATGTATGTGCAAGAGATTGTATGTTATATGGTGAATTGTTAATGCTGGTAGCATTATCCAAGCTGGCAGCATTTTACTTACTGATAGCAGAATTCCAAAGGGTATTTCATTTGAAAAGTTATTTTTTATTAATACCATGGAATGTAAAGGGATAATAAAATTTGGTCATATTCATGATTATTTGGCATTCGATATGAAAATGTTTTAACGGAGGGCCTGTCCATAAAATGATGGGTTTTATCGTGTCACTTATGAAACGGTACACTTGTCATGATTTTGAAATTTGAACACTGCATGTAATGAATGTTAGTACTGGTTGTGGCAGAATCGACTTAACTCACTCTTTTCCCCAAAATCTATCTCATTACTTTGCTTGTTAACTGGAGAGGGACATGCAGAGGCCTGTTTGTATACTGTAAATTTTCATTGGCCACATGTAGCAACATTCCGGTTTCAAGTAGCTAGGGTTTTTTTTCAAACCCTGATGGATTTTGTGTTTGAGGGTCTGGATTACATTGTATATATTTTCTTGCATTTCAGAGCCAGTGGTTGTAGCAAAGAATTCCTTGCTCGGGACAGTATAGCGTGAAGGCTTTGTTGATTTGCATTACTGACAGAGGCTTAAGGGTAAGACCGATGAGGCCTTGGGTTCTATCTTCACTGTCATCTTCACTTTGTTAGGTTTGCAGATCAGTCTAATTAAGATTAGCATGAGCATAGGTGCATTATTGACAGGTCAGAGCTAGCATGGAGTGAAGACCGTCCACAGAGGTAACTACAACGAAGTTTAGTGGGTGTGCTGTTTTGTCTGAGATTTAAAGCCCGGTCTGTCTATACAACAAAGTTGAAATTTTTTAGGGTTTTCAATGTCAAAGGCACTAGACGAGGAAGAACCAGAGGTTATAGTGAAAATAAAATCAGGTGGTTTCATTTGCAGGCTAGAACCAAGCAATATAGACTGGATAAAACAATTTCCCAGGTCTGCCAAACTTATGCAGAAGTCTGGATGGTTTAATTTTTGTGAGAAATTGCAAGGTTACCATTCACAGGTGACCATGTTATTTATTGAAAATTACAGAGATGAAAGGGTTCAGCTGCAAATCCTAACTGTTAGGGTAAATGAGGATTCTGTTGCTGAGGCAATAGGCGTTCCTGCATAGGGCAAAAAATGGTTCAAACAACAAGATTTTCAAGGCGATGTCAGTGAATTTATGATGCCAGGATGTGAAAAGTTAGATTGGAAAAATGGTGTTCATATTAGCAGGATGAAACAAGGATGGAAGGTTCCTTTGGATGTGATACAAAATTACATAACATGTGATGGCAGGTATGACAGAATATTAAAATGCCATCTAAAATTGTTAATGCATATTCATGGAAGTATACAGGTAAATCTCCCATTTTACTTGTTAAAAAGCCTCCAAAAGATGATTTCCAGAGTTCAAAACCATCTCGAGCATACTGCTCGCTCTGTTTATCATCAAGGCTTAATTAAATTATTGATTTTAGCTTAGTTGCAAAAGGAGGGAAGAACATGGGAAT
This sequence comes from Pseudotsuga menziesii, assembly GCA_001517045.1. Classification (NCBI taxonomy): domain Eukaryota; kingdom Viridiplantae; phylum Streptophyta; class Pinopsida; order Pinales; family Pinaceae; genus Pseudotsuga; species Pseudotsuga menziesii. The sequence continues at coordinate 490,632 of LPNX010141530.1, forward strand.
CCCTGTTAATAGAACTAGGGTTTAAAGACAACCCTAAGGAGAAAGGTAAAAGAATGACAGAAGATATTGACCAGCAAACAAGAGGTCCTAAAAAACCAGTCCAAACTACTGAGAAAGAAGAAAATAATACTGCTGAGCAACCCATCCAAGAAGGCTTGATCCCTGAAGCTTCCTGTACAAATGAGAACCAGGAGAAACTCAGTGTTATGCTGAAAAGTATAGCTTCAAAGAATAAAATTCGTAAACAGTTATTCAAGACAGAGAAGCCAAGAACCAGGTTAAGGAAAAAGATACAGATAGAGAAAGGAGAAGCACATGAAGATGCCATGGATGTTGTACTAATAGATGATGCTGGAAGTGAAGAAACTGTACATATGGCAAAGGACTAGTACTCTGTAGATAATGAAAAGTTTATTGATATTCAAGGCATAGCAGGATCTATACCAGAAGCTTTTTGCACAGACAAGCAGGATAATCCAGATAATGGTTTAGTATCAAAAGGTTTACAGGAAGAAGGAGTCCATATAAGAGAAGAAGACTTGGAAATATCTCCTGAATTAAGCCAATGTAGGAAGTCTTTGCAAACATACCAAGAACAAACAATATATTTGCAAGACATAAATGAAAAATTGATGGTGGCCAACAAAATACTTCGTGAAGACCTATAGGGCAAAGAGACAGAATACCAAAAGCTGCTGATGATTTCCAAAGATGTTCTAAGGGAGAAATGAGCCATTCAGAAACAACTGGAACAAGTCAAAGCTCAGAACAAGGAGGACAATAAGGATGCTGAATTCGCCAAACTACAGAAGCGCTCACAGGTTTTGAGTGACTTAGCTACACTAGTAGAGGCTTCTAGAAGCCTTTAGAAGTTAAATTGTAGTTTGCTTTTTGAACTTATGTTGTTTATTTGACACATGTATTACACTTGTACTTTAATACTTTTTAAAAGGGATTGACTTCCCTATTTTTGAGGAGGTTCGATCCTTAGATATAGGATCTTATGGTTAGTTTAAAGGAGACATTATTTTGTATTTAAGAGGCTCTCAAGAAGAGAGACAGTGTTGGCAATTTTGGAATTATGGAAGCCCAGTTTTAAATCACTGTCTGTATAACATGAATACTCTACAGCTTCGATAACAGGTTCTACTTTGAATGAGCATGATTTTGATTTGTATTTGTATGTTATAAATTGTCTTTCTTATGACTTATCATGTATATGGTCTCCTCAATTCCATTATAGTGATTCTTATATTGAAATGCAATTATCCTTATAGTTTCTAAAAATAGAGACAATTTTATTTCATGACTTTGTGATCGTAGTTACTGAGGTATTGAACCTTGTATTTGGTTTTATGTTATACAGTTCCTGTATTTTGTATGATTTTCTTATAGCTCTTATATTATACCAGCTCTTATTTCTGACAACTCTGTGATTCTTTTATAGCTTTCATATTATACCAGCATATTACAGTGATAATTGTGTGATTTTTTCCAATAGCTTTGATTTCATACCAGCTTGGTTTTCTTTTGATTTCATTGATTTGTACATGTTTGAAAAATATTTACTTAAGCTTGAACCCCTGTAGTCTAGGTTCAACTTTAGGGATAACATCTTCTAGTGCCATTGTCGGGGACAGACAAAGGAAAGGATATCTTCCCTGGGTAATCAACATTTTCATGAAACTGATTTTGCAGGGTGAACAAAATCAGTTTGATCTGATATAGAATACATTCAGTCACCTTTTAAAAAGTTACAGTGGCTTCAAAGAAGATAGGAACTCGAGGAAATCCCTCATCCCCTTTGAATCCGAGAGTCTCATATCTTGAGCAATTGTTAAAGGAGGCTAGGAGAAATTTAATTTCTACTTCATCAGAAAAATTCAAATAGCCTGTAGCTTTAGAGATCCTTGAATCTTCATCTATTCCAATTCCTTCTTTTAACCCACATTCAGAAAAAGGAAAAGAAGAGTTAGACCTGTTATTTACCCCTTCCCAAATTGACAATTTCCGCATCTTTACAAATCCTTTGCTGTCAGAGAAGGTCAAACTTGAAGCATTGCAAACAGGAGCTTCTTCTTTATTTACAGCCCATATTCCTTTCGTTAAGACCATCCCAGCGAATCAATCAAATCCTGGTAATTTGTCTCCCTCATCACAACAGTCAAGCAGCCTTTAGCCTAGAATGGCCTAGCCTCAAAATTGAATGGCTGCTATGATAGCAGCAAGATATGCCCCACTTGTTTTACCCCAGCCTCTCAATGCTCTCCCAGCAGGAGATTATCAAAAGTACCTTCCAAGGTTTAATGGCTAGGGAGATGCTACTGCAGAAGAAGACTGGAATACATTTTGTAGTTATGCAGACAATCACAATTTTGAACATCAGGATGTTTGGATGAGGGGTTTTGTTCAAAGTTTAGATGGTGAGGTTAGAAAATGGTTTAGGGAATTACCACCAGACTCCATAGATGGCATAGATGCTTTAGAAGAAGCATTTATGAGACAGTGGGGGGACACTAAAGACTACTTGTATTACATGACAGAGTTTGGATCTTTAAAAAGAAAAAAGGGTGAAGCTGTGGGAGACTTTTCCAAAAGATTTAACAAAATGTATAGTAGGATTCTAGCTGAAATAAAACCTACTGAGACAGCAGCAAAGATAACTTATGCAAACTCATTTGATCATGAGTTTTCTTTGCTGTTAAGAGAAAGGAAATCTGTGTCACTTCAAAACATGCAAAATGCAGCATTAGAAGTAGAGTAAAATATTTTGGCCTCAAATAAACTCAAAGAGGAAGCAGAACACCAAATTGTTGACAAAAAGGGCAAGAAAGAAATCATTACATCCAGTCATACAGGAAGGTCATTAGATAGCAAAATGGATGAAATGAGTAAAATCATAAAAAGCTTGTCTGCTAAAATTGATAGGTTGGAAATGGGAAATAGAAATCAGAATAAACCCATACCTGAGGGTGATAGAAACCAGAATCAGTTTAGAAGACCTTTTGCTCCTAGGTTCTTGCCAAGAGAAAGACAAAATAATGATATACAGAGAGACAGACGAGAAAATGAGGAACAAAGGATTCAACCTCCTTTTCAAAACAATAATGTCAGAGATGATGAATCATATGAAATAGATGAAGGGGAGTTAGATGATTTGAAAGCATAGGAACATAATATTAGTCAATTTGATGGTGATTCTTCCTCTCATTTTCTAACTAGATCTGATTATCAGTATGCTACAGAAATAGATCATTATAAAGAAGATGACTATCATATGTCTATGCCCGAAGTCTGTCAGAAAATGCCACAAAAATCCTATCGACTAAGATCATGGGTAAAACATGCAGCACAGGCTAGAAAATTGGTGAAAGTTCTTCCTCTTAAATAAAATATGTCTGCAAATCATAAACAAATTGTAAATGAAAGAAAAGATGAAATTGTGAATCTTGAGGAGATGAATAAATATGTTAGTGGTTTCATTTTTGAACATGAGATTAATAAGGTGAAGATCCCTGTGCCTTTAACAGAATTGATTAAGAGTAAAGTTTATAGAGATGCAGCTTTTAAAACTTTCAAAAATGCAGTGAATTCTACTTCCATCCCATCTGATGAGATTAATTTGTAGGATGAAAAACCTACTATCATTGTATGGTCAAAAACTTTTGATCAGCCTGATGATAATTTAGAATATCCTCCTCCATTTTATGTAACCTTTTCAATACATGATCAGTTATTGCATAATTGTTTGCTAGATTCAGGAGCTTCACATAACCTCATGCCAAAATCAGTCATGGAAGCCTTAGGACCGAGTGTTACTAAACCATACCATGATTTGTATGCATTTGATTCTAGGGAAGTAAAGTGTATTGGGGTAATCAAGGATCTGGTGGTGAATTTGAAGCAGGTACCTATGAAGAGTGTATTGATGGATATTGTTGTAGCTGATATTTCTCCCAAATTTGGTATGTTATTGTCTAGATCCTGGGCAAAGAAAGTGGGAGGAACTCTGCAGATGGATCTTTCATATGCCACAATTCCAGTATTTGGGGGAGAATTCAGAAGACTTTACAGAGAGGTACAGATGGCATATTTGGTAAGTGATAGTAGACACCCTCATAATCATCCGATCTATTCAATTGATGAAAATATTGGTTCTTGTATGTTGCAATTGAATGATGAAATTGAAGGGGTTTTACAAGTACAAAAAGACATCCCAGTTTAGGTAAAGAGAGAGGAACCAGATGGCTTGTGGAAGATGTATTTCGATGGTGCATCAAGTAAAGAGGGGACAGGAGCAGGAGTATTATTGATTTCAGCTGGAGGTGAGTTTATTTTCCCTTATGTACAAATTGGAATTTAAAACAAAAAATAATACTGCTGAGTATGAGGCCTTAATTCTTGGGTTAAGAGCAACAAAATACTTAGGTATAAAAGAACTTGCTGTGTTTGGTGACTCTGAATTAGTTATTCAACAAGTAAAAAGGGTTTACCAAGTAAAGCAGAATTTATTGAAGGTCTATAGGAATGAGGTCTGGGATCTAATTGAAAATTTCTTCATAGCCTTCAATATCACCTTTGTCCCAAGAGAATATAACGAGACAGCTGATTCCCTAGCCTTAGCAGCAGCCTATTTCAAAGTTCCAAAGGTAACTCATCTGAAATACCCAATTGATGTAAGATATAGACCTGCTGTCCCAGATAATATTAAACATTGGAAAGTCTTTAATGATGATCAGGAAATAAAAGAATTTCTGGAATTGGTAGGTGAATTTTCAGATGATACTGTTGATCATGAACAAGATTTAGAATGGGTAGAAAATGAACCCTGCAGAAATAATTCAATTGCTGATCACAAAATTGTCGAATTAAAATGGAATTTCATTCCTAAGGGACTTGTTCCTTTAGAAATATTGTTTTCAAAAGATGATACACTGATAAAACCCACCCTGCAGACTACTGAAGAAAATGTTATGGAGTATAACATTGGTTCTGAAAATCAGCCTAAGATGATAAAACTGTCAAAATTGCTGTCAGATGAAGAAAGAAGAAAATATCTTGGTTTACTGAAAGAATATAAGGACATTTTTGCTTGGTCATATCACTATTTAAAAACATATGATACCAGCATTATTCAGTACAAAATCCCTCTAAAACCAAACACTAAGCCTTTTAAACAAAATCTTAGAAGGCTTAACCCAGCATTGCTGCCAGTAATTGAAAAAGAGGTGAAAAAACTACTAGATGCACAAATAATTGTGCCTTTGAGGTATTCATCTTGGGTTGCTAATTTAGTCCTTGTACGTAAGAAGAATGGAGAGATAAGACTATGTGTAGACTTCCGGAACTTGAATAGATCCTGCCTCAAGGATAACTATTCATTACCAAAAATAGATCAGATTTTGCAGAGGGTTGTAGGTGCTCATAGAATTTCAATGATTGATGGATTTTCTGGTTATAACCAGATTTCAGTTCAGCCAGAGGACCAAGAAAAAGCAGCATTTATAACCACGCCATGGGGGACCTTTATGTATGACAAAATTCCCTTTGGGCTCATGAATGCAGGTGCTAATTTTCAGAGGGATATGGATATAGCTTTTGTGGGTGAGAATTAAAAGTTTGTAGTGATATACCAAGATGACATCATAGTCTTTTCTAAGTCTGATAAAGATCATCTTAAACATTTAAGACAAATTTTTGTTAAATGCAGAAAGTTTGGTTTATCACTAAATCCTAAAAAGTCTCACTTTGCCCTGACAGAAGGCAAATTGTTAGGCCATATTGTTTCTGCTGAGGGAATAAAGATAGATCCAGAGAGAGTCAAGGCTATCTTAAAAATCAGCATTCCTAGAAACAAAAAAAAAATTCAATCTTTTGTTGGAAAAATCAACTTCTTAAGATGGTTTATTCCCAATTTTACAGAAATAATAAAGCATATCACTCAGATGCTTAAGAAAGAGAGGGAGGTCAACTGGTCTAACCAAGCTAAACAAGCATTTGAAGCCATAAAGCAAGCATTTATAGAAGCCCCAGTGTTGATGGCTCCTGATTATACAAAACATTTTGCAATATTCTCATTTGCATTAGAAGACACTATAGCTGCTGTATTATTACAAAAGAACTCTGATAATTTGGAACAACCAATTTCATTCTTCAGTAAAACATTAAGAGACTCAGAGCTGAAATATAATATAATGGAAAAGCAAGTGTATTCTTTAGTTAAAGCTCTTAAGTTTTTTAGAATATATGTTTTACATTCTAAGGTTGTGGCATATGTCCCAAATTCAGCAGTCAAGGAAATTCTTGCATAGCCTGATAGCGAAGGAAAAAGAGGCAGATGGATAGCTAAGGTCATGGAATATGACGTAGAAATTAAACCAACAAAATTGGTAAAAGGACAGGGATTAGCTAAACTTCTGATGGAATCAAATTGTCAGGTTTTGAATCTTCATGTGATGGCAGAGCAGTCAGAGCAGATTATATCAATAAAACACAGTAAACAACAGGTTTATAACAGGTATGGTGAATCTGATTGGTATAAAGATGTTGTGTATTTCCTTTTGTATTTACAATGCCCTCTCAAATTGAATAAGAATGAATGCAGATCGTTAAAACTAAAGGCAATGAAGTATGTTTTAATAGATATGATGTTGTACTGGAAGGATCCGGGAGGAATATTGTTGAAATGTTTGGAGAAATACGAAGTTGATGCTGTGATTACAGAATTGCATAGTGGAGTTTGTGGAGGACATAAGTACTGGAAGGCAACTGCCTTCAAAATCCTGAGAGCAGGATATTACTAGCCTACCCTTGTTTCAGATGTATATCATTAGGTTAGATCGTGTGTGGAATGTCAGAAATTTGCAGGTAAGCATAAGCTTCAGTCCTTACCTCTAAAGCCTATTTCAGTGAATGGTCCATTTCAGTAGTGGGGTCTAGACTTCATCGGTGAAATTCATCCTCCCTCTAGTGGACAGCATAAATGGATTCTAACTGCTACTGACTTTTTCACTAAATGGGTGGAAGCAGTTACAACAAGGAGAGCAACTGAACAAATTATAATTACTTTCCTTCAAGAAAACATTCTTGCTAGATTTGGCTGCCCTAGGAAATTAGTTACTGATAATTTCCCTACTTTCAAATAAAAAAAGATGGTGAACTTCTGTCAAGAAAATAATATTAGCCTAAAACAGTCCACACCTTACTACCCACAGGGAAATGGATTAGCTGAGTCCAGCAACAAAAATATTGTAAACAGTATCAAGAAAATGCTTTTTGAAAACAAGATGAATTGGGATACCAAACTAAAATTTTCTCTTTGGGCTGATAGAGTAACAAATAAAAAATCAATTGGGACATCCCCTTTCCAATTGGTTTATGGAATTGATGCTGTTTTCCCTGTTCAATTAGTGACCCCAGTCATTAATTTTATGCAGGAAATAGAAGAAGAACTAGATGATATCAGAAGAAGAATGTTCCAGATAGTTCAATTGCAGCAGGAGAGGGAAGCTATCAAAGATACAACTGAGAGACATCAAAGAAGAATGAAAGAAAGCTTTGATAAAAAAGTTAAAAAAGAGATGTTTGCAGTTGGTGACCTCGTTCTCAGATGGGATGCAAGAAAAGATGAAAAAGGTAAGCATGGGAAGTTTGAAAACTTATGGATAGGGCCTTTTTCAGTCATAAAGATCCTTGGAAACAACAAAATTTGTCTTACAAAATCTGAAAGGTGAAGAGATTGTAGGTCCAGTCAATGGACGTTTCTTAAAACATTTTTACACATATTGAAAGACAAAGTGTTATTGTACATAGTCACTGTATATATCATTTTGCTTCAAATAAGACTCCAACCCAATAAGACAGAAATGACTTTAGCAAGTTTTTGAAGGCACTGGTCAGCATGTTCTCAAAGTTTCATAGGAAAACTTTGTCCCCAGATGGAGCCAGATGTTATCTCTAAGTTTGTTTGACCTTTTTGTTTTAAGATCTTTGATTGTGATGTGTTTTTATTTTGTAAATTTTGCTTTGTTTTACACCTTATGTCTGATTGAATGCCATTATGGCTTATTTTATTATCCCGAGTCATCAAAATCTTCATTCGTTAGGCATGAACCTATGTATGTGCAAGAGATTGTATGTTATATGGTGAATTGTTAAAGCTGGTAGCATTATCCAAGCTGGCAGCATTTCATGAACTGGTATCATTTTACTTACTGATATCAGAATTCCAAAGGGTATTTCATTTGAAAAGTTATTGTTTATTAATACCATGGAATGTAAAGGGATAATAAACTTTGGTCATATTCATGATTATTTGGCATTCGATATGAAAATGTTTTAACAGAGCGCCTGTCCATAAAATGATGGGTTTTATCGTGTCACTTATGAAATGGTACACTTGTCATCATTTTGAAATTTGAACACTGCATGCAATGAATGTTAGTACTGGTTGTGGCAAAATCGACTTAACTCACTCTTTTCCCCAAAATCTATCTCATTACTTTGCTTGTTAACTGGAGAGGGACATGCAGAGGCCTGTTTGTATACTGTAAATTTTCATTGGCCACAAGCAGCAACATTCCGGTTTCAAGTAGCTAGGGTTTGTTTTCAAACCCTGATGGATTTTGTGTTTGAGGGTCTGGATTACATTGTATAGATTTTTCTTGCATTTTAGAGCCAGTGGTTGCAACAAAGAATTCCTTGTTCGGGACAGTATAGCGTGAAGGCTTTGTTGATTTGCATTACTGACAGAGGCTTAAGGGTAAGACCGACGAGGCCTTGGGTTCTATATTCACTGTCATCTTCACTCTGTTAGGTTTGCAGATCAGTCTAATTAAGATTAGCACGAGCATAGGTGCATTATTGACAGGCCAGTGCTAGCATGGAGTGAAGACCGTCCACAGAGGTAACTGCAACAAAGTTTAGTGGGTGTGCTGTTTTGTCTGAGATTTAAAGCCCAGTCTGTCTATACAACAAAGTTGCAATTTTTTAGGGCTTTCAATGTCAAAGGCACTAGATGAGGAAGAACCAAAGGTTATAGTGAAAAGAAAACCAGGTGGTTTCATTTGTAGGCTAGAACCAAGCAATATAGACTGGATAAAACAATTTCCCAAGTCTGCCAAACTTATGCAGAAGTCTGGATGGTTTAATTTTTGTGAGAAATTGCAAGGTTACCATTCACAGGTGACCATGTTATTTATTGAAAATTACAGAGATGAAAGGGTTCAGCTGCAAAGCCTAACTGTTAGGGTAAATGAGGATTTTGTTGCTGAGGCAATAGGCGTTCCTGCACAGGGCGAAAAATGGTTCAAACAACAAGATTTTCAAGGCGATGTCAGTGAATTTATGATGCCAAGATGTGAAAAGTTAGATTGGAAAAATGGTGTTCATATTAGCAGGATCAAACAAGGATGGAAGGTTCCTTTGGAGGTGATACAAAATTACATAACATTTGATGGCAGGTATGACAGAATATTAAAATGCCATCTAAAATTGTTAATGCATATTCATGGAAGTATACAGGTAAATCTCCCATTTTACTTGTTAAAAATCCTCCAAAAGATGATTTCCAGAGTTCAAAACCATCCCGAGCATACTGCTCGCTCTGTTTATCATCAAGGCTTAATTAAATTATTGATTTTAGCTCAGTTGCAAAAGGAGGAAAGAACATGGGAATCCCTGTTAACAGAACTAGGGTTTAAAGACAACCCTAAGGAGAAAGGCAAAAGAATGATAGAAGATATTGACCAGCAAACAAGAGGTCCTAAAAAACCAGTCCAAACTGTTGAGAAAAAAGAAAAGAATACTGCTGAGCAACCCATCCAAGAAGGCTTGATCCCTGAAGCTTCCTGTACAAATGAGAACCAGGAGAAACTCAGTGTTATGCTGAAAAGTATAGCTTCAAAGAATAAAATTCGTAAACAGTTATTCAAGATAGAGAAGCCAAGAACCATGTTAAGGAAAAGATACAGATAGAGAAAGGAGCAGCACATGAAGATGCCATGGATGTTGTACTGATAGATGATGTTGGAAGTGAAGAAACTGTACATACAGCAAAGGACCAGTACTTTGTAGATAATGAAAAATTTATTGATATTCAAGGCATATCAGGCTCTATACGAGAATATTTTTGCACAGACAAGCAAGATAATCCAGATAATGGTTCAGTATCAAAAGGTTTACAGGAAGAAGGAGTCCACATAAGAGAAGAAGACTTGGAAATATCTCCTGAATTAAGCCAATGTAGGAAGTCTTTGCAAACATACCAAGAACAAACAAGATATTTGCAAGACATAAATGAAAAATTGATGGTGGCCAAAAAAATACTTTATGAAGACCTAGAGGACAAAGAGACAGAATACCAAAAGTTGCTGATGATTTCCAAAGATGTTCTAAGGGAGAAACGAGCCATTCAGAAACAGCTGGAACAAGTCAAAGCTCAGAACAAGGAGGACAACAAGGATGCTGAATTCTCCAGACTACAGAAGCACTCACAGGTTTTGAGTGACTTAGCTACACTAGCAGAGGCTTCTAGAAGCCTTTAGAAGTTAAATTGTAGTTTGCTTTTTGAACTTATGTTGTTTATTTGACACATGTATTACACTTGTACTTTAATACTTTTTAAAAGGGATTGACTTCCCTATTTTTGAGGAGGTTCGATCCTTAGATATAGGATCTTATGGTTAGTTTAAAGGAGACATTATTTTGTATTTAAGAGGCTCTCGAGAAGAGAGAAAGTGTTGGAAATTTTGGAGTTATGGAAGTTTAGTTTTAAATCACTGTCTGTATAACATGAATACTCTACAGCTTCAATAACAGGTTCTACTTTGAATGAGCATGATTTTGATTTGTATTTGTATGTTATAAATTGTCTTTCTTATGACTTATCATGTATATGGTCTCCTCAATTCCATTACAGTGATTCTTATATTGAAATGCAATTATCCTTATGGTTTCTAAAAACAGAGACGATTTTATTTCATGACTTTGTGATCGTAGTTACTGAGGTATTGAACCTTGTATTTGGTTTTATGTTATACAGTTCCTGTATTTTGTATGATTTTATTATAGCTCTGATTTCACACCAGCCTATCTCTTCAATAATGTTTTGATTTTCTTATAGCTCTTATATTATACCATCCTAGTTCTCTGACAACTCTGTGATTCTTTTATAGCTTTCATATTATACTAGCATAGTGCAGTGATAATTGTGTGATTTTTTCCAATAGCTTTGATTTCATACCAGCTTGGTTTTCTTTTGATTTCATTGATTTGTACATGTTTGAAAAAGATTTCCTTAAGCTTGAACCCCTGTAGTCTAGGTTCAACTTTAGGGATAACACTTCTAAAAGAAAATTATTGATTAACTATTTTGATAACCATTTTATTCACAATCATACTTTACTAGTAGTTTTTAACAAAAATATTAGGATAATTCTTTTGTTATGATGTTAAGATGAAAAATATGATTAATGTTTTACATGAATAAACCATTGTAATGTACAAGCTGCATCAATCATTGTTTTTTAGGTAACAATGGAAGGTTCTAAATACTTGATGCATCTCCTAAAGAACAATGAACTACTTGACTCATCTCCTAAAGAGAAATGAACTATTGGACTCCACCCTTAGACACCAACCTATAAAGTCCTTAATGTAGTATTCACCCTAAGTCAATTTTTTCTTGGTTGTGCTTTTCCTATTATTTTTTCAACCTCTTATTTCATCTTTCTTTCTTTTCTAGTATTTCCATGGAAACATGCCTCATTAATTTTTCTCAAGTTTAGATCCATATTTCCTTGGATACGATTTTCCTATTATTTTTTTCAACCCCTTAATTCATCTTCTTGCATTATTTTCTAGTATTTTTTATGGAAACATGCCTCATTATCTCAATTTAATTTTTTTTCTCAAATTTAGATCCATAGAAATCAAATGATCATGCCCATACATAGTTCTAAAAGAATTGATTTGTTATCATTTTGTTCGTTATAACTTTTATTCATATTTTACAATAGGTTGAATTATCTATAATATTTTCTTACCAACTACCTCTATTTTAAACATGGTTTTTCTAAGTTAGTTACCCCTCTTTATATATCAATCTTATTGTGGGTGGTTACCAATATTGAGATTGAGCTACATATCTAAGAAATTGAATAAATACTCTAGTAAAATCATCTAAACTTGGTATCATGATTGCTCATTATATTGAAAGGAAGTCCATATTTAAATATTTTTTACAATCGATATGTTCATGACATCTTTTTTCATTGTTTGTGACATAATAATAGATAAATCTAATGTCTCAAACCCATTATTTACCGGAATGAATATTTTGATCATTTTATCTCATTTTCATAGTCAAACACATACAATTATCCATTGAAATGGCTACTAATTTTTTCTTAAGAAAAAGGAAAGGATGTGATATACAAGTTGGAGTTGCTTGTCATTGACATATTTTTGAGGTGGTAGAATATTTGTGTTCATATTTTTTTTCTTTATAATATACAATTCTTTATTGAGGACAATGTCCATAAATTGGTGGCTAGAAGTTCTTGGTCTAGTGGCCTTGTTTATGCAAACCCTACATTCAAACCAAAAAGAAAAGTTCCTCACTCTAGTTGTTCATGCCATGAAGTTATCACTATTTTCATAATTCCATTACTAATAGATGCACCTTGAGTTCCAAATTAAGTTCTTAGATTATTGTGCAATTAGTATATTGGTTTAAGAGGAAACACTATTCAACTATTTGAAGAGGACAAATTAAGGACAAATTTTCATTTGAAGAGGCATTTAATGAACTAACACATCAATAAAGAATAAAGGAAATGATAAAGTATCATATTAACACCCACTTAGGTAGTTTTGGATTATTAGACATGTGTTAATCCCTTCATGGACAAAGGTTGACAGAAAGAACCAACTCCACAATGCCATACACCTTATTCCTCATCCACCCACCCACAAGGGATCTACACTTATTAAGGTTCGAACATAGGATATTTTAATGTTGGTTCCCTGTACCAACCACTAAGTCATAACCATAGGGATAATCTTGAAGCAATGTGAGAGAAAAAAGGACACTGATTCAAATTCAACATTAAGGTTATGTAAGGAAGTCATTCCCATATATTTTACTTTAGAGACATTTGAGACTTCCTCTACAATCAGAGGAATTGTTCAAGCTAGGAATTAAAAAATATTCATATGCTGCAAGAAATGAAAATGATATTGCTATAAATAAAATAAGAGTAAGCTCAGATGGTTCCCACTATCCATATGGATTGTGAATGGCTATAATGTCCCAATTTTTAGATTTGTATGGACACTTTAAGGAACCACTAAATAAGCACTTGCGGTATAATTAGAAAAATAGTCATAGAAGTATACCTACGTATAGATAAAGTATCATGAACTAGACACCAATGAAGGCATAAATCAAAATTCTTGGTGTCATGGTCATTAATCTTGGTTGACTCCCTTAATGGGAACATTCATGCTACCCTTATTTGGAACTTAATGCACAATCTTTAATGGGAAGTTACTCCATGTCCTTAATAGTAGATATATTTAGTGGGAAGTAACTCAACAACATTAATACAGGTTTCACTTTTAATATGATAATAACTAATGCATTTTTTCACTAGTTGTGCACATGCTTAGAAGATTCTCTTTTTTTGTTATGGAGTTTCGGTTCCTCTACATGTCACACATGGGAATAAATCAATGTTTTGAATATTGTATTCTTCTACCCTACATGTCACACATGGGAATAAATCAATGTTTTGAAGATTGAATTCTTCTACCTCATTAGGATTTTTCCATCATAGGTAGGGTGTCAATTTTATGTGGTGTTTTAGTTGTGTCCCATGTTACTAACATGATGTTACAGTGGGTTAATCTCTTTTGGCGATCATGGTGTTTATTCTCTAAAGTGAAAAGTGTGACGCATGGAAACCAAAGACTAAGGACAAATAATGTATAAAGATAGATCTATTATAGGCTCAACCTTTGGTGAGATATGTTTGCTACATGGAAAACTTATTATTATTATCGTGAACACATTTATTTTTCAGAAATGCCTTGTGATTGCATAAATATTGTGATCATTGTGAATAAAGAAGGCAGTCTTGATATAAATAGTAAAGTATATATGAAGTGCGAGCCTATGATCTATTTTTGTCAATGCAACCTCTATTGTTGTTTGTTTTCATTTAAATATGTTTTACATGTTTCATGGAAACAAAAGTATCCTTACATGATCAATTGTGTAATGTACATCCCATCCTTCTAATTTGTGTTAGGCATCAAACATAACTAGATGTACAACAAGTAAAACTTGTTGTGTAAGAATGTTGTTTTTTCCCTTAAAGCAAGCTGAAAATGTTAGATAAGATAGTTGTCATTGATGTCAATATATTGTTTATCACCAAGTGAAATAAGTGTGGAAGAGATGCTTTCTATGTAATTGCACAGGAATTTGGTTGTAAATAGTGAGTTTCAGAACCACAGGAATCATAGACAATGATTACTATAATTTCCTGTAACCAGTGCAATTACTGGATGTGTAGACAATGATTAATGGAACCATAGATTCCCATAATTCGATGACAACTGGAACCATGGATTCTTGTATTCTGTGATTACCAGATGTGCAGACAATTAATTTCCTTTAATTACTGGATGTGTAGACATGAGTTACCAAATTTCCTATAGGTGAGTGGATCTATCGTTTTTGGTATTTTTTCCTCCTCTGAATGAAAATGAAGACATGGATTGTGATTAGTGCCAACATGAGATGGATGTTTATTTGTTGGTAGGTTTATGTGTATGTTCAAAGTGATATATGAATGGGACATGAAGATTATGTATGCTACAACCTTCGACCACACAATTGGCAATCTTGTTCAAATGGTGACCCTCCCAAAGCAGAGCCTCACACTATACATTAACAGATGTGACCTTATCCAAGGAAAATTCCCAAGTGATAATTGAAAATTCTCCCTAGTAAATTAAAAAATTCAACTCTTAAAACATAAATACAAATGATATAAATATAGTTTAGCGGGACACATTTGATGGAGTTGTGTGTGTGGAAAGATCATTTCTAAGGAAATGAATTTATGGGTACTACAATTTGCATAAGAATACTATTTTTCAATGATTTAAGAAGAAGTATGAAGTCTCTAAAATATAAATATATGACTTAGTAATATGAGAAAGCTCTATTTTTATTTGAGGACTACAAGAAACAAATTTAAGTAAATTATAAGCAACAAACTCAAGTATATTACAGGAGCAAATTTATGGCATTACAAAGAAAAAGATGTTATTATTTCAACGAATTTGATGATTGGTGATGTGCATTGATATGTGAGGCATGAGAAGGTGAATATATTTCAGTAATTTGGGGACAAAGAATGAAATCAATCAATGATACTTATATGACTCTATAATCTGAACCGAGCTTGGAAAAAATATTACAGATGTTTTAAGTTAATTTAAAATGCACTTTTTATTAGATCTCTGAATAAAGTGTTAGTTTTCAAATTGTCGAGGAAGCATTGAGTATGAACGCAACTAGAATATGAAATTGAAATTCATAAATTGCTGAAGCATTGAGTATAAATAAGTTGTGAGGAATCTCTGGTTATTAGTGTGAGTATTGTAGGAAACATATTTAAGAGAATTACATGTAGAAAATTTCTGGGTAGTACAGGATGGAAAAGAATCCTTGGTATTGATTATAGCATATGCATGACAAATATAACCCTGATATACTAGATAAATTGGCGATGTACTCAAAGTGTACATGAATGCTTCAAGACTGAAGACAATGATTACCAAAACTATAGGATGCGTTATAGGAACTGCATGATGCTACCACAAGTGCATAAGATGTGTCAGAAGGACTGCAGGGTGTTATTAGAACTACCAGTTGTTATAGGAATTGTAGGAAACCAATCACCAAATTTCTTGTAGGTGAAGAAGGACCTTAATATTTGGAGAACAAGATTAAGGGATGATCCAAATATTCATTTATGGACCAAAAATGACACAAGTTCCAAATATGACTTAGTGTTGATTATGGTGCAATCTTTGATGAGTGTATGATAGCATGAAAATACTTTGAGATGGCTATGGTAACAAAAAATACTAAAAATATGATATTGTAAGAACTAATTTCAAAAGAAAACACATGACTGATAAAGGGTATATTGAAGACTAAGAATAGATAAAATAGGAAGAGGAATGTACCACTGATGTGAATTTTTTTGAAGAAAACATGTAAGTGGGTTCCTCCACGATCATTGTATAGTTGGTACTCAGCTAAGGGTATTGGTGTCTCTAGAAATTTGTTGGCTGCAAACATTTTAAGAGCATATTGGTGCTCTGCTAAGGGGATTGATATCTCCAGAAAGTTGGTTCTTGAAAACATTGTAATAGTAGGTCAGTGCCTGCAATTATTGTAATAGTAGTTTGTTTCCTACTCAAGATTCATAAAGATAAATTTATTATGCTTTTTTATTAGTTTCCATGTTACATATTGCCTTATATTTTTTGAGCCTACTTAAGTTTATTGTTATAAATTGATTTATAAATGACTAAATAAATAAAAAGTACCTTATAATGATTCACCCCCCCCTCTCAGTAATACCATAAGTGCAACAATTGGTATCAAATCTATGTTCCTTCAGAAATAGTTTACCCAAGGGAAGTTAGATCTTGAACACAAATGGATTGTGAAGAATTTGTCTTCTACCTAGACATGTCTCCTTTGTTCGATGAAACAACATATACAACATGGAGTGTGAGAATGAATATGTATTTGATGGCTCTTAGGGATGAAATTTGATATTCAGTCTTGATAGGTTATACATCCCCAACCACTCCTTGAACAAATGCAAGTTCTAAGGAATCAAGAGAAAACAACACAAAAGCAATGGATGTCATCTTGAGTGCCCTACTGATTCTATGATTGATAAGGTAAATAAGTGTACATCAACTAAATATATTTGGGACAAGCTACAAAAAAATTATGAAGACATATCCAATGATTTTTCCAGCCATGAATAAGATATAGAAGAAATACAACCTATGATAAAGATAAAAGGAGGATCTGGAAAACACAATAGTAAGGTACTCGTTAAATGCTTAAATTATAGTATAATAGGACATTTTGCAGCTAAGTGTCCATATGCAAGGAAATATATTAAATTTAAAGAGAAACCTCTCTTAGTAATCATGGAAACAAAGCTTGTTGATCAATAACATGAAGATGATCAAAGGGAAAGGCCAATTCCTGAAAATGAAGAAAAATATGAAATAAATGAGGAAACTAATCTTGAAGAATAACTTATTTATGATCTAGATGAAATCATGAAGCTCAAAAGAGAGAACATGTTACTAAAGGAGCAACTGTCACAAATCCTTGAAGAAAAAGAAATAATAATTGTTAGTAAAAAAATCAAATTAAAGAAGCATAAATAATAGATGAATTGATGAAAATAAAACTAGTTTAACATCTTGAGAAACTTGAAGCAAAAATTACCTCTCTAAGAAAATAGTTAGAAAAGACAGTCACCCAGCTGAATACAAACTTAAAATTTGAAAAGAGTACTGCAATTTTAGATGGTATTCTTAGCTATCAAAGGTCACCATTTATCAAGACATGTATTGTCTACGGCAACAATCACAAGATTTTTTTCTCTTTCTTGTATTGTCTACATGTATTGTCTCTTTCTTGGTTGATGTTTTTCTTGCAAGAATTTTTTTCATAAGGAAATAAATTACAAAGCTTATGGAATTATTGATTATATAAGAAATATATCTAAAATATTTCACAAGAATTACAAGGATGACCATGTCAACAACAATACTAGAGGTTTTCGTGGCCTTGTTGATAGAAACTACTTCACAACGACCTCCTAGATCAAGGAACACCAATAAGCTATTGGAGACAATTTTGAAGAAGCAGAAGTGGTGATGACTACATTCAATGGTCTCCCAAGATCATGGGAATAATTCATTCAATGAATTTGTTCTAGAAGGGAGCTAAGAAAATTCAGTAGACTATGGGAGGAATGCACACAAGAAGAAGCTCGATTGCTAGCAAGAGAAGAGAAGATGGGTGAACATGACAATCAAGCCCTAACATCTCATGCTGCCAAAGATGATGAACCAACTGAGAAAAGAACAAGGGAATATTCCTCAAGTGATGAGGAATATGTATTTTAATCCAAAAGGATTCAAACCATGAAGATGGAATAAACTCTTATCCATTTGAGCATTAGATAAGAAGGGATGTAGTTGTGATTGGTGATGAAGAAGAAGGGATACTTATATCTATGGTGTAGAATACTTTCTCAACATTTGCAATCATGAGCGAGAAGGACACAGGTCCTCAGAATCATATGATGGAGAAAAACACACTATCAGAGACTCTAGTAATTATTGCAAGGAGAGGGAGATCAAGAGGGATTCCACCAAAAAAAAGATAAGTATTTGAATTATCATTTCCTGTATATCTAGTTTCTTAAATGATATTGTTTATGACATAGGTACATATTTATGTTCCTAGATTTAGGAAATGTATTATGCATGTTAGAGTATTTTCATTCATGAGGAGTATACTACTAATATGCATGTGATGGGTAAGTGGCCTATGGTGTTGTACACCATTCCACTACTACTTATTTAGAATGAAACCCCTTTGATGACATGTTGAGGGTCATGCATGCTCTAAATAATGTTATGGTAGAGATGGAAGGCATATAGCAATTTATTGTTTGTATATGTGATATGGATGAATGTTGTGTTGAAGCATTGGCTAAGATAATTTAATGATTGTGTGACATATGTCTTTATGCATAAGAATTTTCCATTACTAATATGTTTTGAAAAATATAAAATTTTTATAATCATGCAATTGAATTTGACTTGTAGGAAAGATCATGTGCAATCACCTACAAGAGAATAATGATGAAGGAAAACTGATGATAGTTCAAGGATAAAAATCAAAGAATATTTACTCAGATGAAGAACATGAAGAAAAAATTGAAGCTCCTAGAGTTAGAGGCACGGAGGAGGGGACTTCAGAAGAACATGATGACCTTTATATGATTGAGCCACATAGACCTGTAGATATACTCTGAGAGGGGAAAACCCATAAGAAAAGAGAAGCTTGGGAACAAGAGATCATCCAATATGCAAAGAAGTATGGTACTCCAAATGGGACTTCCAAATAAAGAAAGAGGAATCGTACACGCTCGAGTTACATGTAACTATTATGTGGCATCATAATCTAGAACCTTCTATCTATGAAGAAGAAACTGAGAATAAAGAGTGGTAGGATGCTATGATCGAAGAGTACCCGTCAATAATCAAGAATGATGTCTGGATGTGGTTCTGAGACCTGAAGGGAAGTATGTAGTGTCTTCCAAGTGGATCTACAAGATCAAGCATGTAACTGATGGAATAATCGAGAAACACAAAGAAAGGTTCATGGTTTCTCTCAGATAGAGGGAGTCAATTATGGTGAGATATTTTCTTCATGACACACTTCTTCAATGAAGTAGAAGTGCATATTGTGCAAAGTCCAATACTCAAGAATCTCTATAGAGAACCACATGTGCACAAAAGGATTTGTATAGGATCAAAAGTCACCCATGGGATAGCACATACAATTACATGAAGAGCTTGAGGATCACCTAGAGTGATGGAGATCTCAAGCTTTGCTAAAAGGTTGAATATGGAAGCATACATAGGATGAGAAGGTCATAGATGGGTGCAAGAAGAACTTACAACAAAGTTCAATATGGAGTATCTTGGTATCCAATTACCTTGAGAGATTACATAGATGTACACATAGAAGATCAATTGAAGAGGAGGCTGCCAGTCACTCCAGTGTGGAACGTCTAGATGCAGAGAGTACAAGATGTAGAGGGAGGATGATGCTTAGTTACAAAGGGATCAAGAAAGATATCCTTTAGAGTGAATGACTATAGAATAGATTGCAGAGACAAACTGAGATATATTGAGGTGTGGTAGAATCTAGAGGATATTTTCCATTAGCTAAGAAAAATATGTAGACAAGATCCTAAAGAAGTTTGAGATGATGGATTACAAGGTCATAACTACACTGATGGCATCAAACTTTAAGTTGATGTGTGCTCCTACTTCAGAGACAGTTGATGCCACAATATACAAGAAGATGATAGGTTTGTTTATGTACTTAACGAACATGAGGTCGAATAGTTGCTTTGCAGAGAACACTTTGATCTAGTACATGGTGTTGTAGAGGAAAGTTTCCTATGGCTAGGATTTAAGAGGCCATAAACATACTGGGGTTGAAAGAGAGATGCATATAGTTCTGAAGGTATATATAAACAAGTTTCAGAGATTATAATGGTTCATACCTTAGTCAAACAAAGGTTGATTCAAGTAGCCCTTCAATCTTCTTCTTGCTTCTCTTGCTCCAAGAGACCTGCAAAACAAATTATACCTTCCTCAAACAAATATGACTAAATGTAAAGCAATGATAATCAAAGCAATATGAAAAACTAATTTGATTATCATAAGCATCTGATCACAAACAGAAGTATAGCATACATTAGACTGTGATTTGGGAAGAAGAAGGACATCGCACCTTTATTAAACATGGAATAAGTACAAAGATAACTTCTCCAAGCTAAGAACCTCATGAAACCTTGATCTGATTCTACTACTTCTCTTCTCCAGGGAACTCATCCTCCAAGCTCTGCAATGCAAGCAGACAACTTCTAGGGAAAAGGTGGGGGGAATGAGAGCCCCAATTCCTCCATCATAACAATGAAATGATTCCAAGGCCCTTCTCGTGGACCTCTCTACCTCTATTTATACATTTCTGAAGACATAGGGTCAAAAATAAAGTAGTTACAACCGAAGGAGTCAGTTGTATAACCACACAAACTACCCAAACTTCGAGAAACATCCATTTTGGACATGTGCAGGATGTATTCATGGGTTACAGTAACAATAGTCGCGAATGCAAAGCAATAATCGCGGTTGCAGTGACAACATTCATGAATACAAAGGGATCCGTGGGTTCACTTGCATAAAATATGCGAATACAATATTAATTCTAGGTATTCGCAAGTAGCATGAAGGGAAAGTCATGAGTACATAGGTTAAAAAGGTGGGTACCATGTAGGACAAGTCGTAAATGGGTCAAATATGATCATTTTAGGGTAATTTTGGGAATTTTTAGACATTGGAGTCTTCTAAAAAGTTTTTTATGACTCATATACCTTTCCATGGTTTCAAAGAAGAGGTCAAACAGAGTTACAGAACTCTGGATATGGCTCCTCTAAGTTAGGTGTTTTTCAGTGACTTTCAATGATTTTCTGAAGTGTCGAAATGTGACAAAATCGTGGGAAAGTGATCACAGGAAGAGAGTGTGTCAATTTTGGATATAGAGGATGCCCCCTAATTTATGCAGTTAGAGGGGAAGACGATAGCCAAAATACATTATAAAAGGAAACAACTGAGTATGGAGAGAGCGGAGAATCCAAGATCGAAAGGTTCGAATAGAGATACCTGAAAGAGAGAAAAATGTCAAAAAAAATTGATCTCTGGGACATACAGGTCCATATACAAGTCATCTCCATAAAGATACAGGAGGATCCAACATGTGCATAGTTGATGTAACTATCATGGTCGCTCAATAGGAAAAAACGGGCCATATCAAATCTAAAGGCCCTCATGGCCAAAAGTGAACAAGGTGGATCCATGCTCAATAATCAATCATAACCACAAGAATACAAGGTGGATCTATGTCTCAAGAAATGTCATATGAAGTGTGACAAGGTCTTGCACAACTCGGGCAATAGCAAAAGGCGATGATGCTACTGTCGACCCAAGGTCTTCAATCCAAACCACTCAAAGGTATGAATCCTAACCATGCGAATAAAGGATCTGAAGTTGAATATGGAGGAAATCGTTTGATTACCAGTCAATGATGAGAATCGTTAACAAACGTGAGTGAAACCACCATTAATGAAAATGGTCCACAAGCTACCTAGTACATTCTAACAAGTATGAATACAAGGAGTTGAATTCGAACACTTGAAGAATCAATCAAGTAGGAGGAATTAAGGTATTCCCACTACCCAATAGTGAGGGAAATTGCCACTGATGACTGCAATCCCCAAGGTACTAACATAAAACTGTAAATCTCATTCCTAGAGAAAGAGGTGTTGACGTCGATACAAAGAGATCCATTGGAAGGAAGGAATTAAGGCATCCTTTATCATCCAACATGAGGTAATTCAAAGACTGATGGATCAAGAGATGGTACAAAGTTTTACAACAAGAACCATTGAAGACATGATGTAATGAATTGATACCAGGGAAGGACCAACACAAAAGGTCAAGGCAATTGTAGAATGGTCGACAATGGTTTAATCCTTGAACAGTGAGCATGACACAAAGTGACTTAGGAATATTTTGACATGAAAAGGACCAGCGACACAAATCTGTAATGTAGGAGGCATTGACAGATTCCCCGTATAATTGGAAAAATGACGAACTAGAGGAGTAAAAACTTTGAATCGGGATAAGGTCAAAAACTGAGACTCGACTGTTGATAGATTCAAAACTGGTGCTTTGTTTAAGGAGACAAGAATTGCTGCCATTATGTAAAAAACATGTGAATGAACTTACCTTCCCTCTTTCTTGTAAAGGTTTAATGAGTCCAAGAAAGAAAACTCGAAACCGTCTTCATTTTTTACAAGCTCGAAGAAAAACAAAAGAATGCTTGATAAAGCACTGATTCATGCATTTTATGATCCCAATTTAGTGGATGCTTTATGGCTTTTCATAGTTTTGAGAGTCTAAAAACTCCAAAGAAGACTCCAGGGAGGGTGCTTTTTCATAAAGTTAGTCTCCTAAGTCCAAAAAAGTGTAAAACAATGCAGAGGAGAACTCTCTTAGCTCAGGAGAACTAAGGTATGCCTTTTTCATAGTTAGTTGGAAAGGTCCAAAAAAAGGGGTAAACTATCACTAGGACCACACTCCTTCATAAGCGAGTAGAACGTTATAGTTTTAACGAGTGTGAAGGAAAGCAAGATCACTCAGAAAGTACCATTTATTTACGAGAATGGTATGGACAACAGTAAACTCGATGCTTTGTACCTAGGGTTTAGTGAGCATGACAAAGACATAAAGAATGCTCAGAATATTTTTCATGTTTAGGTCTAGAGCACAAAAAAAGAGAAAACTAAGCTCGAAAAGGGTAATTTTTCGTAGTTTAGTCCTTTAGGTCCAGAAAAGAGATAAACATATGCCTGAAGATACTCTTCTCAATTCCGCAAAAAGAAAGTGTTCATTTCTTGTAAATAATCCACATGGTCCAAAAAAGAGATAACCTACCACCAATGTGGATGATTGATTAATTTACCTTAATGAGTCTGAATGAACAAATTTACTTGGCAGTCTGTAATGTCCTCGACCCTCCAACCGGAGAAGAGGATGCTACTACAATACAATCTAACCCGAGCAACTAGCCGCATGAACATATACATAAAAATTGAAATGCTTTGAAGATAAAAAATGGATACATTATTACCATTCAGTGGAAGCAAAACCATACATTCAAGCATTCAGCATGTTCATTGTAATTCATTAAACAGTAAATACAATTGTAGAGATGAAATAGACAAGAATACTTATCTTTGAATGAAGCTCCCTGCAACCAGCTATGTCGCTGCAATGTTCCACCCAACCATAGTCCAGTGTGCCCCTTAATCTCTCAGCAACACTGCCACCCCCAAGATGGGAATGATTCCATAAGCATTAAGGGGAAGCTAGCCGACTCACACGTAACCAAAGGTACACAACTCAGCCAAGCCAACACAGTGGATTTAACAGGATATTCAGGAAACTGGGGAAACTGGATGCTAAGCTAGTGGGCTCATTGAGGAGCTATGGACACCTGCACAACTAGGTTTATCAAGCCCTCTCAGGATCCATTTCCACTTCCAAACATCCCAAGACCAACAACCACAAAATACATAACATTTCATAAGCTCTGGGGTTTGAGGGTGTTAGCACTCAGAATGTACCTAGCTTGTAAAAGGTACACCCCGAGGTAACAGCAAAACCGCTTTAAGAAGAAATTGGTATTTTCTTCCAGAGAGGGATCTCTCAATACAAATCTTACAAGACCAGATGGTAAACAATATTTGAATATTTATTTGTTCGGTTGAAACAATCACATATCCATTGGGCATGGAGTCATATACATATAAAAGATCACAAAGATGTATACACAAGACTTATCAAAGGCAAGATAATCACATAATTGCAGTCATTCCATTTATCAAGGTGAAATAGAAAAGACGAGGGAACAACCCATCAATACAGAGCGTCTAAGACGAATTCCATATCAACTTTAGTAGAAAAAATCATATAATACCTGAAACGATGAATAGAGCATAAGCATATGAATTCTAATCATCAAACACCATGTTCCAGATATGAAGAAAAAACAGAATGGAGCGTTACACAGGGGAAAATACAATTACGCAAAGAAAGAAAGCACGGACTGCAACATCAATGACACATGAATCTCTGAAAAAGATCTCATGCATTCATTTTTGGTATTAAAATAAAACAGATATGTTCTCCACAAATCACTTCATTCGATGGGTTCCAATCCCCATCTCATAAAAAGATACAAATTTATAGATAAAACAATAAGCCTGCCCCCAGCAGATCAATAACAGAATGATCGGCGTAAATTAGAGTTTGTAACTGAATTCCTACACCACTAGGAGGTTGTTACAACTCCATTCCTAACAGATCACCAAGTACAAATCAACTGGATAACAAACTTTCGGCCAACAGCTCCACGTCTTTGCCCCAACAGCTCCACACCTTTGTCCCATCAGCTCCACGTCTTTTCCCCATCAGCTCCATGTCTTTGCCCCATCAGCTCTTCAACACCTGACACCTGTTCCTAGGGGGAAAGAATATACTTTGTTTTCTCAAACCGCTCTACAGCTTTCCACTGCTCTGAACTTGGGGTGTCACACTCCATCATCTCCCGGATAGCTACCTCGAGCTCCATATATGCTTCATAAGATTTCTTGGGCAATCTGGCTCTGATAACGATGAACTTCTGCAGGACTTCGAAATCTTCTGTTAACATGTCTACAATGGTTTTCCCTGTCAGGTTTTTCTCCAAGCTATTAAATTTCGAGTGGTCCATGTGAGCTCGGACAAGCAGGTGATGATAATGTTCAGGCGGGAGCATCCTACCTTCTTCGTCCCAGAATGATGGTAGTCCATCTTCGAACAACTCTTTAAACTCTTGTTTGAACTTAGTGACCTGCACAAGCAGTTCTTCTAACTTCTCTTGGACAATATTCATTAAATGGTGTTTGTGGATGATCTTCTTCTCCGACAGCACTATTGAGATTCTGTCCTTTATGCCCATGTCATGCAGATTTTGGTATGTTAGTGAATTCAGAAAATTTAATGTATTCTGAGCTGTAGTGAGGGGTCTTCTTGCCATGTGTTCATCCACCAGTTTCAGTCTTTGTTGGGCCAACTCTGTCAGCTTACACAAACATCAATAAAACTCAAGTAATGCCGGAACTTGGTAGTCTCTATAGTCAGGGTATCCCAGATAATATGTTTCACCCCCTAAAGAGGGCCTTTCCCAATGCATTTTTCTTTTAGCTCATCGATCTTTTTTTGTAATTGGTTCCTATCATGCAAGATCTGTTTTCTACTTTCACTCATCTTGGTTAATTCGGCCTTTATTTTTTCATTCTCGGCTTTCAAATCCTTAATGGCTTCCTCCTTCAAACTCACTTGGGACATAGACACCAACAGGTCATCTGCAGAAAAATCAGTTAATGGCTTCTGGATGTTTACAATAGATAAGTCATCACCGGTAGGGGTTTGGCTCATTAGCTCTTCCATAATCTCCTTTTCCTCAGTCTGATCTTTCTTCATTACAGAGATTTGGGATAGCGGCTCCTCCCTCTCAGTGTCCCACCTATCCTTTTCCTCTTGCAGCTCTCCAGCCTTTCCTTTGTATTCCATCATCTCCTGATGGATTTTATCTTTCTCCTCTTGGAGAGCTAGTAATTCAGCAGATTGGACATGTTCTGAGCCTGGTATCTTCAACTTCTTCTTCAAAACCTGGAGCGCATTATCTTTCTCTTCCAACAACTTCTTGACAACCTGGGTATTGTCTGAGCTAGCAATGTCTGCATGCAATTTTCTGATCTGAATAACATTTGCCTTATTTTCCACTTTCTCATGCTTTAACTGGACTTCCAATTTGTCTACCAACACCTGTAATTTGTTTATCCTCACCATGGCCTGCAGTAAATCTGAGTAGATGATGCCACTGGTTTGTTTATGCAGCTGAATTTTGTCTGGGGTGCTGATTTTGTCTAGCCTGACTTCTATCTCATACATCCTCTTGTCATTCACTATGGCCATCTTAAAAGTATTTTTCTCAGCATCCCTAGCCGAAAATAGAGATGTTTTTGAACTGTACAAGTTTCTTACCCTTGGGAGCAGACTTCTCATTTCCTCTAGGGACTGCTTCCTCTTTTCCATGTAGCTCGCCTTGAGCTCTTCTCTTGACTTAAATAAGGGGTTGGGTTCTGGACTGTCTACACCACATTCTAAACCTTTAAAGGAGAATTGATTGACTTGCACGGTCTTCCCAGGGACTAAGGCTGCTTTTTTGAAAACATCGGACACTTCTTCATCTATAGTCTCACTTCCTCCGAGCAGCCTTGCCTTTTTATGGGACGCCTCTTCATCCACTTCCATACTCTCAGCATCGGAAAAACTCCTCTTAACCGCAACACCAACACCCTCTGTGATTTGGATTGCTGTACCAAGTGCAGGATGTGTCTCTTCATCGGAATTTGACTCGTCAGTAAACTGCAATAAATTAGCCATTTCAGCTAACCCATCAATAGCTTGATGTTCAAATGGATTATTCCTGTTATCTTGTTTTCTCAGTGAGATCACTTGGTGGGGGTTGTAATTCACATTTGGTTCTTTCATAAAATCCATATCTTCCAGCAACTTTTCTACAAAAACCAAGGCACCCTTGCTTTTAAAAATGAAGGTGCCAACCTTAAACGGAAACTTGATGTTCAAAGACTTCTTGAAAGCACAAAAATGTTCCTCCTCAGACAGCAATCTCTGTCTCATGAATTCCAATGCGAAGATCCTCGGGGTCAAGAAAGAAGGTAGCCTATAAGGCTGACCAGTGAAGCCATATATTCTCAACACGGTATAATCTCTGTACAAAAACTAGTCTCCAACCCGATCCTCTGGTGAAGACTGCATTAAGCTCCTCATTTCATCCAGGACACGGGGTAATTCTTCATTGAACAACATTTTGTACATCTCAGACATGATCGAATTGGCAAATTCGAACATGCTGCTTTGTTTCGGTAAATCAGAAGAGCACAGAGTACTCAGAAACTTCAACTCAGAGATATTGGAACATAGTAGCATATTAAGCAAATAAGTCTGGAACCTGAAAAACCAGACCTTGGGGAACTCGCTTAGCTGAGGGTGAATTGACTCAGCCAGGTATTCGTCTAAATTAAAAACTGGGGTTGACTGAGACTCAGAAACAGGGGAACTCATTCTCAACAAAAATCCGAGAACGACCTCGCCCACACGACAATCCTCATCTAGGCCTAGTACTTGACACACTAAAGAAATGACCAATTGAACTTCACTCTTGAAAATATGTATAGGGTAATGCCATAATTCTCGGATGACCGCAGCATCGACTCTACACAATACTTTGGACGCAGACCGACTAACAATAATTCTTTGAGACGGAGAATAATTCACAGCACACCACTCTGCGAACTCTGGGAAATGGAGGGTTTGCTCGATGGAGAAATAGTACAAGAAATACTTGCACACGTTCAACACATCGTTACCTCGTGAATGGTAATGCCATAATCTCTCTTTGCTAACAAACACGCTTTCCACAGAGAGGAAGGGGTCGCATACATTCCTGTCCCTGTCTACTGAGAATTCTTCTCTATCATCTACGACTTGACCCGACATTTGAGCTTCTTTTCCCGGGTCCATCACTGAATTTCACACTGGTAACCTTGAGAAGGGGAATTATAGAGTTACTGGGTTTCAGTTTTACCTGGTTTACTGTGGAGGCGCGTGCCCAGAGCGTGTTTGCACCTGACAAATAGAAGCTGAGCACTGACAAATGGAAGCCGACAGATAGACCAGTCCTTTTCGCCCATTCCCAATGAATAAAATAACAATGATGTGGGTCAACATTACTTTTATAGGCTTCTTTTATCCCTGGAGCCTACCACAATTTGCCACGTGGACGATCATTAAATTTCTACAACCACCATCTACTATCAGCCGCGCGTCTTTCTCCTCTGGATTTATTACCAACCGTTGATCTATTCTTTGCAATTTTCTGGCCTTCGGATCGCATGCCACATATCTTTTTCCGCCGGGCGTCTTGGCGATAAACACCGTGCACTTCCCCATCCCGAAATCACTCATGATCGTATATGTGACGTGCTTCCACCCTTCACCATTGGTTCAAACGCCACGTCCCACATTCCGCTGGCCCCTTTGACTTTAACCCTCGTGCAACTCTGAGTCCCGGACTCATCCGCATCCGTCGATCTGACGTACCTTTACCGATGGGCCATTGGATCATGTGGCGTTTACCAAATTCTGCTGGCTTCCTTCGCTTTAACCTTCGAGCAACTTTGATCAGCGGAATTATTCCCAGCCATCGATGCAATATGCCTTTAACCATGCACCGTCGGATCATCCACCATGTACCCGATTCTGTCGAGCAATCCAGGATTATCTACCGTGCACGTTCATCTTCCGAAATCCTTTCCAGCCGTTGATGTGATTGCCCGACATTTGTCAGCCGTCGGATCCATCGACATCTCCCAATTCCACTGGCAGCCTTGGACTTATCTCTCGCGCAATTTCACCCGCCGGAAACCATAATGGCCGTCGATCCACTTTGCCTCTGATCCTCGGCTGTCAGATTAATCATCCCACACACATTCCGCTGGACGCTTTCGGCTTATCCGCCGTGCAGGTTCCGGTTACGGAATCAATCCCATGCATTGATGTGACCTGATTCCGCCCCTCCACCGTCGGATCGAGAGGAGTATACATGATTCCGCCAGCCTCCCTTTCCTTAACTGACTCGCACTTTCACAAGGTGGATTTGATGTGAGCCGTGGATCTGCTTAGGACAACTTTATAGCCTTTGATCTATGCCGCTGGTTAAAAGCCCGAACCTGTCTTATCCTCCTCGCATGTTTCAAAGAGTGGAGGGAATATCAGCCATTGATTTGCTCTTCTCTTTCATCACGGCCTAGGATCTTTACTAACTTGGCCGATCTTTTGGTTATCATTCCACCTTTACATTATATCCTTAAACCAAAGTATTTAAAAAAACATAATATTACCTCCACCACGGTCTTATTTCTGCTTTGATAAATACAGGTGTTAACAGAGGGAACACCACCGCAACCAAATTGGGTATGGAAATTGGATAGCACAGCTCCGGCTAAGCAACTCAACTTCGAGAGTCATTTATGGCCCTAACGTGGCCAAAATGACTCAACAACAACTCACAGCAAACCCAAATACATGTAGAAAACAACCACGAACTCTCAACCTGTGTAGAGGGAAGAACACAACCTCTATCGTGAAGGGTGTAACAAACAGACCAAAACGATCAAAAGAACAGAGCTAGGCGTGAAGGAAAAATAATCGTGAATGTCTGCCTGCACTTGAGGAAAACAAAACAGCTCCCGCGTGAGGATGGAATGCGGGTCTTCAACTCCTGCATGAGGGAAAACAAAGGACATCTCCTTTGGGCTTGTGTGTGGTTAGGAGCTAACAACCCTGCCAGACTGACGCTATCCATGTAGACGTCTTCCCAAGGCAATAACTGCCCCCAACCAGCTCCTGCTGAATTAATTTGGTTGGTAGATGAGACAAGGGGGAAAAGGGTGAGTAAGACAAAGAGGATGGTTGACATCTAGATGGGTTCACCTCTTGACACTTGGCTATTCCCCAATGGCTCCCACAGGTTAGACAATCCCCCCTCTTAACCTTAGGAAATCATGCCCTTTTCATTATCGTTGCACCGACATAGATGGTTGTAGGTTTTTGATTAATTTTGCATACACACATGATGTCCAACATTTTAACATGCATGGCTAGCAAAAAATACCATCAGCATCACTTCCAATCGCCGAAACACAAAAAACTAATTCATGGTGGGGCCTTTGCCTTTAACTCCACACCATGATTAATTACAATATTACATCATATGCCTTTTAATGTAAATGGGGTCAAAACCAGGGTATTACACAATCTAGTCAATTTTAAGGAGTTAGAACAGGGCTTAAAGATAACTCCATATCTTTCCCATGAAGTTTTAACGAGTCTGGAAAAGTCAACTCACGACCTCCTTACTGTTTTT
This sequence comes from Pseudotsuga menziesii, assembly GCA_001517045.1. Lineage (NCBI taxonomy): Eukaryota > Viridiplantae > Streptophyta > Pinopsida > Pinales > Pinaceae > Pseudotsuga > Pseudotsuga menziesii. Next base: position 521,173 of record LPNX010141530.1, read on the forward strand.
AACGAGCTCGAAGCAGAGAAGAAAGAATGCTCTAAATGTGAGGAGATGAGTGTCAAAGGAAGACGAAAATAGTTCAAAGTGCAAGGAACAAACCTATGAATAATGCAAGGAACATGAGAAATATAAAGACACTTGGGGAACATCTCCTTAAGGTAAAAGGTGTCAAGTTGCAAAAGAAAAATGGTACAAGGCTGAGCGATGATGAGAGTAGAGATGAGGGATTATATAACTAGCTAAAAGCGTGGAAGCTGACATCATTCTCATAAGAGAAGCAGGGTACATGCAAATGCAGTTACAAATTGAACAACCAGATGGGTCCAGTAAATAGTTGTGAATCCAACTACAAATCATGTCTCCAAGAAACAACAACATCAAAATCACATTCAGAAGAAAAGATCTCATGCATGTCACTTTGACAGAAACACATGCAACTTTTCTATCTTCTACATAAGGTGTAGTCAAGGAAAAATAAACCAAGGAGGACTCTATAGTGCTAAGATCCAAGGATTTATGATCAATAAGATCAAACCCATAAGAAAATAAAAATCAACAAGGGATATAGAGTTTGCAGAAACAAACTCAGTATCACAGGAATTGAAAATTTCATAAGAAAAATCAAACTCATCAAGGTCATTGACTAGTTGTTCGAAGGAAGAGTCAATGGACTCAACAAGACCAACATAAAAAGACAGATCCATGGGAATATCAATCTTACTAAGAAAATCAGGGTTAGACTTAGTCACAACTGAACCAACATCCAAAAGAATATCATACTATATCAAAGACTCTAGGAAGACTTCATCTGAAGGAAGGAGATCATTCGAGATAGGACACATGTCTGGACTTTCAGTTGGATCAACATAGTGAAAAGAAGGTTCCACGGTTTGTATAGGATGGATCACTTGGTCAATTGCTGGGAACAAGTCTCGAGAAGGTAAACATGAACATAGAGGCTTCTTCTCAGTAGAAATTGAATGCAAGGGATATGATACCACATAGCTCACTCATGGTGGGGTAGTGTCTATCGAGACACTAGGAATCAATAAAGGAAATTCTTGGTCTCTAGTTGGGTCAGGAGACGGATCAAGAAAATTGAAATAATCAATAGTGACAATTTCTTCACCATGATTAAAGTACATCACATGAAATAAAGTTGACACTACAGCCTGCATGGCATAAACATAATCACGCCCGAGGAGCATATTGAAGTCCAAGGGGTCTTCTATCACCATGAAATCGACTAAGACAGTCTTCCCAACCAAAGTAACAGGTGTTTGAGAAAGAATTCCCAAGGCTATAATAGTTCTTCTATCAAACTCCAGTAATTGATTGGATTTTGACACAATGCTGGGAGATCCCATGCCTTGCCAAGCATAAGAAGAAAAAATACTAACTGAGGCTCCTTCATCGACAATACAACGAGCAATCATGGATTTTCCAACTTTGACCTTTATCTGGAAAGGTGCATCAGAAGGAAGGTGAGGCTCAACTAGGCTATCCCAATCAAAGGAAGCAATCTGAGACCTGGGTGGGGGTTCATCCGAAGCAAGTTCAGTGCCCCCTTGTTCCATAATTTTTGAACTCGCAATGAAGAAAATGTGACTAGTAGACACTTCTCTCTCTAAAGGAAGAGTGGGATTGATCGACAATGGAAACGATTTAACCACTTCATGAAAATCACTCTCCAAAGGGAGAGTGGGATTGACCAAATATGACATCGATTCAATCACATAAGGATCACTCTCCGAAAGAAGAGTGGGGTGAACCAAATATTGAGAAGGTTCGACCACTATATCAACCAAAGGTTAAGTAGATGGTTGAGAAACTATAGGTTATTTAGGAGAAGGAAATCCTTGAGTCTTGTACCACACTCTTCGCACCTTTGCGATAGCAGGGAACTGGTGAGTAAGATGATTTCCCTCACATAAATTACAAGGGAAATTAAGTTTTCACATCGAACGACCAGTTTTATCAATGGTTTCAACTTGAATAGAAGTGGCTAACTATTTACCCCCAACATGATGATCAGAGGATGGGTGACTATCTCCAACCTGACTAAGAGAGGATGGTTTTTGAGAGACTTCAGGATGTTCAAAAACAAGATGACCTTAGAACCAAAATTTTTGTGCCTCTGTGATGGTAGTGCATAGATAAGTAAGGTGGTCTCCCTCACAAAGCTTACAAGGAAACTTGGGATTGTGTTTTAAATGGTTAGTCTTTTCAACAGTGTCAACATGACTCGCATTGTTTGACTATTCACCCTCAGCATGACCTATAGAGGCTGAGAGTTTTCCCCCAACATGACCTACAGAGGCTGAGAGACTGGGTCCAACATGACCTGTGGAGGTTATATGGGTAGGATCAACATGATTCATAGAGGTTGAATGTGTGTCCCAACATGACCTACAAAGGCTGGGTGGTTGGATCCAACATGACCTGCAGAGGTTGGATGAATTTTTCCAGCATAACCTGCAGAGGCTGGGTAACTGGATCCAACATGACCAGCAAAGGTTGGATGGGGAGGTTCAACTTGACCTATAGAGGTTGAAGGAATTCCCTCGGCATGAACTGCAGAGGCTAAGTGACTATATCCAACATGACCTGCAGAGGTTGGAAAGTGAATATCAACTTGAATTGCAGAGGTTGAGTGCTTAGATCCAACTTGACCTGCAGAGGTTGGATAAGTTCCTGTAGCATGAATTGCAAAGGCTGGGTGGTGAGGTTCAACTTGACCTGTAGAGGTTGAATGGATGCCCCCTTGCTTTCGATTCTTCTTCCTATTCTTCCTTCTTTTAATCCTTTTAGACTGTCGGTTACTATTATCAAAAATTTCACCGCATGAGGTAGAAGGAGGAGGAGAAGCTACTACAGGTGAAGGGGAAGCAGTGTTTTGATGCCCTTGATGTAAGGAGCTTAATTGAGATGCATCAAGAACATTCAGGACAGTTGGAGTGGAAAAAAACCACACGGGTATCACTAGGGTGAATCTAGGTAGAGTCAAGGTGGCCATCAAAGGAACACTAACATTCCCTATGAGAGGAATAGTATAAGGAGTTCCCAGCATGGGGATTTCTTGGTTGGTGTTCATAGGGGTGTTATTCATAGTTTCAAACAAATATACTAAGTATGAGGTCAACAGAAAATCAACAATACAAATAACACACCACTAGAAGAAAAGACCTAAGTATCATCCTAGGCAAACAAAGATTCCTTCCAAAGGAAAGTATGGGATGATGAGGGCCCATAGCTAACCAGTGAAGGAAGGAGAGTAGTTAGTTGGCGTCTCGTGAAGAGTTCTCTAGGTGAAAGCGCTAGAATCACCCAACCTCCCTCCCAAAATGTCAACTGAGGTTACCTTCCAAGTCTACCCTAAGAGCACTAGAAATATCCTTCCAATGCCACCTGTGTAAGTTCCTAGTAGACAAGAAACTAACGATACCAAAATCATGGAGAAATTAAGGCGAAAAAATCGTCAATCCAGTTGATGCACATGGGCAGGGTAGATAAGCCCAAAAATCAAGCATATCAGGCACCACATGGGGTCAGGAGGAGGTACTGGGTGAGTCCCAAAATGTGCAACACCTATGGTGTATGCTTCACTAAGAAGGGGAGGGGTATCTCCAACATCTCAGTATCGTACAGGATCTTGTTTGACTCCTATGTGAGAGGAGCTTTCCGGTGTCTTTCTCAACAAAGTTGGATTTCCTAAAAGATAGGCCACTATGTTTGAGTTTAAAGTTTTGGGTAGTTCATATATCCCTAACCCAAAACACTAGCCTAAACTAGTGTCTGTCGTCCTTAGAAACAAACAGTTACTAATATATTTTAAATATTAAGCGTTTATTTTAAAGAGTTGTTGATTACTCAAAGGGGGTGGCAAAGGTGAAACCAATGGTGTTTTGAATCAAAGTAGAAATATGATGACTAAACAAAAGAGAAATTGAAATGCAAAATAAAAATCCTACTTCTCTTTACTTTTTCAAACTGAAATTGAAAGCCATGAAAGAAAACTTCTTTTTAAGTTTTCAAGAACGGTGATATGCAATGCAATTTAGACTAAAAACCTAATCTATGTGCATATAAATAAACTATATGTTATTTTTCTTTTTATTTTATAAATGCAAAATAAAAACAGCCTATCAACTAATTCATGTAAATAAAAACAAACAACAACAAATAGATTACTACTCTACACCCCTCAAACAAACCCTAGGTTTCCCTAAGGTTGGATATAACCTCTATTGGAAGGAAGGATTGCAAAGGTAAACAAGCCAACAACTTTGGCATGAAGAGGCCAAGAAATAAAACTGAAACAAAAGAGGGTCAAGAAGTCCCAAGAATCAATCTAAACCTGTAAACAAAGGTTGCTCAGCACCTTGTCCAACAAGGTCAAGCCAAAGAAGAAGGTAGGTGGGAAAGAAACAAAACAATCTCAAAGACTTGAAAGAGACTTAAAATATAGAGAAAGATCACCTAATAGAGATGAAACAATCTCTCAGGATTCATGCACATCCAAAGGACCCTTGAATACCCTACATACAACCCTCAAATCACCCAAAAAACCCTAAAATTGATGACAAACACACTTTTAGGTGCATTCATGAGTTGCATTAAGGCAGGTTGCAAATGACACGTAGGTTTAAATTAGTGTAGGTAATGAATACATCACAAATTTGCAACTTTTTAGTTTTCATCTCGTGAATGGGTGGCAGAAAGCACAAAAAGGGTCAAAAACTGACCTAGGAAGGCAGGAAAAGTGTTTTAACAGAATCAAAAGGTGTTCCTAACTTGTAAGAAGGACCTGAAACCTTAACAAATTCTAGAATAAGGACAAATAAACCCAAAACAAACAAGGCCCTCCCTAGTGGAGTCATCAGTTCTGTTGTAGAGGAAAGTTTCCTATGGCTAGGGTTTAAGAGGCCATCAACATATTGGAGTTGAAAGAGAGATGCATATAGTTATGCAGGTATATATAAACAAGTTTCAGAGATTAGAATGGTTCATACCTTAGTCAAGCAAATGTTGATCCAAGAAGCCCTTTAATTCATCTTCTTTCTCCTCTTGCCCCAAGAGACCTGCAAAAAAAATTATACCTTCCTCAAACCAATATTACTAAATGTAAAGCAATGATAATCAAAGCAATATGAAAAAATATTATGATTATCATAAACATCTTATCGTAAACATAAGTATAACATACATTAGACAGTGATTTTGGAAAAAGAAGGACGCCACATCTTTACTAAACATGGAAGAAGTACAAAGATACCTTCTCCAAGCCAGGAACCTCATGAAACCTTGATATGGTTCTACTACATCTCTTATCCAGTGAACTCGGCCTCCAATCTCTGCAGTACAAGGAGATAGCTTCTAAGGAAAAGGTGGGGGGAATGAGATTCCCAATTCCTCCGGCATAACAATGCAATGATTCCAAGTCCTTTCTCATGTACCACTCTACCTCTATTTATACATTTTTGAAGAGATTGGGTCGAAGAAAAAGTAGTTAAAACCGAAGGAGTCAGTTGTATAACCATCCAAACTACCCAAAATTTGAGAAACATCCATTTTGGACATGTACAAGATGTATTCAAGGGTTACAGTGACAACAGTTGCAAATGTAAAGAGATAATCGTGGGCTGCAGTGACAACATTCATGAATACAAAGGGATTCACAGGTTCACTTGCATAAAATTCATGAATACAATAGTAATTCTGGGTATTTGCGGGTAGCATGAAGGGAAAGTCATGAGTACATAGGTGAAACACGTGGGTACCATGTAGGACAAGTTGCAAATGGGTCAAATACGATCATTTTTAGTGTACTTTTTGGAATTTTCATACTTTTGAGTCTTCTAGAAAGTCTTTGTTGACTCAAATACCTTTCCAACGGTGCAAAGAAGAGGTCAAACGGAGTTATAAAACTCCAAATATGGCTCCTCCAATTTAGGTGTTTTTTTAGTTACTTTCAATGACTTTTATGAAGTGTCATCATGGAAGTGTCGACATGCGACCAAATCATGGGAATGTGGCCACAGACAAAAAGTGTGTCATTTTGGGATATAACACATGGTGGATCCAAGACATGTTCACATGGTTGAGTAAAAGCGCATGATGAGGTACCCAAAAGGTACATTGGATTATAGCCTCAGATATGCATCTGATAGTGATTTCAGATTACACAATTATACAGATTCAGATTGGGAAGAGTTGCATCAAGATGTCAGAAAACTCGGTGTTCTATGACAAATTGAAGCACATAGAAATCAAGTATCACTATATCTGAGATATGTTGCAGAGGGAAGTTGTAAATATCCAATATGTTCTTACAAAGGAAAAAGTTGTTGATGTGTTGACTAGGCATATGTAGTGAATAAAGTTTGAGTACTTTAGAAACAAGCCCAATATAGTTCGAAAGGACCTCCCTTGTAAGAGGGTGTGATGTTGATGATGATGTGGTTTCCTGGAGTCATAGTGTGCTAGCTTTGTCTAGGACTGGCTTTCATCTTGATAAGGTTTGTTTTATCCCAATTGGATTGGTATGTTAATGCTGACAAGGCCTGTTTTATCCTAGGGGGATTGGTATGTCTGACTAGGATTTTTTGGTCTAAAAGGACTAGTAATTCAGACAACACCTGTTTGGTCCCCAAGTAGATTGGTATGTTTGACTAGGCTTGTTTGGTTTGAAAGGATTAACAATTCAGAAAAGGCTTGTTTGGTCTAACAAAGTGCTCAATATAGAGTTGTTCCAGATGTTCGATGATGATGATGTTCCAACAGTCACATAGTTATGCTCATGATGATTCTCCTGATGATGATGATGTTCCAACAGTCACATGTTGCTGCTATTTGTTAATGCTCTAGATGATGATAATGATGATGATGTTCCATGCTAATGTTGATGATGATGTTTCATGTTGCTGATAATGATGATGTTACAAATACATGATTTTGTTGTTGTTCCAAAACTTCCTATGATATATAGATTCACCAGTTAGTTGTACAATTGTTATTGTTGTTGTTGATGATGTAGAATATCTTCCTTGTTAAGAGGGAGTGTTAAAGAAAAGTAACTTCAGAAGATATTCTTATTGTATTTTAATTGTACTTTCATATTATTTTTATTTCTCTTTTAGGATATGTCCTTGATGTAATTGGTCATGTAAAATTCTTGGGGTAAAACCTCCATTGTAATTCAAGTCATTAGTACCCACAAGAATATTATATAAATGCTATTTTGAGTCTCCCAAGGTAAGTCATCCTTTTTTAAAGCAACATTCCAACCTAGTTAAGTTAATATGTCACTCACTTGATGATTATAAATAGGTGAGGCACCTCCCTCATTTATATACACATATCACTCAAGAAAGTGCACAAGAGAGAGAGTGAAAAGGTTCATTAGAGAGAAGAAGTTGCTAGTCTAGTTATTGCGGTTGTTCATGGTACTTGGTTGAATTCTATAATGAGGAAGTTTTTTTGGGGTTTCTCCCTCAAGAGGGTTTCCTAGGATAAATATCTATGTTCTTTTCATGAATTATTTCTAACATATACATCTTCACACCCTTGATTCGGGTCCTTGATGGAGTAAACAATACTCCTCTTGACTTTGAACAAGCTATGCTTGTGCTTTGTTTTAAGTCATGCTCTTGTAGTATGAGAATAACTCTATACTTCCATGTCCAAAAGTTCTCAACTACATCAAGCTTGTACTGAATCTTGGTATTGTTTTTCATCTTGATAAAGTGAGAACTTCAAATGGAAATAGAAAGAATAGAACTTACCAATGAGATTGCTTCAATTGGATGATTGCTTTAATGCTTTTATGGAAAGATACTTATGGTTGACCTAGGGTTTGATAGAGAAACCCTATTTTTTAAAAGTTTGGTGACTTGAAAATATGATTGGATATAAATATGTTCCTCCTCAAGATGAGTTGAGCAGTATACTCCTTTTTCCCAAATCTGTGTACATAACTGCAAAATATTTGATGCCCTAGTTTTCTTAGTAGTAGTGTTAGGTCAAAAACTGAAAATCCACATAATTAGAAACTATCTCCATAGAAATATGTTCCCTCCTAGGGATATTTATATGGTCCTCGTTTTCAAATAATCCATTGAGGGAGTTGTTTGGAACAGAAAGTCCTAGCTTCTCCAATTTCTTCTACTGAATTGCCTTGTCTTAATTTTGTTGTATCTCATAAAATTATGCTCCTAAAGGTCTAAAACATGATCTTGGGGTAGTCTCATTTGTCCTATGTACAACCCAATATGTTATAGAAATATGGGATTCACTAAGTGGAACTTATCCTAAGTTTCCCAAGGTGACCTGTTTATGGATTGGTTCAGTATAACGAACTTGTACGGACTTCCATGTGTCACTGTTTCAACTTTGGGTTCTGAAACTTGCACCAGAAAAACTACATTTAGTTCCATTTTCAAAACATATTATGAAATTATATTTGGATCTTCCTATCCCGAGATATATCATTTTTCCCTAAGTCACATGTTTAAAATTGAATTCTAGAAGAGGTTGGAACCCTATTTTGCATGGATCATATCTTAGAAAGTACAATGAATCATAGGTTGAAACTCACACACAAGGTACTTCAACATTTATTATTTGTAATTTCTAATATTAAGCTCCTAGACCTTCACTAAAATCAAGTTGTAGTGAAAGTTACCAGATGACTATATTTTTCCTTATAAGTTTTCAAGCATGAAGCCCTCATATTTGACATTTGCAGTAGTAGTAGTGTTATGGTTGCAATGTTAGGATTATTAATCCTCCCTAGACCATATTTTCTATTAGATTATTTAGCCTAACTTAGGAACCTTAATTAATTATTTGGGTCCACTAGTACAATTGGGTCCACTTGGCCAAATGGGGCCATATGTACCAGTCACTAGAGTGTGGGGAACATTGCTAGAGGTTAACTGCCACTTACTGCATGTGCACACATTATCTTGGGTGCCTCCTAGACCAATCCCTACATTTTAGGAGCCACTGGGAGCCCCGACACCAACCTACTTCAGTTAGTTGGAGTTAGTACTAGTTAGTCTTAGTTATCCCCCAGTTACTTTCAATTAGTTCACAATCAGTTAGCTAGCGCATGCCTTTCATGGATAATGCATGGTTACATGTGGAGTAGGTGCCTTTTCCCACCTACCACACTCAGTTGCACTGAGTTAAATAGCTGTCACTGATTGTTTGAGTTGTTGGACATTTGGGAGTTGATCTGTTGGACTCTGATATTGATTGAGAGACCATGAGTTAGAGATTCAATTAGCTACAGTCAGATCCACTTGGTAGATTTGAATTTCTCCCTAATGCATCCAAATTCTTCCTATTTGTAACCTATTGTAACATTGGATTTATTATTGTGAATGATATTATAAATTCCTGAGCAATACTTGTTCGATTCCTGTTTGGTTTGTTTTGTTCACTTTGTATCTTCATTCTCCATCTATTTGCTGTAAACATTATTAGAACTATATGATTGAACATCTAAATGGAATTCAAATTCTAATATGGTATCATAGCCTTCTCATCCGGGTTCCATGCTTGTTTCTCCCCATCGAACATCAGAAGCAGCTGGGTTTCCATAGAAGTCCCCTATGATTATTTGCTAGCTCTTGATTTATTCAGAGCAATGGAGAGGGCGTGACGGACCCTAAAAATATGTTCATGTCGAGAGGAAAAGCATGATTCTAATAGTTCATATGTTTTAGTGTGTTATTGCAGTGAAATTGACAGGTGCTACATAGCTTGTGTGAAGTATTTGCAGTACTTTCAGCCGGAGTAATTATGAGTTCTCAAACTCCCAAACCACGGATCCTCACAACTTCCAATTATCTTGATTGGAGGATTGATATGCAGCTGGACTTGCACAAGCATGGATACCATAGGATCATACATGGATGGGATCCTGACCCTCATCAACCAATTGAAAGGAGTAAGTTTTTGAACCGTTGTGATGAAGCATTCAGGTACTTATGTACTTATATATCTAAAGATCTCCTCTTCCACCTAGAAGGCTTAAGGAATCCCAGAGAAGTCTGGGAGAATCTTGATAGCTTGTTTAACAAACAAGATGAGCTTTGGGGATAAATTATGGAGAATGAGTTGGTATCTTTACATCCCAGCAGTTTCGAGACTATTGAGCAATTATTTACTAAATTCAAGTCTCTAGTACTTCAATGCAGACAGTGCGGAATAGAGCGTAAGGATGAGCATAATTTCCTTTCCATACTCAGCAAACTAGGCTTTGATTATTCTGTATTTGTTTCCATATTTCATTCCAAGCGGGAAAGCTTTCCTGATTGGAAAATTCCTTTATTAGATTCTTTTTCCGAGTCCTTAATCAAGGAGAAAGACAAGTTGATTTGAATGGGGGTCATCAAGACCTCTAAATATCAAGCTCTCCTAGTTACCGACTCTTCCAAAGAATAAGAAAAGGTTAAATCAAAGAAGAAGGAGCCAAAAGAAATGGATTCTAAGCCTAAGCAGAATCAACAAACTTCCGAAGGAGCCTTCGGTTCTAAGAAGAAAAAGAAAAAGTGTCCCTACTGTATGAGGGGTTTTCATCCAAAAGACTCATGCATGAAGAAGACCCTTGACCAAATCAAAGCTCTATGTGTACAGAACAATATTTCCTTTCCACAAAGAGAAGTAATTTCAAATGATGAAGAGCATACTGAAGAAGATGAGATATGCTTGCATGCAAGCCTCTCTTCATCGAAGGCTTATGTGATAGATTTTGGAGCATCCAATCACATGGTTGCTTCCAGGGAATCCTTCATCACCTTCCCTCTATCAGGAGGACCTAGCATTCATATGGGAGATGACTCTAAAATCCCAGATGTTGAGATAGGTTCAGCTAAAATCCAACATGATGATTTCATGCCCTCTCCTATAGAAAATAAAATTGTTGAAGATGAAGAAGAAGCATTTTTTCCCTATAGTCAATTCGAATGGAAGAAAGTCTCCTTGAAGTGACTCCTTCTCCTGCTGCTCCAGAAGTGTATGAGATCCATGATATCTCACCTCCTCACATGGATGATCTAGAATACGACATTCAAATCTTTGTTTGTGAAGAAAAACATTCCTTCTATTCTTTGCAAAAATTCTCTAGTAATTCTTTAAATTTTGTCCATAGTTTATCGGTGACTATTTCAGAAACGGTAAAGGATTTTGATATCTCTATCTATAATGATGTTGCTGGTGTGTAGATAAGTAATACCATTCATATTCTGGAAATAATATCATATTATAAGAGTGATCCATTCACTCTCATTAATCTAGCTATTCCAGTAAATTCCTACAAGATTGCATGCACCAAAAATCAGAATTTTGAAGAAGGAGAAAATTGTGCATCTACCATCTCGGTGGAGCAAAGTTTTGGATCTGATATGGATATATTTGGATTTGATTTATTTTATGATTTTATAATATGTGATTCAGGGTTTAATATTCAAGAGCTTTCAATATTGCTTGTAACTGGTTTCATCAATTTTGGTGTGACAAATCAAGCACCACAAGTCTCCTTCAATTTTGTTGTTGAGGATTCGATGTTAGTTATTTCTTATGAATTTTCTGATATCATATTTTGTGAATTATTGGATGTTTATGAAGCTATATCATATTATGGAGCTCAATCATTCGCTCTGCACAGTCCTAGGGCTTCTTTACCTTTGGTCACATGCTCATCTCCTCACAGAACTAGTAAAGAGGGAGACATTCTGCATTTACCTGGACACTTGCTCCTAACACTTGGGGAAGATTTTACCACTCATAGTTTGATGTTCAAGGCTGGAATATATAATATTCTTTGGTTTTCCTCACATGGTTAGAATTCCCAAGAACTTTTTCTCTCTCTTCGGTTGAATTCAGCTGCTCTACATGGGTCCAGTTTTCACCGTGCAGTTTTTTATATTTCTGATTTAGTTGAGTACATTGTTCTTCTTCCAAAGATGAATATTCCTCTAGAAATAAGAATTTTGTTTGGATTCATGGGTTCACCTACACAGAAGAACCAATATACTGCTACTGCATAGTAGCAGCAAAAAGTTTCACAATTTTTTTCAAAATTTGTATTTCTACTTATTTTGAGGGGGGCTTTTCCCATGAGGTTTTCCCCTATTTCCTTGGTTGTATTAAGAAACATTCTATATTTTAGATTGTATTTGGGTGACCTATGGTCTTATTAATAGGGCCCATAGTTTTCCAAGTTAGGATTCAGGAGGGGTGTTAGTATTATTAATCCTCCCTTGACCATACTGTCTATTAGATTATTTATCCTAACTTAGGAACCTTAATTAATTATTTGTGTCCACTAGTACAATTGGGTCCACTAGGCCTAATGGGGCCACATGTACCGGTCACTGGAGTGAGGGGAAAACTATTAGAGGTTAAACTCCACTTACTGCATGTGCATGCATCAGTTTGGGCACCTCCTAAACCAATCTCTACATTCTAGGAGCCACTAGGAGTCCCAGCACCAACCTACTTCAGTTAGTTGGAGTTATTACTAGTTAGTCTTAGCTAGCCCCTAGTTAATTTCATTTATTTTACAATCAATTAGCTAGCACATGCCTTGCATGGATAATGCATGGCTGCATGTGGAGTAGGTACCTTTTCCCACCTACCACACTCAGTTTCATTGAGTTAACTAGTTGTCATTGATTGTTTGAGTTGTTGGACATATGGGAGTTGACCTGTTGGACTCCGATATTGATTGAGAGACCATGAGTTAGAGATTCAGTTAGTTACAATTATATCCACTTGGTAGATTCAAAATTCTCCCTAATGCATTCAAATTCTTCCTATTTGTAACCTATTATAACATTGGATTTATTATTGTGAATGATACTGTAAATTCCTGAGCAATACTTGTCTGATTCCTGTGTGGTTTGTTTTGTTTAGTTTGTATCTTCATTCTCCATCTATTTGTTGCAAACATTATTAGAACTATATACTTGAAGATATAAATGGAATTAAAATTATAATATGCACAATGGATTCTTCCATGGTAGCTCTAATACCATGTTATAATTTTAATGGTTATATGAGATCTTAAGAAAAATATCATCATAACATCATAACCATATGTAATAGGATCACTGAAAGAAATACAAGCACAAAAACACAAAAATAACACAAATATTTATCCTGGGAAACCCTCTTGGGGGGAAAATAATAGAAAAAATTCCTCAATATAGAATTCAACCAAGTACAGTGAACAACAAAAAGAACAAGACTAGCAACTTCCTCTCTGTAGCGAACCTCTTAAATCTCTCTCTCTTGCACACTTGCTTGAGTGAGATATGTATGTAAATGAGGGATGTGCCTCACCTATTTGTACTCATCATGTGAGTGGCATCTTAACTTAACTAGGCCTGCATGTTTCTCTAAATAGGGATGGATTTCCTTGGGAGAATCAAAATAACATTTATCTAATATTCTTGTGGGTACTACTAACCCGACTTACAATGAAGGTTTTACCTCAATAATTTTACGTGACCAATTACATCAAGGATATCTCCCGAAGGAGGAACAACAATGATATAAAAATACAATAAGAATATCTTCTAAAGTTGCATTTCTTTAACAAATTCAACTCAAGAATGTGAAAATTCAAATTTCAAAGACCATCCAATCCAACTTTACAAGGGTCTCTCAGATCAAATTATAGCTCTAAGTGATTCGAGATCAAATTGAAGAAGCTAGATTGGAAAGGATGGGAAAGAGTAAGAAAGAATAACACTCTCACAAGAAGCCTAGAAGATACGAGAAATACTGCTCAAATTACAGATGTTACACTTGTGATGAAAAGGGACATCTTGCAAGAGATTGCCCCAAAGGCAAAGGCCATATGAAGAAACAAAAAAAGAAGAGGTATCATTCTCATGCTAAAAAATATGATGAACCGGTTCATAAGAGAGCAAGGGAAGACAATGCAAGTGAAGAAGAATATGTGCTGGTATCTAATTTTATAGATACTATCACTCATGGAAGTGACACATAGCTTGTTTATAAGCACTTGACATAGAAGGGATTCAAAGTTTCCATCATCAATGGAGAATTTCACATATGGACAAAAGGAAAGACCATTCATGATGCAGTTGTGATTGGTGAATAAGAGACACTCAGATTTAGCACCAGTACATAGTATCAAGTGAACTATGGCATATAATACTTTCTCAACATTGTCGATCATGAGTAAGATGGTCACAAGTCCTGAAAATCAGACAATGAAGTAGAGCATGCTATCAGGGACTTTAGTAATTCCTGCAAGGACAAAGAGATCAAGAAGGAGTTAACCAAAAAAACAAAGATAAGTGTTTGAATTTTCATTTCTTATATATCTAATTTATTAAATGATATTGTTCAATACATATTTATGTTATTAGAATTAAAGTGTATTATGCATGTTAGAGTGAATGCATTGATGAATAGTTTACTACTAATATGCATGTGATGGGTAAGTAATCCTATGTTGTTGCACAACATTCCATGTGGCATTATTTCTTATCTAGAATGAAACATCTTTTCTAACATGATTGAGAATAGCATAGAGAGGATAAGTGAAGCTCCAGAATATTGCGATGGACACGCAGATAGCTGATGTATTGACCAAGTATTTATCAAGAATGAAGTTTGAGTACTTTAGGGACAATCTTGGAGTTGTCCAGATTGGTGTACATCGAAATATGGAGTGATGGGTCCTAGATAAAGATTAGTGGTATTCAAATCTAGCATGAAAAAGGTATGGCTCTGTGGAAGATGTGTGGTCTTCACATCTAGCATGAAAAAAGGGTTGGATCTATGGAAGATGTGTGGTTTTCAAATACAATATGAAAAAGGGTTGGCTCCATGGAATATGTGTGTGATTTACATCCAACATGAAAAAGGGTTGGCTCTGTAAAGTGTTGTGTGCAGTATGAAAAAGGATTGGCATTGTAGAGACGTGCATCTAGTATGAAAAAGGATTGGCACTGTGGATATAGGCATCTAGTATGAAAAATGATTGGCACTACATAGAGGTACATCCAATATGAAAAAGGACTAGCTCTATATGGGTACATCTAGCATGAAAAAGTGTTGGCATTGTACATGCATGAGGAGGTACATCTTGAATGGAAAAGGGTTGGCACTGTACATACATGAAGAGGTACATCCAGAATGGAAAATGGTTGGCACTGTATGGACATGTCGAGCTACATCCATCAATAAAAAGGGATAGCTCTGTAGAGGTACACCCAACATGAAAAAGGGTTGGTTTGTCATGTCCCCATCGAAATAATACTACTTGCAAATAATGTTTGACCAACCTACTAGTTCCCTAGGTTGAGATGGAGACATAAATTTTGTAATAAGGGGGATATATGACTCAAAAGGAATTTAGCTTACCATATTCACATTTGAATGGGTCATATAAATAATAAATTCTAATAAAATAATGTGGCATTGGTTCATGAATACACTTGGAAGCTTGTGGAGCCTTTGGATGACTAGATTCCCCACACACACTTGGCATGACCTTCATCCAAATTCGAACTCAAGGGGAATGTAACACTTTTGGAGGTTTATGTGTTGTAACATAGCCTAGAATTAGACAAGGAATTATAATTAGGAGAGGAGAGTAACTCCCATGGAAGAGGAAGATATTAGGAATACATGGTGTGCCACTTGGAAGGAGATTCCATGCACTCTATGACAACAAATGATGAAAGATTCTATGACACATATGACAAATTCATACCTGATTGAATACCTATGAAAAATATGTCATCACATGGATAAAAATAGCCACCAATAGGGAATATTTTGGATTTATAGGAATCCATTCGAATTGGGGAAAGAGTTGGAGCATGATGAAATAAGACAAGTGTCATATGAGTTACTAAACCTCTAATTAGAGTTGGAGGAAGTCTATGGAGGGAAATTCGACTTTAGGAGGCCTAATGAAGTTAATAAAATGATTTATTGAGGAATGATAATGTATTTTGATCATTTTTTTAATTCAAATCTGGAATTTTGGAGACATTTTGCTTGTCCATTGCACGGTGAGTGTTCACTCTCCCTGCTTATGAACCAATTTTGAGGGAGTTGGATTCCTTTACAAGTTGGTTGTTAGAGAGGACATCCAGAAATATCATTGGAGATAAATTAATGTGTTTTAGTTACATTTTGAATTCCATATATTTTGGTTTCTCATCTATCTCCCTATTCTCTCATTCCTTCTTCTCCATTCCCCCACACTCTCATGTTGATGGCACATTTGTTGGAGTAGTGCTTTCTCTTTGATGCATAAATTTGATGCCAAATATGGGGTATATGATTTATGCATCTGTAATTTTATTTCCATATTCTATGTAAATAGAAATCCAAGAAATTCATATGTAAAAATCTTGTATTCTCATGCCATTAAATCACTAATTTTCATGAATTTGGCTTCCATATTGAAAGAGTTTTATATCAGAATTGTACGAAGGTTATTATCTGATTTTTTTGATGTTTGGGAAGCCATAAATTATGTATTAATCTATAATTTCATGACCATATTATCTGTATCTCAAAAACCAAGAAATTCCTGTGTGAAAATATTGCATTCTCATGCCATTACATCAATAGTTTTCATGAATTTGGCTTCAATCTTGAAGGAGTTTTATATCAGATTTATATGAGGGTTATTCTCCGAGTTTTATGCTCTTGGGATAGAAATTTTTATTCTGTATATGACCACTATATTTCATGTTACATTCAGAACCATCTATTCTACTTTTCACCTGTCAAATTTGAGCTAGTAATGCAATTTCCCCTTAAGCAATTTCCATGAAAGTTACCATACAAAATGTTGCACATCATAATAAGTTTTCAGAGATTAATAACCATGATTAATGATATCCATTCATGTATTATATTCATCCCCATACTCTTTTTTGAAATTTGGGAGGGTCATACTTGAGTTGTGAAGCCAATTTGGCCTCTACCCTTGGGCAGAATTTGACCTCATTTTCCTAGGAATTTTTTGCTTTATCTCATTAGCCAAAAATAAAGTTTAAGAGGCTTAAATTCAGACCCAAATTTTTCATAGGTAATATTTTTATGTACTAAGACTCACCATACCATTTCATTTCAAAATTTGGTACCATTTGGTGTGAGTTGGAACCCCCTAGAGTCATCACTAGTTAAGCCCAAATTTGCCCAAATTGCACTTTTTCCCAAAAATTCAAGTAGGGACATTACATGGTTGTTGTATGGATATACATCCATCATTAAAAAGGGCTGTCTCTATAGAGTTACACCCAACATGAAAAAGGGTTGGTTTTTGTACGAATATACATCCAACATGAAAAAGGGCTAGCTCTATAGAGGTACACCTTGCACGAAAAAGGGATGGTTGTTGTATGAATATACATCCAGCATAAAAATGGGTTGGATCTATAGAGGTACACCTATCATGAAAAGGGGTTGGTTTCTATATGGATATACATCTAGCATGAAAAAGGGTTTTCTCTGTAGAGGTACACCCAACATGAAAAACAGTTGGTTTTTGTATGGATATCCATCCAACATGAAAAAGGGATAGAATTATAGAGGTACATCCAACATGAAAAATGGTTTTCACTATATGGATATGTGGATTTACATCCAGCATGAAAAATTGGTGTTCCTGTAGAAATTATTATGATGTATAGATTAGAGAGATGTCACAAGTCAATGGCCCAAGTACTGAGTTGCAGCAACAGTGATGAAATCTACTCATGATGTCTAGTGATCATCTCTAGTGATGATGATTGTGATAGAAGAATGCCTTCCATGTTAAGAGGGAGTGTTGAATATTATGTAACTTCGGAAGGTATTCTTGATGTATTATTGTTGTAATTCCTTTAGGAAATATTCATATTGTAATTAACCATGTAAAACCATAAAATATTTCAAGTGAAAATATTCAGGTTGGCCCCACATAAATCACTAGGTAAAATCACTAGGTAAAACTACCCCAGTCACTGGGTAAAACTGCCCCAGCATTGGGTAAATTTTCCCTAGTAAATTCATCCTAGTTAAATAAGTTAAGTCATCCCATTTAGTGGAAAATTCACTTGGAAAACAAGTATAAATAGGGAGGATCCCTCCCCATTTGGAAACATTAAGAAAACAATCATATGATCTATAAAGAGAAGAAGAACAAGTTCGCTAGAGGAGGAATATTAGATGCAATTTTGGAGAGATCTTATTCTTGAGGTTCTCTTATCTTATTCTAGGTATCTTCATGTGGAAGAGAATTTATCTCTTGGATCGTACTAGAAGGCATTGTTCTTGTTGACTGAATCTATACTGAAGAAGTTACGGGGTTTTCTCTCTTGTGGTTTCCTAGAGGAAAATATTTGTGTTCTTTTGTTGTGTTGTGCTTGTATTTATTTCATTGATCCTATTGCATATGATTATTATGATATATTGAAAATAGTTTGAATATATAAAATAATCACATTGTAAACATAAAAATTATAGCATTCTTTGATTAGTAGGACTTGGAGGCCAAGAAAATGATGCAAATGTCCTAAGTAAATCATTTCAAATTTATTCTTACGGATAGATTTCACATTGGTTAAAAGGTTATGGTCACTATTAGTAAGAATACGTTCATCAACATAAAGAACAAGGATGATTAAATGGTTTCCTACCTTCTTGGTATAGACATTGAGTTTAGAATGACATCTAGAAAAATTAATGTTAAGGGGAAATATATCCCGTTTTGGGATACCAAGCTTGAAGAGCTTGCTTAATGCCATAGAGAGATTTCTTAATGCGACAGACAAGGATGGTATCATTTTGAACATATCAAATAGGTTGTTCCATGTAAATTTATTCTAGTAAATCCCATGCAAAAAGGTGGACATGACATCCATTTGATGGAACTCTCATTTATGTGAAGTGGCAAGGACAAGAATGAGGTGGATGGAGTTCATTTTGGGACAGGGCCAAAGGTTTCATTGTATTCAATTCCTTCAACTTAGGAAAATAATTTGACAACTAAACTTTCCTAAAGGTTTTCAACACTTCCACCCTATGCATACTTAGTTCTATAGACACATTTACATTTGACAAGTTTTCTTCCTTTTGGAAGAGGTACAATATCCCAAGTATCATTTTCCATTAAGGAATGATATTCTTCATAAATATATGCATCCAAATATGGATGTCCAGAAGCTTCTGCAAATGTCTCTAAATCATGACTCGATGAAAATTGAGATAAAATAGAAGAGGCTCATTGGAACTATCAACGTGTTTGGTATTGGTCTCTAGGATCACTAGTAAGGTCCCCAACTGCTTTGCATGTTGTATGGACCCATTCAGGATGAAACTATGCTAGTGAAACTAGAAGAAAATGAGTAGAAAAAGGTGTATTTTTATCCTAACTATCACTATCAAAATAATAAGTTGGATTAGGAACACTATCAAAGAAGTTAAGGGTAGAAGATGGCACAAGCCTTGAGTATGGCTCATATGCCATAGAAGGAACACACTTTGAATTAGGATAATAGGATGAGATATTTTCATCAAATATAAAATATCTTATAATAATTATGTCATTGTATTTTGATTGAAGAATTATATAACCTTTTACATGTTGAGAATATCCAACAAATATAAACTTCTCCCTCTTAGGCTCAAAATCTTTCCATTTTCCATCAGGAATATGATCCCGTGCTTAACTACCAAACAGGTGAAAGTGGATTACATATGGTTTAATGTTACTCCATGCTTCTTCCAATTTTATATATTTTAAAGCCTTGGTGGGAGTGTGATTGACTACATAAGGCACAATTAATGGCTTTGAACCAAAATTGAAGACTTAACCTCTTATATTGGATCATATAATTAACCATGTCTTTTAATGTGTGATTCTTTCTCTTAGTAACACCATTTTTCTATGGTGTATATGGAATAACATGTTGCACTTGAATTCCCTATGCAACACAATAATTACTAGAACAAATTCACATATTCACCTGCATTATATATTCTCAACTTATGTATTTCATGTCCAGAATGTTTCTCTACAAGGACCTTGTAGGCCAAAAACTTGTAAAAAAATTCACTCTTAAGTTTTATGGAGTAAACCCAAGGGAAAAAGGAGAAGTCATCGCAAAATTTAATAAATAATTGAATTCAGATAAAGAAGAAGAAGAAAATGGACCATACAAATCACTGTAAACAAGCTACAAGGGGGTCGAGGTGTGCTAAGAGGCATGTTTGTCAAAAGCATCCCAATGATGTTTGTCAAGAACACACGTAGGAAAAACATCATATCTATAAGATATGAGAGGAAGACCAGTCACCATTTTTTTATTACATATATTTTTCAATGAGCGATAGTTTAAATGACTCAATCTACCATGCCAATGTTTTCCGTGTGTTTCCCTAAGTCAGTGCTATGGGAAATAAAAACTAAGAGAAAAGGTGATGACCCAAAGTATTTGAATATATATAACTTGATAATATCGTCAATAGTTCCAATAGGTAGTATATCTTAGGATATTTGAAATCCTTGATTACAACTTAGTGAGGTGTAAAATATACAGTCTTACCTTCACTAGAATGAATGATTTAATAGACTAACAACAAGTTGCAAGAAATTATTGGAACACATAATACTTCATTGAGTTTACCAACATCTAGATGGATTGTTCTAGATACTACAACATTAAGAGATATATAATCATCAACAAATATTTGTTTGGTGTTACAATCATTTAGATAAAAAAAATGGCTTTATCATTAGCTATATGATAAGTTTCCCCATACTAAATGAGACATTAATTAGAAGAAGAATAAGAAGATACATTGAAGGAAAAACTAGAAGCAAAAAGTGCATGTCTATGAGAAGTAGAGCTAGAAGAATCAAGGTTGACGTTGTGCTTCTTCATTGTTTCTTCCAATCCTGCCATATTCTTGAAACACTTGGATTCCACATGACCATCTTTCTTGAAAATTTTTCAATGATGCTCAATATTCTTACCTTTTGATTTGGTTCCTTTGTCATCGTTGTAAGGATGGCCTAGCTGAGAGGGTTTGGGACCCTTGTCTTGCTTATTTTTGGGAGGATGTTTCTTCTTGGGTTACTTGGACTTATACTTTTAATATTTTTCTAAGGCTTTTCTAGATTATCGACATTTTTAATCACTCCAAGATGTAAGAGAAATATTATATTTCTCTTGAATCAAAGCATAAAAAAATGATTCAAGAGTTGGTTCTATATAGTAATCACCTAGATCCTCTTTCATGGAGTAAAAGGTAGATATAAAAATAGATCAAGCAAGACCAAGATTGGAAAGTATATGAGAAATACATTGTTTATCTTCATTTTTATGTTGCATTCTTCAACTAAGAATCTAAGGTTTTTGTACTTAGATAAATAGTATTATATGAGATAAAGCACTTGGATTTAAAGTAACCAATTAATTTTCAAGTTGTTTCCTTGAATATCACTATGTTTACCAAACACAATTTCCATTTTATCCCAATCATGTCTCATTCATCAATTCCTTGAAGGTGGAACACGAATTCATTAGAAATTGGAATCCCAATTAATCCATGGGATTCATCACATGTATTGTCCCATTTTATTTTCTTATCGTCATCATTGGGTTTGATTTCTTTTCCCAGATAATCAATTAAAGTCCCCTACTTTGTAGGACATCATCCATATGGGTTTTCCTTGAGAAATAGTCGGTAGTCATAAGAAGAATCTCCCATGGAACGGTCATATTGTAATATATATTTAATATGGCTCCAAAAGCATAAATTGATTCTCTAGATACAAATATCTTGAAAAATATGTAATTTATAAAAAACAACAATGAAAATAGACTATGAATATCAAAGTTATGTCATTTTGAATAAAGACATAAAAAAGGGACAATGGGGCCATGTGATAAGAAAAGTTTGATTCTTGTGATTATGGGAGAACAAAATGTAGTAAAGAATCCTGCCCCCCTACTAACTTTCTTATAAGCTCACTTTTACAAATAATTTTCTTTAAAATAAGAGACCCACTTTTATAAATAAGCGGGAAGAAATTTTACAATAAGGTTACTTTATAACTTAAAGTTACAAAAACTTTTACAAAAAGAAGGATTTGAACCCAAGACCTCTTTCGTTTTAGAGTAAATTTCAAACTAGTGAGCTAACCAATGGAAAAGACGAAGAATCTTTAGGAATTTAGGATTTGTGGAGATCGACCTTCGTCCTGTTCCAAAAGTGGAGAGAATAATACTGATAGGTGTTATTCTAACACCTATATACATAATTATTACGATTGATATTATAGGTATGTTTTCACTAAGTTGTTTTACTAGAATTTTCGTGATGGGTCTATATTTACCTTTCACTACACTCTTCTCCAAATAATAATACATCGCCTCCTCACTATAGTATGATTCAACACTACTAATTGGGACATATTACTTCCTCTATGGAGGCACCACTCTCATGGAATTTCTCGGACAATACATAGTTTCCACCAATGTCCCAAGTAGTTGATACCATTCCAAATCTTATTTTATCATAGCTTAACTATGATTATAACTCCCCTTTCTCTAACCATAATTCAATTCCAATGGCATATATTCCTATCACAAATCCTATAGTCTAACAATATTTGGCCAAAATGAATCTATAATTTGTAATATATTAAAACTATATTCATTGATTGAGGCCCATGGGGTGTAGAATAGACGACGAATGGGTGTACTGCTAAGGAACTCCTTGTGTAAGGTCACTGGTTCAAAACTATGTGGGTTCTTGCTTACAAAAAAAAAATAAAACTCTATTCACTGAATGAGAAGTGATACTACATTTCTAACCCCACCTATTTGATGACCCAAATCTCTTCCTAACTAGTTATCGACTTCCTTTTTTATAGGTCTTTTGGAGACAACTTCTTATAAGGATAGGTTGACTTTATTAACTTCATGGATTACTCTATCATGCTAATATGGAGGCACCACTCTCATGGCATTTCTCGGACAATACCTATTCTCCAAAAATGTCCCAAGTAGTTGATACCATTCCAACTCTTATTTTATCATATCTTAACTATGATTCTAACTCCCCTTTCTGTAGCCATAATTTAATTCCAATGGCATATCTTCCTATCACAAAGCATATAGAGTCTAGCAATCTTTTGTCAAAATGAATCTATAATTTGTAATCTCTTACAACTATATTCATTGGTTGATAAGTGATACTTCATTAATAACCCCACCTCTTTTATGACCCAAATATCTTCCTAACTAGTTATCGACTTCCTTTGTGATAGGTATTTTGGAGACAACTCCTTATAAGGATCAATTGAGTTTCTTTAGTTCATGGATTACTCTATCATGCTAAGATGGATGGAATATTCCCAAGATATATCTAGGGGAATATATTTATCCTTGATGAAATTCACCATGGATTTGAGACAATCCTTAATGATCTTTGATCTCTCAATAATATGGCATATATCTAGGATCAAGACATCATATGGGTAGGACCTCAATATTTGGAAATCTCTGACAAAATGCTCTCACAAAATCGCACATGTACAAGAATGTGCTTTTACACTCACTTCTTAGATTACACAATAACTTTATTGAGGGGAAATATAAACCTTTTTTAATGCCCGAGGAGTCTAAAAAGGTCCTCACATGTTTTAAAAATTTGATGAACAATCCCACAATTTATTCGCACAATACTTTAGAATCATGAAAATTAAATACTTATATTAATGTCTAAGTTGCCTTGTTTTTTCCTATATGTTATTATCACAATGCCTTGATTCCTTCTATGACATTAGAATTCCCTATGACTTTCAACTACTTCCATGAATTCTCTTCATCATGGCTCTAATACAATGTCAATTTTCACATGCACACACGTGTAGACAAAAAACTACATATGAATGAGAGAGAATGGATTTGATTCATTATTTAGTTATTGAAGGTGACATGTCATGACATATTTATAAGGTCCTTGATTCTTCTTACTTGAGGGGAATAAAGTGGTGGAAAATAAGCTCTTTTATACCCACCTTATGAGGAATATGTTAGATTGTGAACCACTACTTTATCAAGAAGGGGCATTGAGGCATATTAGACCCTCCCATCACTGGAACCTTATTAACAAGAGCCTTTGAGACACTATTTGAATTACTAATGATATTATCTTGCAAACAACTTGGATTCATATATTTTTATTATAATTGTTGCACTAAGAGGTATTTTGTGCTTGGGTAGCTCAATATGTAGGTGTTTCCAAGTGATCGACTTGGGCCATCTATAAATAATGAAAAAATTGTGATTTGGAATTTGGATTTGGAAGCGTGATTTCATAAGGTGATTTACACAATAAAGGGATCTAGCATATTATCCCCAACATGAATAAGTACAAATTCTTCAATATGTTTGGATAAGTTAACTTAGAGGCACACCTTGATTTGGGACCCAAGGTTGAAGAATCATGATAATTTGTGGAAAATAAACTCACCTTTTAGTGTTAATATGTTCTCAATAAAGGGACATAGTTGCATAGGAAGGTCATTGTAATTACACCTACACTAAATAGGGGAGATAGGTTGTCTATTCCACTAAAAACCCTTCATCCCATTGAAAAAACACAAACAACGTATCTTGCAAAACCAGTTGATAAGAATAATAACCTCATAAACATGGGCCTTATAAATGAATCAACATTTAGAAACATTTGGTCAAGGTTTAGGTGTGAACCCATGTGAATCTCATGCTTCTTAACCCAATTCTTAATCACAAACTTTAAGGGGATTTGGCCCATAAAGTATCCTAATTGAAATATTTGCAAAAATACAAGATGGATTTTATCATATATAAATAAAAATCAATCTAGATTTCCTCTAGGTTAGGATTACTTTGTGATAGACCTTTGAAACAAATTTCCTCTACACCTTTGTAAGTACATATTATTGTTGTTTCAACTCGAAGATTCTCACTACTATTCTTAGCATTAGATAGATCATCAAATTTTATAGAATGCCAAGGGGATATCCATTTATGGTTTCATGATAGGTTTATGTTGATGTCAACAACTTATAACTTGAATGAGAGAAGAAAAGAAAAACATTTTTTGGACTAGTAATTTCTCTTTCTACACCTTTTTTATTTTATTTTCACGAATGCAATCTCTTTTACACTGTTGTTCACTTATAGATGCTCATTGACCTATAATATTTGAACAAAAACACTATAACTTCCTCCTAAACAATGTTGGAATTTGATGCATTAAAATGCCCATCATGAGGTATTTTCATTATGAAATTATGATTCAATTGGTTTTGTTACTTGCACTTCATGAAGGGTAGTTTAACCATTTAATATATTTTTCACGGGTACAAAAATTATAAAATTTTATTATACCTTATACTAGGTATTATACTATTACATAGCACTATAATATTCACCAACATTACGTTATGTAATTGCTAATGACTCTTCCATTGAAAAAATAGAAAAATATGTTAAAGCAATGATTTTTCCATTCTTCTCTTTGAGATTGTCAGAATTCTAAAGCCTTGAGGGCAACATGAATTCCATAAACAAGATAAGAATCTAAGCACACAATTAACCTCACTGGGAATTGTAGAGAATTAACTTAAGGAGAGAAGAAGAGGAATTAATGAACACACATTAATGAATGATCAATAAATTATAATTGATATTATTACAATGGTAATACATCCTTATAAAGGATATGTTATGGAGAAAACTTCCTATGGCTTGGGGTACCACAACAGATAGAGTAACCGCAGAAATCAATCCTTTCCTATATGAAAGAGAAACCAAACATCCAACACTAAAGGATCTTGATACATACCTTATTCCAGACGGTTGATGTAGATCCCCGTTGAGCTTTTCCACTCTCGCTTGTATAAGTAATTTGCTCTCTCAACATTTAGAAAATAAGACAAGCATGCTATATATAATTGTGTTATACCTACTCTAGCATATATAATCAATAACATATAAGAATTAAAAAGAATACATGGATTCAATACTCATTTAAATACACATTATTGGACAGGAAAAGATATTTCTATTAATATAAAACAGATATTACAATAGTGACAACCTCTGTCGGCACGTCTGCGAATCGGAGAAACTATGTCCTCCACCTGGGCCTCCACCACTTCAATGCTCCATCTCTCGATAGCAAGCTCACAAGAAAATGAAAGCTTGGGAAGAACACAAAGTGCTCCAAGGGACAAAGGGATGTAGACTCAAGTATAAGCTCCGGCAACAATGGACTATAGTTTTCTTGCTCTTCAATTCCTCCCCTTTCAATGTATCCAAAGGGTTCCTTATATAGTGCTTCAATGGGGTAATGGAAGGTCAAATCCGAGCGATATCAAGGCATATGGAAGGCCAAGATACAAGTGACTCGGATCCACATCAAGGAAAACTCCAAAACTATTTGGCCTTTTGCACACATCCCGATGTACGTGGGTTTAAGGGTCAAATCCGCGTATATATGTGAGAACATGTTTAAAAGTCACATATAGCAAATAAGACATGTTTTTAGGGATGATATTGGAAACATCAAAGGTACAAACATGGTCCATGGGATCTAAAAAGTCTGTAGAGGGACATGGAAGGCCATAAAGGTGTGATCCACCATGTGTGGTAAAATCAGCTGTAATAGATGCCCCCTAATGTGCGAGGTCAGAGGGGTCATACGATGGCTGAAATACATTATAAGTCCATGCCAAAAGTGGAGTGATGAAGAACCAGGTGGAAGAACCAGCCATCCAACAGTACAATACAATAATGAAACTCTACACATAACTACAAGTAGACATAGCAGTCCCAGATACATAAGAGTACAATGGCCATGAATAGGCATGATACAAAATATGATATGTGTGGTCATCGCCACGTACAATATAGATAGATCAGAATCTCCAAGATGAATATATACAAAGGATCACGATCTCCATGAAAGCTGTAGATATATAATGGATCAAGATCTCCATAATGGATGGAAACATCTGACATATACTGGAATCAAGTCACAAAAGCTGAAATCTCATGAACACTGGCACGATCAAGGAGGTAGCATATATGAAATGCCACCAATATGGAAGGTATTATACACAATCTGCTACGAGTACATGTCCTACTATGTGAATAGAGGTGTCGAGGTCGAACATAGTAGTCCATCATCTGATTACCGGTCATTCATGTATACCGTTAACAGACGCGAGATCACCCACCGATAATGAAAAAGGGAATCAAGGTACTAGAGTGCAAACTAACAAGTGTGAATAAATGTACTAAGGTCAAACACTTGAAAGGATCCATCGATCAAGGGACATTGATGTATTCCCAAAAAATGTCAATGGCAAGAGAACTTGCCACTGATGACTGCAAGTCTCAAGGCACTCAAAAGTGACTCTAGATTCCTATCCCAGAACAAATGATATAAAGTCGATGGGATGAAATCTGCTGGAAGGAGGGCATTAAGGAATCCCCCATCATCCAACACGAGGTACTCAGCAAAGCTGTATAATGTGGAATGACTCGATCATAAAGTGCACGAACCAGTATCAGTACTGGGAATGGCCGACATGCAAAGTCAAGAGAACTAAGGAATGGCCGACTGAGGTTTCAACTTCCTTCGAACAAGAGTATAAAGGAAAATGGTGATTGAATGTAGGAAGCATAGAATCGATATACAAAACTGGGACATCTCTACGACATAGGAGGCATCGACAGAGGATTCATAGGGACTGGAAGCTTAACCAGTCGGTGGAGATAAACTTAGAGAAACGAGTACAGCTCCTAAAATCAAACTATTAACCCAACCAACGGATGTGATATATAGTGCTCTGTTCGAAGGCGACACGACTCAACTGCTACCAAAGATAACATCTTTTCTTGTCCGGCTTTATGGTTTTTTTATTTTTTTTTGGACTTTTTCAAATATTTTGAAAAGCTTGAAAAAGAATAAAAGTGCTTTATAGTTACAGACTAGGAGGAGACGAGTGTCAATGGGAAAAAAAGCTAGTTCCAAGCAGCAGAACATACCTATGCTCAATGCAAGGACACATGTGTAGGATAATGACACTCAGGGGAAAGTCCCCTCCCCGGTAAAAATGGGGAATCAAGCTGCAAAGGATATATATAATGGATCTGCGTGGCTAGACATGAGACAAGCTCGGGCTATATGGTTGATAATCAAAGTCAGGGAAGCCGGCATAAGGCTCAATGAGGCAGGAAAAACTCATGATAATGCAATTACAACTTGACATAAGGGAGTCTTGGGGACAAAGGCCAACAAAAAGATCAAGAGAAGTATGAGGCTCTTACGCAAAGACATGGCGATACTATACAAAGGACTCCCATACGCTAAAGGGAAAAATTTCGGCATGGGCACCAAATGCAATAAAGGAACTAACTAGGGCACCCATGTATGTTCAAGCTCTACCATTCACATCATGTCACTTCTAAAACAGCAAGAAGGTTTCGTGACAAGATAGAATGGGTTCGTACCTAAGGTTATAATGAAATGGTCATAAGGTCATGCAAAATGCACATGGATGTGAAATCTAACCTATATGCCAGTTTAGACATAATACCTGAAAGAGGCATGAATGAATCAAAATAATGGTCAAAACGACGCTCAAAACGGACTCCTACATCATCAGATTAGTCCAAAACGATCCAAAAAGGTCAGAAACGGTCCAAAACTATAGAAAGGGGGTAAAAATTTTCAAAATTTTCAAAAAATTTCTATAAATAGTAAAAAATTCAAAAACTAGATATCATTTGAAATTTTTACCCATTTGAGCTCAGAAATTCAAACACGAATTTCGGGAGCTTCGTCTGGTGAAATTCGACACCGTTTGTTCCAGGTAACTTCTCATGTCCTCTTCCATTTTCATGTAAATTTTTTCAATTTCCATGGTCAATTTTCTAATTTTAGGCCACTTTAGATTACTCTTCTTGGCCCACGCGGAAATCAGGCTTTTTTTCGTGTATAGGGCTGGTTATACACGGAAAAAATGACCAAACCCACGTACATATGCGGCTGTTTTGCAAACAGTCGCGTATGTAGCTGCGCACATGGCTTTTTAGGTGAAATAATGACCAAAAAATATTTTTAATGTGCAGGATGGTTCTAGAATGGAGGGAGAGGGAACATGGAGACATAGAAGAGGCCGTTTGGGGTGATTTGATGGCTCAACAAGCTCTATCTACATGTGGGCTATACAAGTTTTGGTGTCTTGGTAGCTTGAGGGCCAAACCAAGACTGCTGCAGATGCTAGTAGACTACTGGGATCCAAACTTAAAGTCTTTCCATATCGATGGGATGTCCCTTACTATAGAGGTGGAGGACATATACTTCATTACAGGATTGTCCCGACGGGGAGAGGTGGCGATCCTACGCTCTCACGGCCCCAGAGGTGGCCTCACCATTGATGAGTATATTGCAGTATACTGTTTTCCGGACATGGAAAAGGTTGGGAGTCAGATCCCAACAAACTCCATCTAGGTACTAGGCCTAAAGGCCATACTATTGGCACTCGACATGATAAATGGGCTAGCATCACTCCACCAGGCCTCGCAGCCATTGATGTTCTATGTAGTGGAGTGCATGAGACCCACAATTTATGATTGGAGTACTGCACTATTGAGTAACATGAAGTGGCATCTTAGTGACTGCAAGATGGGTAGGGTACGAAAATTCGGTTTCGGCAGTATACTGAGCACATTCTTCTTCAAGCGTGTTCCGGGGCTAAGCCCTAGAGCTGACATTCCTCCTCACGGGGTTTGAGATCTAGCCCAACGATGTTGGGCAGATGATATGCGCATATTGGGCAAAGGTAGGGTGTTCAAGCCCTACCCAGCTGATTTCTTTCCATGGTGGCAGCAGAATATAGTTTCCATCTATGATTACCCCTATGCGGGGAGATTTTCGGGGAGATCCCAACATGCCCCTACCACTAGGACCAGCATATGGTGACATTGGTAACGAATCCCAAACCCTCTTTTTAAGTTTTTTGAATTATTAATTTTTTTTGTGTTTTTTGATATATAGACTCAAAAGACATGTTTTTGGTGTGACGACACATAGTGACACTCTATCATATGTATGTAGATGTTGGACCAGGACGGCCTAATGGCTTCCCTCATCATAGACGGAGGGGAAGAGGAGATGATATCATGGGTGTGGATGCGGAGCGGACACTCCAAAGCATCCACACAAACTTTGTACGACTGACACATCAGGTACCCATGGCGCAAGTCGAGGACTTGCCTGAGGCCATGTAGCGTCAAATGGTTAGAGTACCATGAGCATGGGTTCGGTTATTCTGACGACTAGCTAGAGCCGTGGTGTGCTACCATGATCAGAACCCCCCTCCTCCTCCACAGGCTTAGAGACCTGAGAGTGATTCATTTTTGTACTACCGTGTATTATATTTTGGTGGCTCAAAAGCCCCATTTTTGTATTATGACACTTATGTATTATGACGTCACATTTTGGATGTTTAATGAATTTTTTTTTATGATGATTGATTTTATTTATTTACATGTGTGTAAAAATGTATGTTTGTGATGTGCTTATGGTCTATGAAACAAATGTCAATCTAACACATAGTTAGCATATGAGTTATCAACTTGACTATAAATTCTTGAAACATGTATGTATGTTATGTTGTCAAATTGTCATTCTAACAATCTCACACATAAGAATCTTCATAATAATGTCGGATCCCTAACACGATACAAACCATTAAGTTGTGACACTACTAACTGCGAATCAAGATGTACCTCAAGAGAGATAACACCATGTGAAATGGCATCCCGTAATAGCTCGATAAGGACACTATATTCAGCAACATTGTTTGAAGAAGGCCGTAAACATATGCCTCCTGAAGACAATACCTGACCCGTAGGAGTATAAATCACCCAAGCAGTAGAGGCTGAGTGTTAAGTGTGGCGGCTATCACCATCAACAAATCCTATGCAAATGGAAGACTCTATTGACATCTGTCATAAGAAACGAATGCTAATCAACAAACCCAATCACCATTAGAAAAACCTAACTATGCAAAAAACTATACAATAATATACAATAATCAGCCCTGAATGAGGATCATGCATAGTATTTTTTAAGATAGAGCCCATTTCTAGGCTCCTCCAAGGCTTTCCCTTCATAATCCACGAGCTCATAGGCACCCTTCTCTAACACATGTTTGACCACGTAAGGACCATGCCACATGGGATTAAACTTCCCTGCCCCCAAGGGTTCTTTAGCTTGGTCCCACAAAAGGACCAAATCTCCTTCACTAAACCTCCTCGGATGAATAGAATTATCATAATGGACCTTAACGCGACGCTTATTCACCTCTAGAGCCACTAAAGCATCTCGGTGCTGCTCATCAAGCTGCTCTAAGAGGACCAAATGTTCCTCCAATGTGGAAGTGTCTGGTAAAAGCTCTATGGCTAGCTTCAATGAAGGGATTTTGCATTCAAATAGCAATATAGACTCCACTCCATGTACGAGCTGATATGGAGAAAAATCAGTGGTAGTCTTAACCGCGGTCCTATATGCCCACAAACAAGGATATAACATGATATGCCAATTCGTTTTGCTTTGTGCGATGGTTCATTAGAGAATGGATTTAAGTGATTTGTTCACTGCTTCCACCTATCCATTCACCTGAGGGTAATAAGAAGAGGAGTGCTCCTGCTTATACCCTAACTTTGAGGCCAACTATTCCATCATTCGATTCTGAAATTGACTACCATGGTCAATGACAAGCTCTTTCAGAATACTGAACCAAGTAATAATTTGGTTGAATATAAAATGTGTGGTTGTATCACCGTCAAATTTAATCATGGGCATAGCCTCAGCCCATTTTGTGAAGTAATCAATAGCCACTATAATGTGATGATGCCCCCCAGCTGAAGCTGGGTTGCAATCCATGAAGTCAAGCCCCCACTTGGTGAAGGGATCAGCGGTGATAATCGGATGTAACGGTTCAAGATGTGAGTGCATATTGCATGCAAACACCTGGAAAGGGTGACACTTCTTGACCACATTAACACAATCTTTAAAGATCAACGGCCAAAAATATCCCGCTCTCAATATTTTTTGGGCTATAGAAATCCCAGATAAATGACCACCACATGCCCCTCCGTGGCAATCATTCAGCACAACCTCAGCCTCCTCATGGGTTAAACAACGATGTAAAATGGAATCTACCCCACGGCGGTGCAAAGTGTTATCCACTATAAGGTAGTTCTTAGATACGTGACGTAATCGTCGTCGCTCATCCCGTGAAAGGTGAGTAGGGACCTTCAATGTTTGTAAATATACGATAATATACCCATACCATGGATCCAAATTTGAAATAAGGAAGATATGCTCATCGACAAACGTATCCTCATAAACTTCCTCCTCCTCCTCACTTGGGAAATCAGAAATGAGCTCTGCAAAATTTAATGATTTCTTTGATTTCGCCGAAATAAACTCGAGATCGAAATCTTGCAAGATAAAAATCCATTTATTATACTTTCCCCCGATCATCCTTCTAGTGAGGATGAACTGAAATGGATTGACATGAGCTACCACCAAGATCTGGCGAAGGAGAATGTAGTGTCTCAATCTCTGAACTGCATGGACGGTAGCTAAGGCAAGTTTCTCCACATGAGAATAACTTATTTATGCATCTATAAGGTTTCGGATCAAATAGTATATGACATGCTCATGGAGCTCCTCATCCTCCTGAACCAAAACCATACCAATCATCTCCATGGACACAACCACATAAATAAAAAAGTCACGTCTATAGTCGGGTGGACTAAGCATGGGGGCCGATGCTAAGGATCGCTTAAGAGCATCAAAGGACTCTTGGGCTCGCTCATCCCAGAAAAAGGTAGTGTCCTTCTTCAAAAGAAGCATAAATCCTTTAGTCAAATTGGCAAAGTTAACCATGAATCTCCGTAAGAAGTTTTCCATGTCTTGCAAACATTGAAGATGTCTAATATTTCTCGGGGAGACAATTGAAGTATTTCCACAACCTTTAAGGGATCGACTCTTATACCCTTCTTGGAAACAATGAATCCTAATAAGCGACTAGACTTCACGTAAAAGATGCACTTATGCGGATTTAACCTAACCTAGTAGTGACGACATCTTTCGAATACTAATCTCAAATGGTATGGATGATGCAATCTCAGCCGAGAATGCACAGCAAGGTCATCCAAAAAGACTTCAATAATCGATTTGAGATCATGAAAAATCAAGGTCATAGCCCGCTGAAATGTGGCTTCGGCGTTTTTAAGATCGAAAGGCATATTTTGATATGCAAACATACCCCAAGGACAAATAAATGCAGTTTTGTGTTGATCCTCATGTTTAATTTGAATCCGATTATATCCGAAAAAGTCATCCATAAAGGAAAACACCTCGCTCCCCGCACACTCATCCAAAATCTAATCAATAAATGGTGTGGGAAAATTATCCTTAGGACATGCACGATTTAAATTACGGAAATCAGTACAAATATGGATCGTTCCCTGTTTCTTATCAACCGGAATAGGGTTTGAAACCCACTCCGTCAAGGGAATGGGATAGATAAATCCGACATTCAATATCTTTTCTATCTTAGCCTTAATCATGGGTACTTTCCTAGGATTCACCACATGCAAACGTTGTCAAACAGGCTTCACATTTGGATAGGTCTTAATTTCATGTTCGATAATACGAGGGTCGATACCTGGCATTTCCCCGTATGACCAAGCAAAGATATCACGAAACTCTTTGAACATCTTGGTATACTCCAGAATCTCAGCATGGGAACATTCTGCCCCAATATAGACATTCTCAATCTTGCCAGGATCACGAGAGATATTGATAGGAATCATAGGTGATATATTCGCCATGTTCCCATCAGCCATCTGACCAAGAGAGCTTAATGGAACCACGGGACTACCAATCTTCCCGCTAAGAAAATCCCTAAAGTCCTCAGGCTCTAAATGGTCAAGCTTGAGAAGAAAATAAGATCTATAATGTAACTCTTCCCAAGGTGGCTCAACTCCAGACATGGCCTCAATAATAGCTTCATCTGACAGAAAAACACTATCAAGGCAGTCATGTGCATAAGAGGACTCAACTACCCATGCAGGTTGCACATATGGGTCCTCCTCCTCCATTCACGAAGAGGAAGGACTAGGCTCTACAACACAATTAAGATTTTCTTGGTATGCAATCATTGCTGTAGGCAACGACACGTTCGTTTCAATAGGTCCATTCGAAAGACTCGGTGTAGGAAGAATCCAAGGATCTTCCATATGGGAAGTGCGAAAAGACACCGAATTTAATGAAGATGAAGCCCCATTGAAACTATATCTAATCATAATGATGGGTACAGGACAACTAAATGTCCCCATAAGGGATGGATACATACCTACACCCACACTCCCAATTGCCAGTAGAGAGTGGTCGATAATCAGGATCGAAGCTCCCAACGATGCACTAACACTTGGATTTTTGAATGATGTCTGATCAATCGTAAAAATCTTCCCATTTAATGGAAAGAATACAAATTTAAATAGAGAAGAGGCTACAGCTTGCATACTATACATCCAATTCCGACCCAGTAAAATATTGTAATCAAGGGGCGCATCAACCACCTCGACCTTGATCGCGATGGTCTTCCCTCCCAAATGGACCTTAAGAGAAGGAAGAATTTTGTGCAGCCGAAATGATCTACCATCAAAGGCAGTCAACATGGTAGTGGATTTAGACAACTCGATAGAACCCAAACCCTTCCAACACGACAAAGACATCATGGAAGCAGTAGCACATTCGTCAATCATAGTGCGTTTGACGGTCATGTTAAGACATTCTACATGAATTAAGAGAGATGCGTAGTAAGGCAAGCGAGGTTGTAGTCCCATGGATTCAAATTTGATGATGGAAGAAGAGTTCTCATCATTCACTCTGAGAGTAGACAACAAAGCTTTCCTTTGTGATGGACAACTCTGAAGAACTTCCAGTGCAAACATTGCACAAGGAGTTTGGCCCAAATCCTTGACAACATAATAGTTCTGGGTGGCTCGGGCATTAGGATTGTGCCTCAAATGCTTTAGGACTCCCTTAGGAATGTGAGGTGCAATATCAAGTTTATCCATCAGATTTTCAATATGCAAAGGACTCTTGGTAGGAGGAGGTTATTTCCCAAGGTCAGGTTGTGACAAACCATAGTCTTTCGCACGAGTTACAACCTTAGTAGCACGCACCATGTTGATGCATCCATGACCAGTACTAGTTTCCGACGGATTTTGATCTCCACCCAACGCAAAATGAGGATCATGGGTCCTCGAGTTCATATTTTGATTATGGGGTAAAGTGTTGGTCAACAAAGCTGGGCCTTGTGCTATGAACCTTGAGGCGTCTTCCATACAAGGGCACAAATGAGTGAGGTGGTCATCCTTACACAACTTGCAAGGAAACTTAACCTTATGTTTAGACTGCTTGTCCTCCCCAGCATTACGGTCATTATTGTCATTAAAATTGGCATTTTCATTCTTGTTCCCACCCTTACAATTGTTTTTACCCTTTTTCTTATTCCTTCTGGGCTGCTGGTTGCCCTTTTGGTCCGACGATTGCACAGAAAGTACATTCACAATTTGGGTGGGTTGAGACAAAGCCATAGCTTGTCCTAACGCAGATTGGTTAATAGACAATTGACTCATTTGCTTCGTAACCGAGTCCATAGGTTTAGTACTTGTACAACCCACAATGCCATTGGCATATGGTCCAGGTTTGATCTTGGGATCGAAACTAAAACGCGGAGCGTTAGGTGTGATCTCATATAATAGCCCAAATTGAGCATAAATCAAATCCAGTTCCTGTGCCCTAAAAATTGCTTGTTCCTTGTTCTGGACTCCAGATGTAGAAACATCCTTCACAATATAAGGTAGCAACGATTCAAGGAACCACTCAAGGAGAAACTCCAATGGTATGAAAGCTTTAATCAACCTCTTCCATCTATGCCACTCTTGGATATGGTTCGAAATATGTGTAGCCTTGTCCTGCCGAAATGTCGACAAGAGCTCCATACCAATGTCATAACGTACTAGTAGCTAGAAGTGATTGAGGAAATTCATAGCAAGGTCATTCAACAAAACGAATCCCCCCCTTGGTAACTCTATATACCATTTCGCTGCAGGCCCGGTGAGGGTGCATTGAAATAGCCTTAAACGGATCGAATAATCATGTAAGGAGTTGGAAGAGCACCAAAGGTGAAAGGTAGTGACATGTTCACTAGGATCTTCTCCTAGTTTGCCCTTGAATTTGGGAATGTCCGAGGGAATCTTAGTAGGGACAGTCGGCCAAGCCAGATCATGAGATACATGATCGTTCATTAGTCTCAATAAATCAGGTAAATTTAACATTGTGAGGAAAGGGAGCCTAGGTTGAGCTGGTCTATGCCACGCTCCCTAATAGTTTTGGTTCATATAAGGCTGACTACTGTAAATGCCATGGCCTTGGCCATAATATCCTCCTCCTGTTTGACCCATATAGGGTGGCGTGGAAGCATTATGATGTGGTGTACCTTGACTATGCGGTGCTACAAATCCATAATTAGAGGAGTAAGCGGGTTGTTGATACCCGTACCCATAAGGTTGATAGCTCTGTTCATACTGCGGTCCATAGGCTTGTCCATGAAAAGCTCCATAAGATGTCCCATGGGATATCCCATGAGAATCTCCATAAGATGTCCCATGGGATATCCCATGAGAAGCTCCACAAGTATGGATATGAGGAAATCCTTACAATGGATCGTAAGATGATCTAGAGACAGGAATATGACCTCTTGATACAATAGGAGATACTTGAATCTAAGATACTACTGTGCAAGCAGTCGTAGTACTAACCTGACTAGTAGCAACATTCTGACCTGAAGGACCACGTGAATGTGGGGGAGGAAGGGTTGTCAAAAATGCATTCGAAGGAGTATGAATAGAGGATGAAGGGACATGTGAAGGGATATAAGTGGTATTCCCTATGGTCACTCGTCTCAGCTCTGGTATCTGTATATGACTACTAACATTAGGTCTGGGACGAGCACATGAGGTAGCTTCCACCGCAAGGATGGAAGGTGAAATATGACTAATGCTCCCAAATCTCTCCACATGGAAAGGAATAGGAATGCCCCAAGGCGTAGTGCTAGGTTAAATTTCTGACTTGGCATGATGTGTCGGATCATGTGCAAGGATATCAGACATGCCATAACTAACATGACTAGTGCTTATGGGTTCATGGTGAGTCTTGTCGCCCAGAAACCAATACCGACGACCTGTGAATGAGGGATCATAACCAGAATGTGAAGGTATATCAGGTGAAGTATCATATATAGGAGTAGTATCTTCCTCCCCAACCTCTTGAGGTGGAGAAGACATCTCAGGAATCTCATCCTCGTGATCTCCCATCGTGTGTGAATCAATGTGAGAAGTATTCCACCCGGACTATCTATTTTTCTTTCCCAAAGGAAGAGCAGACATGGAAGGTGTAAGTCCTGCTAATTGACGAGAACGGTGAAGTGTCACACCCGAATCCACAATGACTCAAAAAAAATGAAAAAGACTCTTCTAATTACATAAACCCTAGGCAAACTAGTGTGCACAGAGCATACACCTATATAATATAAATCCAAATCACAAGCAAGCAAGGGTAGGATATGTGAGCTCCTGAATGAAGCAGGTATGTCTCACTTAGGAGAGGCTTGAGACTCCCATACAAAACAAGCATAGGTTCGTAACCAATTATTGTGGCCCTCATCTTCAATGCATATAGCAACTGTGCTGTTTGACCCCAAACTGGCCAGGACACCTGCAGAATAACCTTGGTGAAGTACCCCCTCGATAAATTAGGTAAGGAAACTAAGGTCACCTCAATATAATCAATTCTTAGGCGGACAGTCGCAGGTGGGATTGACCATATGGGCAGGGTAGCAAAGCCCGAAACTCTCGAAAGAGCCCCCAGATACGAATACAATCCTGGAAATATCTCCGGTGCTACTCAGTTATGACTAGGGGTCATCCCAATCAATAACCGCTCACACTGCCTCGTGATTAACCCCCTTGTAAGAGGAGGATCCTGAGAAACACTAATTATACCAAGGAATTTCACACTCTCACCTGGACAGACACATACATGTTGTTGTTTAGTGGTTTTGGAGAATTTACTCACAATGAACTATTCCAAGACCCTAAGACCTAATCTTGTTGGTGCACCCTATAAAATAAAAGAGTGTAATTCATTTTATTATGCCTTGATTTTAATTGGCTTATTACTCAAAAGGGTAAATGATCGTGTAACTAAGGGTGTTATGACGCAACAAGAAGTAAAATGCACACCTAACAATCAATGCAAATGCACTGTGTCAAATGAAAAACGGGGTATGTTACTACGTGAAATGAAAAATTATCCTTCAAATGAAAAATGCAGTCATTCCTATATGAAAATCTGACTAATACTTTTCCAAGCAAACCTAGTGCAAGTACCATGCAAAATGCAAAATGCAAAAATGCATCATGGTGCAAAAAGCAAATATTTTTGTATTTTTTGAATTAAAATGAGATAATGAAGCAAAAGAATGACTCTACCACCCCCAGACTCTGTAAACACTATTAGACAACACCCAAGCAAAGCACCAAGGTAAAAGAGACCTAATGCACTAATCCCAAAAAAAAAAATAGAAAATGCAATGACAAGAACATTTAAAAAAATTCTAACTAAAAGACCTCTCTGGTAAAAAACAGAGGTGTATACAGACTCTATAAGCACCTAAGGAGACTCAACAATCATCAAAACTCACCTAGCAACACTTAATCTTCCCTAAAAATCAAAACTCAGGGCATACGCGATTGTGTGCAGAAAACCCGTGTATATACGTGGAAATCCCAGTAAAAACCGCGTGTACACGTGACTGTGAAGCAAAAACTCACGTATAGGAAGAAAAAGAGATAAAAAGAAGGTAAAACAAACAAGCTGAGAAAAAATTTACTCCTATCAGAAAATACCAGACAAACATACTCCCAGACCCAACTCAGAAACAGAGAAATCAGAGCAAATCAAAAACATTGAATATTGATAAAAACCCCAAAAGGAAATGACTAGGAACTCCCCAGTATGGTTGCCAATTCTGTTACGAAGAAAAATTCCTATGGCTTGGGGTAACACAATAGACAGAGTAACTACAGAAATCAATCATTTCCTATATGCAAGAGAAACCAAACATCTAACACTAAAGGATCTCGATACATACCTTATTCCGGACGGTTGATGTAGATCCTAGTTGAGCTTTTCCACTCTCACTTGTATAAGTAATTTACTCTCTCAACATTCAGCAAACAAGACACGCGTGCTATATATAATTGTGTTATACCTACTCTAGCATATATAATCAATAACATATAAGCATTTAAAAGCATCCATGGATTCAATGCTCATTTAAATACACATTATTGGACAGGAAAAGATATTTCTATTAATATAAAACAAAGATTACAATAGTGACAACCTCTGTCAGGACGTCTATGAATCGGAGAAACTGAGTCCTCCACCTGGGCCTCCACCACTTCAATCCTCCATCTCTCGATAGCAAGCTCACAAGCAAAGGCAAGCTTGGGAAGAACACAAAGTGCTCCAAGGGACAAAGGGATGCAGACTCAAGTATAAGCTTTGACAACAATGGACTATAGTTTTCTTGCTCTTCAATTCCTCCCCCTTCAATGTATCCAAAGGGTTCCTTATATAGTGCTTAAATGGGGTAATGGAAGGTCAAACTCGAGTGATCTCAAGGCATATGGAAGGCTAAGAAACAAGTGACTTAGATCCACATCAAGGAAAACTCCAAAACCATTTGGCCTTTTGCACACATCCCGATGTACGTGGGTTTAAGGGTCAAATCCACGTATATACGCAAGAATAGGTTTAAAAGTTGCGTATAGAAAATAATACATGTTTTTAGGGATGATCTTGGAAACATCAAAGGTACAAACATGGTCCATGGGGTCTAGAAAGTCTGCAGAGGGACAGGGAAGGCCATAAAGGTGTGATCCACCATGTGTGGTAAAATCAGTTGTAACAGGATATTTGAGTTGATGGAATACAACCCATTGCTAGCTCATAAATTAGACTTACCAGATATGATAAACCCCCTAGGTGGCTAGATCACTTCCCAAATTAGTCAAGGATCTTGCGAATTAGCAAAATCATGAGTGATTTTTCAAGAGTGATGGAAAACCATGCTAATCCTGGAGTATGGAGAGAAAATAATGGAGGATGGGTTGGCAACAAAAGATATTGGTTTCCTAGTTAACTAGCTTTACCTTATCCACAGAAAAGATGGATAAATGCATAATAAGGAAGAATCTATAGGAAAGCGCAGTTACTAATTCTGGGAGTGAATAAAGTTGTCAAGATAAACCAAGAATTAGAATTAAATCTTTCCTTAGGTATAGATGGAAAGTGTTGACTTTAAGGTGCAAGCGGATGCCAACTATCTAGGCTAGTGTGTAGGAAATTAATAAAAAATGATTAATTATTTTATCCTAAGTTATGAGTGAATTTAATAATATCCCAATAGAGATGCCACTACTCATTATAGTTTTTAGTAGTGAACATATACAAATTTCAATGCCAAATGCGCTCACTACTCATAAACACATTGCATTATGAACAACTTGGAAAAAAGGTATAAATGTGAGATGAATACACATTAATACATTATTTTCAATACTAAAAGTGCTCATTTATTTTCTATTCTCTTATGCATTTCTAATTCTAAGGTTGTGATCCTTCCTTTTAAGAATTAAAACCAAGTTTTTTCCACTACATTTTTTAAATTCATTAGGAGGGAGTAATTGTTTTTTACACTACATTTCTAGTTATCAAACTATATTTCTATGCTTTATTTTTTCACTACATTTAATTTTTCATAGGTTACACCTCCATATATGTGTGTTAACTTTCAAAGTGGGTTGATTTCTATGGTAAAAGATGACCTATTGCATAAGCAATAACACATAAGTTTTGACTTCACTTAATTTTATCACATAAGAATATATTGCACTAATGGAGTTTAAATATTAACAACATTATTTGAAACAAATAGTTACATACAATTTTATTCTCTATCTTGGATTGAATTCCATATTTTCACTACAAGGAAAACACTATATAGTGGAGGTTTTTAGTGTTACAAGATTGACAAAAATTCTAAAAAAAAACTTATGCTACACCTTCATTTTTGGTACTGGAAGTTTTAGTGGAGGTTATGACAGATATTTAAATTAACTAAAAAATTATGAGCAATTGGAGGTTATAGCAGAGCTTTTTTTTACAGTGCTCTATAGTTTATAATGTTCACCAGTGTCTATGTTATAAACA
The DNA here is from genome assembly GCA_001517045.1 of Pseudotsuga menziesii. Classification (NCBI taxonomy): domain Eukaryota; kingdom Viridiplantae; phylum Streptophyta; class Pinopsida; order Pinales; family Pinaceae; genus Pseudotsuga; species Pseudotsuga menziesii. Next base: position 562,660 of record LPNX010141530.1, read on the forward strand.
ATACACACATAGGCATATGTTATAAATAATATGCATCGATGCATATATGCATTGTCATTACATTAGTGTGTATATTTTAATGTAGATAAATGAGTGCTTATATTAAATTGTAACCCCACCAGTGCATTCTTTTATATAAACATCAAAGCATGTACCATTCACATAAGCACTGACGCATCATACATTTTATAAAATCACTAGTGAGTTTTTATATATGAACACATCAGTTTTGATGTTGTATTATATACAAACTGATGTCTATTTTGTATTATAAGAAACTTTGTGTGTATATTATCCCAAAAACACACTACTCCATGTAGTTTGGAAAAGAACATTAGTGCATATGTTTTGGAAAAAAACACATATTCTTACATTTTGAAAAGAGTAGCAATGCATATGTTAGGTAAAGAACATCGATGCTTTTGCTATGTAAAAAAACACTAGTGGGTAAAATTTGAGTAGGCATCAATTCATGGAAACGAATCAAATCCCTAGTTAGTTGAAATAAATAGATTGTGTATGGATAAATGGTGATATATGAATTGATTATACATCTGTTCATTGCAACGATTATAGCATAGGTTTTTTTTAGTGCTCTATAGTTTATAATGTTCAACAATGTGTCTCTTATAAACAATACACACATATGCATATGTTATAAATAATATGCATCTATGCATATATGCATTGTCAATGCATTAGTGTGTATATTTTAATGCATACAAATGAGTGCTTATATTAAATTGTAACCACACTAGTGCATTGTCTTATATAAGCATTAGAATGTGTACCATTCACATCATAACCAGTGTCTCATACATTTTATAAAATCACTAGTGTGTTTTTATATATAAACGCATCAATGTTGATGTTGTATTATATATAAATTGTTGTGTTTTTGTATTATAGAAAATTGATGTGTATATTATCCAAAAAACACACTAGTCCATATAGTTTGGAAAAAAACATTAGTGCATATGCTTTGGAAAAAATCAGTAATGCTTAGATTTTGAAAAGAGCACCAGTGCCTATGTTAGGTAAAGAACATCGATGCTTTTATTATGTAAAAGCGATTTAATACCACTTGGTGTGGAGATAATTTCCGAATAACCCACATATTGAATAATTGATATTAAGATGATGATGTACAATACAATGCTTGGCCATTATATAGGAATTTTTACACCTCTGCATGGAAGGGTATGTCTTTCTACATAGATATTTTAATTATGATTATGAGTTATTATTATTTTATTTTGTTTTTCACAGAAATGGTTATATTAAGAGGCAGTGGTATAACCACTGTAAAAAGACCATAGAGTTCAGATTCCCTTAAGGTAGAGGCAATTTCAAGTTCCCTTATGGAAGCAGAAAATCCTGGTGCCCTTATGGAAGCGGCAAACAAAAACTCAAAAAACACCCCATACTGATTGAGTTTTCCAAAAGGAACCTATAAGAGTTTTACACAGAAGGAAACTATACAAAGGAGACTATAGTAAACAAAAATAATCTAAGAGAATATAATACATGATTAACGAGCTTTTCCACCGTGGCACGAGGAGGAGTCTGGGTGAGCCTCAACTTCTAGCTTAATCACTTTCAATTCCAATTTTTCTACCTTGATTTCCAATTCGGCAAGAAACCTAGTAAACACCTATTTTGTATGCTTGATCACAAGTTCAAATTATTTCCTTAACTAAACCATGTCTTGATCAACATTCACCAATCAACGCCCTCCCTCTGTGTCCATTCTGTTCAAGATGTGATTCATTCTTTTCAATTTCATCTTGATATCTCGGATATCGTTTTCAACGTGCAGTGCAAGAGGGGAAGATGCTATGGATTTAGAAGAGGAGTCAATGGTTACGCAGAGGAACAGATAACTGGTAGCACCAACAATTCCAACAACCCTGCAAATAAGCCCATGATAATGGAGAAAGAGCCATTTGCCACCTTGTATAGAGCCAAGCATTTCGCACGTCATCATTCCAGATGATGCAGAAGTACAGGAGATCTTCGAAATGACAAGACTGAAGGCAAGCCAAATCGACAAGATGAAAAGTGGAGTGGATGGGAAGCAGAGTTGTACGAATAGATTCCAAAATTCATTTAAACAATCTCGTGTCGCATGTAAGCACCCACATGTTATCCTGGAGATCCAGTGCGTGCCACAAGTGAGGATGGGACATGCCATAAGGAGGAGGGAGGCCCATATGGAGGGCCATGAAATCGATCCCATCAAAATTGAGCACATGGTCATGTAGGAAGTCAGGGCTAAGGGATTTAGGGAATAAGATAGCTAGTCCTGTTATCATTCAGCACAAGAACCCCTTTGTCAAGTGAGGAATCATGGTTCGCTGCCAAGTCATCCAACTTGTTATTTTTCCTAAGGACATGAAAGATTTTGATTTTTTGAAAAGAGGAGACAAAACTTTGTATCTTCCTCATCAGTTGTCGAATCTTCAAATCCTCGGGAGGGTTGCTTGTAATGAGATCTTGAATAACAAGTATAGAATATCCAATAAACACGATGTCGTTGATGTCTTGAGCTTTGGAAAGGTGAAGAACTTTCCATAGGGCTAGATCCTTAGCCATATTGTTTGATTCGAGTCCGAGAGGGCCACAAATAGGACAATTCCTACTTTCCACCTGGGGCAAAGAGAACCCTGCCCCCCTGCCTCTGCTTATTATTAGTTATTATTATTATTATTATCATTATTATTATTCTTTTATGTTCGAAACATTGCCCTTCCCTTGAGGGAAACTTTGTCCTAAAAGTTGAGTGTGTTGATATTCTTTTTATTCTGGCTCTATGTCGATTTGATGATTTGAGACATGCAATTTTGATTATGATCACTGCTTCATTTATTTTCTTTTTTTTTGGAATCCACATTAAGTATGTACTTGGTGAAGTTTCGTTTATTCTTTTTCCGCTTGTGTGGTTGTAGCTTTTAATTGTTTTTCTCGTCAACTAAACAAACTTGGTAGAATTGTAATATTAATTATTTTTTGTGATGTCATTCCCAACATATCCTGTGCTAGTTCCTTTGAAAGGGATATTTGTACTTATAATGCTCACAAAAAAACCAATCTTATCTTGTGTCCGATTAATCTTATAGTTGTTCCCATTGATGTTCTTTTGAGGTGAGAGGATATTCAAGGTAGATTTTGAACCTAAAATATCTAATTTATCAGAATTGATTTCCTTTTCACACTATGGGATCCGTCCCTTTTCATTGCATAGATCATTGTTGTTTTCAGCAACATTGGCTTGACTCTCATCACAATCTTGGTCAAGATCATATTCATATTTATTGACATGAGAATTATATGGTGATATGGACATGGCAGTGTCATTCAATTTAATCATTTTCATGTTGTTACGGAGATAAATTCCTATGGCTTGGGGTACCACAATAGATAGCTTGACTCTAGAAATCAATCCTTTCCAATATGCAAGAGAAATCAAATATCTAACACTAAAGGATCAAAACTTGTACCTTATTCTGGACAGTTGAAGTAGATCCCCGTTGAGCTTTCCCACTCCAGCTTGAATTGATAAATTACTTCCTCAACAATCAGTAAACAAGACAAGCATGCTATATATATTGGTGTTATATCTACTCTAGCATATATAATCAACAACGTATAAGCATTTGAAGTCATCCATGGATAAAATATTCATTCAAACATACATTATTGGACAAGAAAAGATATTTCTATTAATATAAAATCAAATATTACAATGAATACAATCTCTGTTGGCACGTCTGCGAATCGGAGAAACTGAATCCCCCACTTGGGCCTCCACCACGTCAATCCTCCATCTCTCGATAGCAAGCTCACAAGCAAAAGGCAAGTTTGGGAAGAACACCAAAGTGCTCCAAGGGACAAAGGGATGTAGAATCAAGCATAAGTTTCGGCAACAATGGACTATAGTTTCTTTGCTCTCAATTCTCACATATTCTTCAATGTATCCAAAGGGTTCCTTATATAGCTCTTCAATGGGGCAATGAAGGGTCGAATCCAAGCAATCCCAAGGCATATGGAAGGCCAGGAGACAAGTGAGTCGGATCCATATCAAGGAAAACTCCAAAAGAATTTGGCCTTTTGCACACATCCCTATGTACGCGGTTTTAGGGGTCAAACCCGCATATATACGCGAGAAAGGGTTTTAAAGTCGCATATAGCAATTTAAGCATGTTTTTAGGGATGATCTTGGAAACATCAAAATTATAAAAAAGGTCCATGGGGTCCAAAGAGTTTGCAGAGGGACAGGGGAAGGCCATACAAGTGTGATTCACCAGGTGTGGTAAAATCAGCTATAACAAATGCCCCCTAATGTGTGAGTTCATAGGGGTCATATGATGGACGAAATACATTATAAGTCCATCCCAAAAGTGGAGTGATGAAGAACCCAGTGGATGACCAGCCACCCAATCAGCATAATACAATGATACAACTCTGCATATCACTGCAAATACATATAGTAGTCCCGGATACATAAGAGTACAATGGCCATGAATAGGCATGATACAAAATATGACATAAGTGGTCATTGACACGTACAATATACATAGATCAGAATCTACATGATGAATATATACAAAGGATCAATATCTCCATAATGGCTGAAGATATACAATGGATCAAGATATCCATAATGGCTGGAAATGTCTGACATATACTGGAATCAAGTCATGAGAGCTGAAATCTCATGAACACTGGCACAATCAAGGAGGTAGCATATAAGAGATGCCACCAATCTAGAAGGTCTTCTACACAAACTGCTACGAGTACAAGTCCTACTATGTGAATAGAGGTGTCGAGGTTGAACATAGTAGTCCATCATCTGATTACCGATCATTGATGTATATCGTTAACAGACACGAGATCACCCACCGATAATGATAATGGGAATCAAGGTACTAGAGTGCAAACTAACAAGTGTGAATAAATGTGTTGAGATCAAACACTTGAGAGAATCCATCGATCAGGGGAAATTGATGTATTCCCAAAGAACTATCGATGGCGAGAGAACCTACCACTGATGATTGCAAGTCTCAAGGCACTCAAAAATGACTCTAGATTCCAATCCCAGAATAAATGATCTAAAGTCGATGGGATAAAATACGCTGGAAGGAGGGCATTAAGGCATCCCCCATCATCCAACATGAGGTACTCAACAAAGTTGTATAATGTGAAAGGACTCGATCATAAGGTGCATGAACCAGTAACTATACCGGGAATGACCGACATGCAAAGTCAAGATAACTAAGGAATGGCCGACTCAGGTTTCAACTTCCTTCAAACAAGAGCATAATGGTGAATGGTGACTGAATGTAGGTAGCATAGAATTGATATACAAAACTAGGACATCTTTGCGACACAGGAGGAATTGACAGAGGATCCATAGGGACTGGAAGCTTAACCAGTCGGTGGAGATAAATTTAGATAAACGAGTACAACTCCTAAGGTCAAACTATAAACCCAACCAATGGATGTGATATATAGTGCTTTGTTCAAAGGTGACATGACTCGACAGTTGCCAAAGATAACATCTTTCCTTGTTTGGATTTTTGGTTTTTTCATTTTTTTGGACTTTTTCAAATATTTAAAAATCTTGAAAAAGAATAAAACTGCTTTATAGTTACAGACTAGGAGGAGACGAGTGTCATATGGGAAAACAAACTAGTTCCAAGCAGTGGAACATACCTATGCTCAATGCAAGGATACATGTGTAGGATATCGACACTCGGGGGAAAGTCCCCTCCTGGTAAAATAGGTAATCAAGCTGCAAAGGATATAAAAGATGGCTCTGCATGGTTAGACATGAGACAAGGTCAGGCTATATGGCTGAAACTGAAAGTCAGGGAAGCCAACGTAAGGCTCAAGAAGGCAAGAAAAGCTCATGATAATGCAATTACAACTTGACATAAGGGAGTCCTGGGGAAATGGCCAGCATAAAGATCAAGAGGAGTATGAAGCTCTTGCTAAAATTCATGGCCGGACTAAAAGGGACTCCTGGACCTAAGAGAGGACTCACATCATGGGTACCAAATGCAAAAGGGAGCTAACAAGGACACCCATGTATATGAAAGCTCTACCATTCACATAGTACCACTTCTAACAACAGCATGAAGGTTCTGTGATATAATGGAATGGGTTTGTACCTAAGGTTAAGATGGAACAGTCATAAGGAAATGCATAAGTGCAAGCGGATGTGATATCCTAACCTATATGCCAGTTCATACATAATACTTGTGATAGGAATGAACAGGTCGAAAACTTGGAGAGAGTGTACCAAAACTGGACCCTACATGACAACCATATTAGTCCAAAACAAACCAAAATAGTCAATAAAGAATCCAAACTATAGGATATAGGGAGGAAATATCATGACAACTAAACCCAAAGGAAACAACGCGGTGAATGATGGGACATAAAAAATAATGTAAAGTGTAGACCCAAAGTTCACGTATCCACCACCACCCCATGAGGGTGACCACCAATGTAAAATTCCTCCACAAATGGAGTAGAGGACGAAATGTGACCACTCCCAAATCTATGAGCACGGTAAGGGGATGTGATGCCCCCAAGTCTGACACCAAGATATGTACTAGGACCAAGGATGGGTGATAGGATACCAGGCATGTCGAAAATAAAAGGACCCGAACTCAAGAGAGCATAAATATACTCAAGTAACCACAATCCCAAAGGCCAACTAGTGCACAAAGAGCACACTCCTAAGAAAATCTACAGCCAAAATACAAGCAAACTAAGGGAGGATATGTGAACTCCTGAATGCAGCAGGTTGTCTCGCCTAGGAGAGGCTCGAAACTCCCATACACTACAAGTAGAGGGACATAACCAATTATAGTGGCCCTCAGCTTCAACACATATAGTGACTATGTTGTCCGACCCCTACCTGGCCAGGACACTCACAAAATAACCTATGCAAATACCCCCTCAATAACCTAGGTAAGGCCACTAAGGTCACCTCAATATAATCAATGCTCAGGCGGAAAATTGCAGGTGGGATTGACCATATGGGCAGGGTAGCAAAGACCAAAACTCTCGAAAGAGCCCCTAGATATGAATACAATCCTGGAAATATCTCCGGTGCTACTCAGTTATGACTAGGGATCATCCCAATCAATAACTGCTCACACTACCTCGTGGTTAACTCCCTTTTGAGAGGAGGATCCTGGGAAACACTAATTATACCAAGGAATTTCACACTCTCACCTGGATAGACACATACATGTTGTTGTTTAGTGGCCTTGGAGAATTTACTCACAATGAACTATTCCAAGACCCTAAAACCTAATCTTGTTGGTGTACCCTATCAAAGAAAATAGTGTAATCCATTTTAATTAAGCATTGATTTTACTTGACTGTGATTACTCAAAGGGAAATGGCCATGCAACTAATGATATCAAGAATCAACAGTGAAATAAAAGTGCACACCATAACAAACATTGCTAAGTGCAATCTTTGTCAAATGAAAAATAGGGTATGCCACTACATGAGATGCATAAATATATATTCCTTTCCGAATTCCAATGCAGTCCTTCCTATATGAAAGCCTAAACACAACTCTCATCCAAGCAATCCAATGCAAGTACCTCCTCAAATCCATAACTAATATGTAACTAAGAGTGCAACTACTTTGTATTTTTCAATATAAAAGAATGAAAAATGAAAATAAAAGTCATCTAAAACTCTCAATCTCCGCAGCAAGTATAAAACACAAGCCCAGCAAGACCATGGGGGATTCACTTGTTGACCAATATCATATCACATTAGTTCATATTGTGGTTTTTAAAATTATTAAAAATTGAACCAATATATTGCAAGTATTGGGGGGATGAGGGGTTTAAGGTGGGGGTGGGTAGGGTGGTTTATAAGAATTGAGATATAAAAAGGGGTGGGGAGGAGGTTTTAAGTATTGGGAGAGGGTTTCAACAAAAAGAGTTTGGTTCAATATCTCTGGAAATTAATGGTAGTCTTTAATATCCCACGATCGCATGTGCTATGTGAGATGTTCACTAAGTGAAGTCCCCGTGAGCAAGACACTGAGACAAAAAAGAGTAATGCACTAATGGCAAAACAAAAATCATAAATGACTAAAACTACTTTCAAATAAAAATCAATGAAAAAGCAGACTCTGGTCACAAAAGAAGCATCCAACAGACAACATCAGACCCAAGGAAGACCCAACCACACTCACAACCCACCCAAGAACTTCCCACAACATCAAACTCACCAAAAGGGAGGATGTACGCGACTGTTTAAAGAACAACTGCATATATGCGCAACTTTTGGCCAAAAAGCTGCATGTATACACGGATTTTGGCCACAAACCTGTGTGTATACACGACTTTTGGCCAAAAATCTGCGTATGTACGCGACTTTTGGCCAAAAACCTGCGTATACAGAGAAGACAGTGGTAAAAAGTAGGCCAAGGGTCAAACCAATAAAGGGGAGTGTTAATGGATGAACATACTATAAAATGCAACATAGAAACAATTAGGAGAAACAAAGAGTAAGTCAATAATATCAAGCACATTGTGCCCCCAAACCCCAAAGACAAACAAGGAACATCCCCAGTGGAGTCGCCAATTCTGTTACGGAGAGAAATTCCTATGGCTTGGGGTACCACAACAGAAAGCTTGACTCCATAAATCAATCCTTTCCAATATGCAAGAGAAATCAAATACCTAACACTAAAGGATCAAAACTCGTACCTTATTCTGAATGGTTGAAGTAGATCCCCGTTGAGCTTTCCCACTCTAGCTTGAATTGATAAATTACTTCCTCAACAATCAGTAAACAAGACAAGCATGCTATATATATTGGTGTTAGATCTACTCTATCATATATAATCAACAACGTATAAGCATTTGAAATCATCCATGGATAAAATATTCATTCAAACATACGTTATTGGATAGGAAAAGATATTTATATTAATATAAAATTAGATATTACAATGAATACAACCTTTGTTGGCATGTCTACGAATCGGAGAAACTGAATCCCCCACTTGGGCCTCCACCACCTCAATCCTCTATCTCTCAATATCAAGATCACAAGCAAAAGGAAAGCTTGGGAAGAACACCAAAGTGCTCCAAGGGATAAAGGGATGCAGACTCAAGCATAAGTTTCTGTAACAATGGACTATAGTTTCTTTGCTCTCAATTCTCACATATTCTTCAATGTATCCAAAGGGTTCCTTATATAGCTCTTCAATGGGGCAGTGAAGGGTCAAATCCAAGCGATATCAAGGCATATGGAAGGCCAGGAGACAAGTGAGTCAGATCCATGTCAAGAAAAACTCCAAAATAATTTGGCCTTTTGCACACATCCCGATGTACACAGTTTTAGGGGTCAAACCCACGTATATACGCGAGAAAGGGTTTAAAAGTCGCATATAGCAATTTAAGCATGTTTTTAGGGATGATCTTGGAAACATCAAAAGTATAAAAAGGTCCATGGGGTCCAAAGAGTCTGCAGAGGGACAAGGGAAGGCCATACAGGTGTGATTCACCAGGTGTGGTAAAATAAGCTATAACACATGTTTTTTATCAGGTTTGTCTTCTAGACCTTGAAAATCATATTTAGACTTAGTTTATGAGTCTTTGTCTTGTGAGGCCTTCATTCTTTTTTGTTGGATTATTTTATTGAAGGTGTCTTCAATATATTTGTGAGTATATTTTATAACTAATTGTTCCATACGATTAATTATTTCATCCATCATCCTCGTTTCCTCATAAAAAATCATCCTAAATTCTTCCCTAATTGACTTCATGGCTAATGTAAAAGTTTGAGAGTTAGCCAATAATACTTGTTATAATAGTAATAACTATTATAATGGTTGAATAATATTAAAATAATATACTTCATTCATTTTTTTATAAAACCACATGTGGCAGAAAGAAAGAATGACCTCAATCTTTTTTGGCTCCAAGAACTCGCTCCAAGTAGTTTGAATTCTTTACTTCTAGGCCTGGGTTCTAGTTTGATGCAGGCGTGGAGTTGGATCTGTCCATTGCCTAGATCTCATGATTGGTGTTTGTATTGGATCTTGGTGTGATGGAGAGATTTCATTAAGACTCTGTAGGATTATACTAGATCATTTGTGTTAGGCTTGATTTTCTTCCTGAATTGGTCTGGGTTCTAGTTTGTTGCAAGTGTGGAGTTGGATTTTTCCATTGCCTGGCTCCCGTGTTTGGTGTATGTTTTGGAGCATGGTGTGATGCAAAGGTTTCATTAAGTATCTACAGGATTATTCAATATTGTTAGTGACAAGTTCTGGCGAGCATTCTGAGGATTGTTTGATTCTTTGTTGTGTTTAGACTTTGAATTTCTATGTTGGAGCTTGCTTTTGATTGTCGGGCTCTGTGGTTGATCTTGATGGGATCTAATATTCATGTCATTGAATTGATCGGTTGATCTAGAACATAGGATTGATGAACTGGTGCTTTCTATGTGTCAACGTCTCTGGTGTCTGATATGGCCCTCCTTGGTTTGATCTGTGTTGGGTGGCTGTATTCTCAAGCTTGCTTGTTCTGATTTTCATTATCAGATCTGCTAGTTCGTTTGTAGGTATTCATATTTTTTTCTTTTTTGTTTGGCAATTTGAGCCCTCTCTCAAATGGATTTTGGTAGGGAATCTCCTCCTCCACTTCCACCATAGTTGGATGCTTTCAAATGTCTTGTTTCTTCCTATGGTAAGAGGAAAGGTGGTCCATCGCAGAGATTTGTGAAGAAGGTTGACATCCCCTCTATTGAACTACCTGCTGATAGGATCTATCGATCGGCTTTAAATATTGTTGAGCATGGGATTATTGGGAAAATTGTTGGCCGCTAGCCTTATCCTAAGGCCATTGATGGCTGGGTTCAGAGTAACTAGAGGCATTTAGTAACTGAAGGCATTTGAAATCACTTTGTAGGTAGAGGTTACTATGTATTTGTGTTCAATTCAGTTGAAGAATGTGACCTCATATTTCGTAATGGACCTTACTTCATGGGCCCTCAGGGTCTCTATTTGAACAAATGGACCCCGAATTTTGATCCTACCTAAGATGTTCTATCTGTGGTTCCTATCTGGGTTAGGCTCCCTCATTTACCTTTACACTGTTGGAATTTAGATTCTCTGGAAGCCATTGGGAACACGCTTGGAAAATACATAGACATGGCAGATCGAAAAGATCAATATTCATGCGCTAGAATTTGGGTTGAAGTTGATTTGGATATTGGACTTCGAGAGGTGATCAGGCTAACTATTTTTGAATGGTCTTACATACAGGAGTTGTACAATGAGAAAATTCCTTTCAAGTATCAGTTCTTCCATGGTTATGGACACTTCTCCTAAAGTTGCAAAAAAAAAAATCAGAAGAGGAGCTTGAAAAGGAAAAAAATGAACAATGGAATCAAGTTCAGAAACTAGGAAACTCTAACCAGGACTAAAAAAAAAAGGTAAAGAAGGAAAGATTTTAAAAGGAGACGTTGCTATTGGGAATAATCCTCAAGCTGCACATAATCCCAAGGCATCCTCCAATAATTTTGTTGTCTTAAGCTCTCCCGAAGACCCTATTCTTGAAGAGGGTGAACTGCATCAATTTGAAATACAGGATGATGTCTCTGCTGTTAATATAGGGTCCATGGAACAAGCTGGAGCAGCTATCCCGAAATTACCCAGTGTTTGTGAATCTAGGAAGGATGATCATCCTTCTCCAAATAGATTAAGTCTCCTCCTTCTTATGCAGAAATAAATAATAATAAGCCGGTTGAAAGCTTTGGCTCCTTTGATGAAGATTCCATTGAACAACTCTCTAAAAAGGTAGGTAGGAAGTCTCTAAAGGAGGCTCGAGAAGAAGAGGCTTATAAACAAAATGTGTAGGGAATCCAGTCCACCATTGAAATGTCGTTTGGCAGAAGTAGGAGGACTCAGTCCTCTAAGGGTGTCATCACTCCCTCCCTCTCGAGTAAATAATTCAAGCCGTCTCTTGGAATTGCAGGGGGTTGGGGAACCCAACCAAAGTAGAAGCAGTCAAATATTTATTGAAATTGGTTTCTTTGACATTCTCTTTTTCCAAGAGACTAAGATAGAGGAAGAATCTCTTCTTATCTTAAGTAAAACCAAATAGAAATTGAATGCTGACAAAGATGTTAGCGTGAGAGGCTCATCTGGGGGTCTTGCAGCTCTTTGGAATAATGAAAATTTTTAGCTAAAATGTTGGTTTTCCACCCAACATTAGATCTTTATTGACCTCTACCATATCTCCAGTAACATATCCTTGGCCCTCTATAATCTTTACGCCCTAGTTAATTTCAATGAAAAAAAAGAATGTTGGAACACACTCTCAGACTTCATAGAATCCAATTCTCCTATAAACACAATAGTCGCAGTAGATCTCAACATTTGCTTAGCTCCGAATGAGAAGAAAGGTGGGGTATGTTGCAAGGATTATTTTCAAGACACGGTGGAGGATTTTATCTAGGTGTGCGATCTGAATGAATTTAAACCTAGAAAATGATGGTACACATGGTCCAATAATAGAGTGGGCTCTACCAATTTCATTTCCTGTCTTGACAGGTTTTTGTTACACCGAAATCTTGTCATGTTGAGCCATGTGTCAACGTTATGCCTAATCCATAAAGTTTTCTCTACTAAGGTTAACTGATATTGAGGTTGTTTCTGCCTTTTTCCCCTCTTTAGGAAGGTCGGGGCTCTTTCCCTTCATGCTAGAAGCATCAACAATGCTCTTTCCCTTCCTACCAAGTGCGTTGATGGTGTTTTGAGGGAAAAAAATGAAGCTTCGAGGCCCTTCTCGAAGGTGGATTAGGTGGAGGATTATCCCTATCATCTAGGTGAGGTGGCATTCACTTCCTAACCTATGGGGAAGATCCCTTAGACCCCTCCTTCTAATCCTCAACCTATTCTATCCATTTAGCCTTATAAATTAAACCGTCTCTCCATTGTGAAGGGAGGAGGGACTATGGTACTTTTATGCTGGTAGAATTTCTAGGCGATCCCTATCATCCTTTGGGAGGCTTACTACCTTTCTTTGGAGGCTTGCCTTGGCTTGGATTGTTGGATGGAATATTGCAACGTTAAGGATAGGTTGTAATGTTCTTTCTTCATATAATTCTATGTATCTCGGCCTTGATTACATTAATACTAATCTCTTTCCATAAACATTGTCGTGTTAATGATGTTTAGAGATTTCTTCCTTAACTGTTAGATTAGACCAATTCATGTTTAGATACGCATGTACTGTTTTCTTGTTTCCACATGATCTATAGGGTTTTGCAGCTAAAGATTTGAAGATTGGATCAACAAAGAGAAGAGGATTTGCATATCTTGGGTAAGTGATCTATCTGTTAACTTGCATTTTCTATTTGATCTAGGAAAGTAGGATGTATTGTGTACTTGATTTTTTCTAGATCCACTTGGACTAGGAAGATCTGGATTGAGTCTGCTTGAGTAGAGTTATCCGATAACAAATTTGGCGACTCCACTAGGGATGTGCATAGCTCTGATTTCTTTGGTTTTTTATTTCATATCTCTTTATCAATCATTTTTCTAGCCTCTAGAGACCTTCCCTCCTTTGGATTTTGGCTTTGAAGAGTGTCTTGCATCCTCTTGACACTCTTTGGATCACTATCATACCTTTTTCCCTTCTCTCATAGGAAATATGGATTTTACCATGTTTGTTTCTCCACCGGCGCACCTGGGTTGTGTAGACAAAGCGCTGCTGGTATTATTTTCCAGATTCATAAGTGTTGTCTACACCAGCGCTCTTTGCCTTAAGAGATAGTGTGTCGTTGACGCTCTTGTGCATTGAAGATAGTGCATCGTTGGTGCTCTTGTGTAGTGAAGATAGTGCATTGTTGGCACTCTGGTGCGGTGTTGTAGGTGTGCTTGCCCCTCCTAGGCGCTCTGGTACAGTACAAGGAGGTGTGCTTGCCCTTTGAAACTCAAATTTTAGCTTGATTTTCCTTCATTTGTGGGTTTTGGTTTGATGGATTGTGGTTTTTAGGTTGCATATGATAGTCATACACCCCCTAGAACCAACATTGTATCTATTTGAAGTTGGTTTTGTTGATTTTGGGATGTTTTACTAGTCAAGTGAATGACTTGGTTGTGGTAGGAAATTTCAATCCTCCACCTATTAGATCTTGCTTGCCATTCCTAATCACATTTACAGACCTCTTCAGATCTGTTTGGATAGTCAGATCCGATCTCCAAACCCTTCCTCCCCTCATTCATTGAGCTTTGGTTGCATTTTGGTTGATTTGGAGCAATTCTTGATTTTTTTGGAGTTGTTTGGCTGTGTTAGCACCTAATTTTTGCCAAACAGAAAGGGAGGTTTCTGACTCGTAGGGTAGGAAGTGAAGCCTACAAAATTTTCATGATGAGAAACCTCGAGACGCTGCAATGAACTTTGAAGGGAAAGGAAATTATATAAAGGAGAAGCAAGAGGGTTCATAAAAAATGAGGAGACCAGTGTTAGCCATGGTTTGTCTAGTGGAAGAGAACCCAGGGCTGAGAGTCATACACAAGCCCCCTCGTGATTGGTCGTGCAGAAGGAGAAGAAGAAAACCCACCTAAAGGAGTGACGAAGAGGGAAACGTTTTCAGCGGTCAGGATGGAAAGTTGACGCAGATCAATGGCAGAGAGCCATTTCATGAATTTAAAGCACACACCAAAGGACTCCCTTCCAAATCGGAGAAATGAGTTAAACCACAATTATTTGCAATGGTTGAGATCTCAAAAGTATTAGATCGATGGTGGAGATGGATTATGCCGATCTAAAGTGCACTAGAGAGATATCGCTCCAAATTTCGCGAAATGTGTTAAAGGGGAGATTTGTCCAACAGTGGAGATCAACACGGAGGCATATCTACGGTGGAGAATCGTTCCACCAACCATAAGTGCTCAAAAGAAATCTTGGATGCAAAGGATGAAATACGATAAAGCTCTCCACATCGGACGGTGAGATGGTAGGAAGGTACAATATAGCTGTTGAAGAAGAAGCTAGAAATCCTAGCTACTCGACATATACAGATTGTTGAACTGACTGAGATTGAGAGGGAAAAGGAGGCCCTAGACACTGATTTGATCGATTGTAAGGCCATATTGCTTAGGAAAGAAGAAAGGGAGAGATAGTGGAAGAAATATGCAGAGCTCTGGGCTAGGGAAAAATGAGCCTTTGAAGCAAAGTGGACTGAATTGGAAAGGGAGTTAAAAGAGTTAAAGGAGAAGGCTTAGGAACAACCAGTTCTCGTGGCCCAATCGTCCGAAATATTTGGTGTAGACTCGCTCTCCCAGGCCATGTCCCAGGTAAGTCTCAAAACTCTAGAGATCACAGGCCTAATGAAACAGAATTGGGACCTGATGGACATGGCCAAGGTCAAAGAAGGATTGAAGAAGAAGGTGGAAGAGCATTGCAAAGAATTGGAGGATAAGAACAGTGAGTTAACCAAATAGGTTTCAAGCTAGGAAACTATTATAGGGACGAAGCACCTCATCTGGGACATGATAATAGTGGAAGCAACCAAAGTATGGCCACACTTGGATTTTATCCAAGATAAGGAAAACACCGTATAGGCATCCAAAAATCACATTCAGATAGTGAAGCTAGACCTACACAAGAGGTCCTTGGACACAGTTGAAGGTGCCATCAGTTTCTTGAACAGTTTGATAGACTAAGACATTAGACGAGGAAACATCTAAGATAGGGTCCCAGTCATCACATAGGCCAGGAGAGTGGGTCATAAACACCGCCACCTAAATATGGTCAAGTCAAACTGGAATTTCATGCGCAAACAGGTGGACAAATTTGTTGCGTCATTTAAACCTTTGGTCCAAAAAGGGCTCCCTTTCTTCTGGGAAGAAAAGGGACCAAAGTTGTCCCAGAAAGAGTATTATGATAGGTTGGTCGAGTGTAGGAAAGACCACAGGAAATTTGAGGACATGGCTCAACATTTGCTTTCAGGAAATATCATGGTAAAAAAGTTGTCAAGTGAATTTGACTTATTATTTGATTTCAAGTCTTTGTGCACAGGGTTACCAACGCCTTCTTATCTAGAGAACCTGGAGCTCGAAGTATTAGCAGAAGAAATGGTAAAGTTGGAGATACCAATAGCTAACCAATGGAAAGTGATTGAAAACTATAGCAAGTCTGAACACAGGTTACGCCAAGGATGATGGGCTCTAGCAGCAACCAGAACCGAAGATACAGGTGTGAAGAAATCAGGCGAGCCGGTATTTTGAAGCCATAGTTTCTCTTGAGGTCCAGCAAAGACGTTACCATCGTCATTTTCTGTTTCATGCCACACATGGGAAGATGCCATGATACAATTTGTTGAGAATTTATTGCCAATTTTGTAACTAATTTTGGCTTCGTTTCGAGGTTGGTCTTGGGGGCCCAAACACTATAAATATGTTCCTCATAGAAGGAGACAGGGTTGGTTGGTTTTGAATTTGCAAGACTATTGTGCTTGTAATACTTTTTGAATTAATACAAGTATAGAGCTAAATGTTGGTTATATGAATGCAGGAATTCCTTTGTGTTTCTAAATTACAGTATGTGATTTTATTTTCTCCATGTGCATGTGCTTCTTGTTATATTTTACATTATGTTTTTCTTCATGTCATAGAATTGGTGTATAATGGTTAGGAATTCATACTCATATGCTCTTGCCATTGTCCTCGATATCCACCAAACAATTCTTCCAAAACTGGCATAGAATTCATCCCTATGGTGCTCTACGCTAACAGACTTTCATCATTCTGCTTTTCCCACTAGACCCCAAACATAACAACCATGATCGAGGCACTACCTTGCTCCTGTAAGTGTTTTCTTATGAAAACTACTCTATTTTCTTGGGAATTTTGACTCCATAGCCTGATATATCTTCATTTTGTTTCCAACCACCAAATATTTGATATCCATTTTGTGACATTATGGCTAGCCTTGTTACACATCTATGAGAGATCCCTCTCTGGAATTGGAGAAGCCAGCTATTGCTACCTTTCACACACCTGGGTTACGTGGCAGAAATCTTCAAGCCACTCGGTGTGTCCTTGGGGGCAAGTCTCGAGTCAAGGCTGTCACCTTGTTCTTGACTCCTTCGTTCAGGCTAACTCCTAACGAAACCAAGGGGGGTAGACCCTATTAAATTACTAAGCCTAATTACTTAGTGTGATGGTGTTATATTGATTAAGTTGTTTAGAAGTTTTTTGAAATTAACCAGTGGAAACAAAAGATAACAAGATGTAAGATTTAAAGTAGATAAGAAAAATAATGACAGTCAATATATATATAATCGAAAGAATTGATCAAATAAATCACCAGTGCCTTAAATGGAGTCAATGGAGAAAATAATGTGCTTGCATGCACTTAAAAGAATGTTTTGCAAATGTCTCTTGGTAGATTTTAAATTAATGTGGAATGTGAATGAATTAAATTAGGAGAAAATGGGACTCCATATATACCCGAGGGGTACTTGGACTATGTCCAAAAGTGAACCTTCATGGCTACCCGCAAGGTGTTTGTGGGCTGGAATGGAGTCTCGAAGACTATTGTTCATAACACACCCATCAGGGTGTGACAGAGATCGGCGCCTCGAGGTCACTTTCCAGTTGTTCCCACACCTTTGGGTATTTTTCCACTGCTTACAGTTTATTCGAGGCGTTGGATTTTCGCCTGATGGTTTGTCAATTTGGGAGGTGAAGACTTATTAATCTAGTCATGCAATTGATTTTGATACAGCTTGACTGATCGGATGAACTGCATCCAAGTGCAGAGCATACACAGCAGAGTCTTCTCAATTTTAGTAAATTTTAAGAGTGTGTTCTTGTTAGAAAAGAAGACCCTCCATGAATCTCTTTTGGTCCAAGTGGACCTCAATCGGGAATTCAATGAGGGATTAATTTTATTTATTGCATGTGAAAAATAACAATGAAAATGGAATCAGAGATACACAACACTAGTTTTCTAATTAGTCCTACCACCAATCTCTTTCCCCTTGGGGGTCAATCAGGAAGTCCTGGGGTAAGTAGTATGATTAATTTTGAATTGAAAATATGGAATAATGAAAAATTGTTATAAAAGTATACAATCCTGCATGTTAATACTAAACTAGAATAGAAAAAAGAGAAAAATGCAAAAAAAATGACACGGACGCGAATCCCCCCAGGGGGTATGGTGAATAGGCTCGAAAGAGCCTATTCGCAGAGATTTTTATTTTTATTAGAAGCAAATAAAATATCAGAAAACTCAAATTAATCCACTTGGTCCTTTTACAGAATAAGAACAAAGGTTTACAAATTGCGAAATTTTGAAATTTCGGGAAGACAGAGACCCCCTGGGGGGGTTTCAAATGGTCCAAAAATGATTTCCGGACAGAACCTCCTCCTCTTTTCTGTTATACCTGCTAAAAACCAGAAATATTATCACAGTTAAACATGACCAAAAGTACTTTGAAAGTACTTTTGGATGAACACACTTTTTACCCAAAAATTCTAAGTTAAAACTAGTTTTTAAAGAAGCGGAAAAAGAACCAACGAAAGCAAGATGTCCTTGGGATATTGGCCTGATTTTGGTGAATCCAATATGAAGCACTTAAATTGATGAATATAAAATTTTAGATTCTAAGGAAACAACCATGCATTCAACAAGCTTTAGATCTACTTTCACAGCCTTGAAAAATGACAATTTTCCCTAAAACTAGATCTAGAATGCTTGTAAAATTTCTTTAGGAATGAGATCTAGTTTATGAGATTTAATACAGCAAGATATATGTAAAATAATCCTGAAATTGATATATCTACACAATTTTAAAGCTGCAAAACAAGTAACCAGACTGATTTTAAAAAGATTGAAGGAGGAAGAGGAAAAGAAGAGTGCTTGTTGCCGGAATGGATTTGCAAAAGAGACTAGTTAGTGGAATGTCGAGGGACACTGCCTTCAAAAAATAGTCATATGCCCAATGGATTCAATCTAGATCCACATTTCGCCCAACTCCTGCTACCTGAAAACTAAGAAACAATCCTCCACAAAAACCTTATGAGATCTAGATAGAGATATATGAAAAAAGGGAGGGATTACATGCAAATAAACTTATTTAAACATGTATAATCTGAATCTCCAAACATATATGATACGAGATATTGAATGTCACATCCCCGGTTTTGGCCCCATTTGCATGATGTATATAATGTAATTAATCGTGGTGAGGAGCTCAAGGCAAAAGCCCCACCATCGATTTGGTTGTGTATGTTTCGGCAATGGGGATAATTGCCGATGGAATGTAGTGCTATCTGGCACATTTTAATGTGGCATCATGTAAAACCCGCACATCAATTAATTAAACCACAACCAGCTACGGCAGTGCAACGTTGAATGAAAAGGGCATGGTTCCAAAGGATAAGGGGTGGGGATGTCAAACCTTGGTTTATGGGGAAAAACCCGTGTTTTATTGCCTTGTTATTTGTCACCCTTTTTGTCTCATCCAACCTTGTCAACCTCTTTAATGCTTCAGCTGGTGGTTGGGGGAGTTATTGCTTAAGTGGTGGTGGTTGTGGCAGGCTGTCAGCCTTACCCATTTTCCCACTCCACCCATGTCTGCCCATTCTTCTCCCTCACGCACTCTTCCCTGGTCAGTTCACTCTACCACGATTTTGGTCTGTTGGTCCTCACGCACAGGTTTTTGGGGGCGCTTTTGGGTCTCACGCAGGTTTTCTTCCTCTCCCCACGAGTTGTTGAGCACCCATGAACTGCAAATTCACGTCCTTCCTGTTAGTGGTGCATCCACGGGAAAAAATGGATTCGTTTTTCCTCACGCAGAGCCTCCATTGTCTGTTCTTTTCCTTGCTGGGTCGGATTGTTTACCCACGCACAAGCATTCCTCTGTTTGGGGCGCACATAGTGAGCTGAGAGCCGTGCTCTTGCATCCATGACTGACTGTGAAGGGCCATTTGCATTTTTGGCTGTCTCACAGATTAATTGAGTCATTTTCCCTACTGTAGGTTATGCTCACTGGTAGATTTCGGGGCTGTAGTCTTCCCCATGTTGTGAATGTATTTGCTGTTACGTTTGGGGGCCATTGTAAATTCGAGTGAGAGTCATTTTGGCCACGATAGGGCCAAGAATGACTCAGGAATTCGTTTTCCCTGTTTAAGCTGTGGTCATCCATTGTTTGGGGCTATCCCGGGTTGTTTTGCCTTCTTCACAGAGCTGTGAAGGGATTGTTTGGCTGCTGGTATGCAGTGGTTAGTCCCTTGGACTGTGCTGGCTTGGCTTGTCTGTGGAAAGCCTGTGAAACCCAGCAGTGTTGGTTTGGATGTTATGTGTCCCCTTGGCTATGTATAAGCCTGCAATTGACCCTTATTCCGAAGGAATCATGCCCAGCTCGGGGGTGGCAGCGTTGCTGAGAGATTGATGAGCAAGCTGGCCTATGGTTGGGTGGAACGTTGCAGCGACGTAGCTGGTTGCGGATGAATTCATCATCAAAAGATAAGTGCTGCTATTCACTGCATCTATGTAATTTATATTGATGTTCGAATGCTGGAATGTGTTTGTGTTGCTTCCGCTGTATGATTGAAGATAAATGCATCTGTGTATGCCTGATTTCAGCATTTGAATTCTGTTTATGTTCATGGGGCATTTTCCCGGTTGTTTTTGATGTGCTCGTTGCGTCCTCTCCGCCGGTTGAGGGACGGGGACGTGACATTGAAAAACAAGTAATATTACTTGCCCAACTATACTCCTATTGATCCAGCTGAATTGTTCAAGCCATACAAGATTCAGATGGAGAAATTAAGAGTAAGACACCGGTAACAACAAAAGCTGCAAGACAATGTTAATTCCACACACAAAAGAGCATTACACCGTTTTGGCGTCCAAAGCTTCACTTTACTCCAATAGAAAAATATATTACACAGTATTACAACAGCAATAGCTCCTCAATCCAAATCTAACTAACTTGGAAAGGAGGCAACCATGCTTTATTTATACAAAAAATTGAAACCCCATCCCAGAGGGGGCACAAATCCCAAGGAGATAGACAACTGCAGCTGAAGGAGAGTCCATCAATGCCTGATCTGAAGCTGAACTGAGCTTCCACTGAGTCTATTTGTCAATTGAAGGGCTGATTGAGCTGACACATCAACCTACTGACTGAATCATCAACCATAGAGCTTCTAGAAGAGCCCACATGTGTGGATGAGAGAGAGAGGGTGCAATTCCCCATAAAGGAGGCTGAAGCTCAACTCTGGATCTGTCTTGATTAGCTCCTTTAGTCAAGGAATTGCAATCTCCGGTTAATCTGGTGCCGATGAGACTGATTTCAATCAAATTGGTTAAGAATCCATTGATCTAGGATTTTGGATTTGCTCCATTATTCATCAATTTATTAATTAAAATAATCAATAATTGATTTTTTGGGGCTTTCTGACTTGAGTGATGGAAAATCACTCAAAACCTGGAAATAGTGGGTTTATAGGTTTACATGGTGCTCTTAGCTTAAAAATGATCACCCCCATGACTGAGACCATTTATTTGGCCCACTTTTATTACAAAACCAATTTTTCCAATTAGACTATTAAAAAATAGCCTAAGTTTTGGAAAAATTAAATTTTAATAAAAAACACTGAAAAGATTAAAAAAAAATTTAAAAAAATTAAAAACCTAGGGGGAGTTAGACATGTTCATATGACTCAACCATAATGCCTAGCATGTTTATACATTGACACATAGACTCTAATAACCTCAATAGGCATAAATGCCAAGCCGACCACCCCAACTTTGGAGGTATTGAGTGAAAAGCTCAGAAATTATAAGTTGTTTATTCAACAACCAATAATAACCAAGGGAAAAAATGTTAGTTTTTCAAAATTTAAGCTAGCATTATAACAAGATCTTTTCACTGAGAGAATAACAAGCACAACAATCACATAAGCACATCACAAGAGACAAGAGACACAAAGATTTTTAGGAGGGGAAACCATAAATGGAGAAAACCCCTCAACTTCCTCTAAGATAGTATCACCACAAGATGTGATCCCAAAACAGTAAGATGACCTCCCTTCACAATAGCAGCCTTCTGTCTTCTGTGAAGCACAAGAATTTCCTTCTCCAAAAGTGCGCCACACTTGAGAGAGCAAGAGAGCTAAGTCACAAGTGATAAATAGAGAGACTCTCACTCTCTATTTAT
>LPNX010141560.1:16527-32936 GCA_001517045.1 Pseudotsuga menziesii
CTGCTATCATAGAGAAGTACTAGGTCTCCGATCTGGGAAATCTTACTCTTAATGTGCCTGTCATGCCAAGCGTTTTCTCGTCCCTTCTGCACTTTCTAGTGAAAACCTGCGATGAATCTGTCTTCCTCTAAGGCAAGCAGCTGCACTAGCCTCTCATTGACTGTGTCTATATCAATCATCCTGGTGATCTGAGCAATTCTTAAACTGGGAAGGATATACTCCATAGGCATAACAGCTTCTTGTCCATATACCAAGCTGAAAGGTGTGTGTCTGGTGAGCTTCTTGCATGTAGTCCTGTATGCCCATAATACAGCATTAACTCTTAAGTCCCAATCATTTCTTTGACTGTTGCAGATCTTTGTAAGAGCATTTTCTAGAATCTTGTTAAATGCCTCCACCATACCATTAGCTTGAGGATGGTAGGGTGTGCTCTTGTGGTGCTGTATCTGGAATTATTCTGTTAAATCTTCAATGGTGTGGTTCAAGAAATGGGTGCCTTGATCACTCATTAAAATGACTGGGCATCCAAATCTACTAATGATGTTCTCGAAGAGAAACTCTGCAGCTGTCGCAGCATCACAATTTCTTACTACCTTGGCCTCTACCCACCTAGTGAGGTACTATGTTTCAGTGAGGATATATCTTGCACCCGTTCGTTTTCTTGGTGGGTTTATAGGACCCACAAAATCTATAGCCCACTTGTCAAATGCGGGCAATGTAACCTGTGGTCGCAGTGACATTTCATCGTGTCGCGAAGGTTTTCCTACCCTCTGGCAGATATCGCAGCATCTGCAAAATTCCTTGGCATCTTTGTGCAACGTAGGCCACCATAACCCGGTGGCTAGGATTTTTTGCATAGTCGGCTTCCCTGTGAAATGACCTCCTACAGTACCGGAATGTGCCTCTCTAATGATAGCCTCTTTTTCATGCGGCATCACACATCTGCGCAAGACTTCATCTGGCCCCAGCTTGTATAGATTTCCTATGATTAGGGTGAAGTTTGCTGCTTTGATAACCAATTGCTTCTTCTGTGGCTTAGTAAACTCAACAGGTGCTAATCTTGTAGTGAGAAACTGAATGATATCATCATAGTACTCATGTGCAATCTAAATAGAAAACAACTATGCATCAGGCAAATTGTCTTCTAGGTTACTTGGCCCTTCTCCTGAGTCTATGGGCGATAGATGGTCAGGTCCAGCGTTCAATTTTCCTGGTTTCACGATGATTTCAAAATCATACTCCTGAAACAGGAGTAGCCATCTGCAGATTCTTCCCCCTAACACTGGCTTATTGACCAGATACTTCAATGGGGAATGGTCAGTAAACATCTTGAATGAGGCACCGAACAAGTAGTGCCTGAACATCTGTAGAGTGTACATCATAGCTAAAACTTCACGTTCTATCATGGTGTAGTTCTTTTCTGCTATTGATAGCTTTCTGGTGGAGTATGCGATAGGGTGATCGATACCCCCTTCACCTGGTTGCGTTAAAACAACCCCTAGTGCGATGCTAGATGCATCCACATGTACATGAAATGGCTTGGTCTAGTCTAGAAATACTAGGATGGGTGTTGTAACCATCTTCTCTTTAAGTGTGTCTAGAATTTGCTGGCATTCCTCATTCCATAGGAATTTTACATCTTTCTTTAGCAATTTCTCCATCAGCGCTATAATCTTTGCGTAGCCCTTGATGAATTTTTTGTAGTACCCGGTATGACCAAGTACTGTTCTCAGCTGCTTTACAGAGTTGGGTGCTGGGAGATTTACAATGATGGAAATATTTGCGGGATCTACCATCAAGCCTTGTTTGCACACAATGTGACCCAACAAAATACCAAATGGTGCACAAAATATACATTTCTTCAAGTTTAGAGAAATCTGGTACTGCCTACATTTCTCTAGCATTAGTCTTAGATCTACTACATGCTTTTCAATTAGTCCAAATACAGTCCAATCATCAAAATAAACTTCTAGGAATTTATGGATGTATTCTTTAAATACAACAACTACTACTCTAGAAAAGATAGCTAGTGCATTCTTGAGACCAAAGGGCATTACCGTATACTGGAATGAGCCCCATTCCGTTGCGAAGGTGGTCTTAGATTGGTCTTCTGGATGGATCCTAATCTAGTGATAGCCTGAAAAACCATCTGTGAAGGAGTAGACCTCCTGTCCTCCTACGTTGTCTAGTACTTCATCTGTGAATGGTGTCAGAAACGGATCATGGAGTGATGCATCATTGAGTTTTCGCAGGTCGACACAAATCCTGATATCGCCTTTAGTTTTGTTCTCCTGTACGACCATGGGGCTAACCCATTCACTTTCTTCCATAGGCTCGATGATGCCTGCTCCTAGCATCTTATCAATCTCGTCTTTAACTTTTTCTTTGTAGCACGGATTCAATCTGTAGGGATGCTGCTTGATTGGTCTAGCATCCTCCTTCAATGGTATCCTCATTACTCCCAGGTCTCCAACTATTCCCTTCATTTTTGTGAACTTAGTGGGGAACAGATCCTGATAGTCATGTAGAAAATCTGCGATTTGTCCTACTGTCTTATCATCCCAGTAGTCTCCAATAGAGGCAAACTTTGGTTCTTTGTCTGTGCCAATATTGATTTTTCTAGTCTTGATGGGCTCTGTGATTGCTGGAATTTCTAACTGCGGTCCCTCAACAGCACGAGTCCCTCCTGAATCCGGAATGTTGATGTTGCGCGGACCCTCATCCTCATCCACTGGTTCTTCTATGAAACTATAACATTCAAGTGCCTCTTGTAGCTGGATGATCCACTCCGGTTGAGTCAGTACCAATAGGGTATAGTTCTCAAACATCTTGTTCTTTATGACATCTAGGGCATGATCAACGCTTGGGTACTCAGATTCAAAGGCGAAGGTGAGTAGAAAGCTGTCTAGCATGAGTGGCCATGTAGTCATTCCTCTGCACAATTCAGTCTCTGTATACCAATTCCTTGGAATTGTGTCCAACGTGTGAATGAATCAATGAGCCCATTCATCCTTAGGAATGTCTGACCAATTCTGTTCACATGACTAAATATGTGACCTAGGGTCACTTTCTCCTGTGTATAGCTGCTGGGTATATTCTCTGTCGGTGGGAAATCTGATCGCCATCAACCTTTTAAGGTCGTTCCATGATGCAATATTCTCTTTATGCACATACCACCATCTTGCAGGTGTGGCTCGTACGACAAGATCCATAGTTGTGATCCTCTGCTCGTGAGGAACTTGTTGTTCAAACTGTTGGATAAAATCCTTGATGTCGGTTAGACCATCAAATGATGGAATCTCATTAATCTCTATGCCAATCCATCACAGTGACTTAGTCATGTACGCACATCTACGCGCTGAGACTTCGTAAAGTCTGTTCTGCCAGTTCTCTAAACCAACGTCCGAATCTGATGCGCATGAGCTGTTGCATCGCCAACTAATGTTCCCTTCTGTGGTTGGATTGATGTAGTCATTCTGGTTTGCAATCATATGATAAAGACTCTCCATATTGCATACCTCGTCCTCTACTTGAATAGGTTCAATATATCTAGGGTCCTAAAGAGGATCCAATGGTGCGATGACCCGGATTTGTCCATCCTCAAAGGTCATTTGTCTTCTCTTTAAATCGATAATGGCCATGTTACTGATTGCCCAATCGATGCCTAGTAGTGCTAGGTATGGTTTAGTGTCGCCAATGATTTCTATGACTTCAAAGTCTAGAGAGTTGTGAACTCCATCGATATTAATTGGTACCTGTGATAACCGACCAAGTGGTGATACTCGCTACTGGTTGGCTAGTCTGAGATAGATGGGCGATCTTACTAACTTAGGGCTACCCATCTACTCCCATGTCTGCTTAGTCATAACATTGACCTCTGATCCTAGATCTAGAACCACCTCATCCATTTCAAATTCACCAATCTGTGTTGTGAGCTTCATCTCTCTCCCCGTTCTTGTATGTCTCATAATGCTATGAATGGCACGGTGTGTACTGCTCTCGAGAGAAGATGGCTGGAACTGGTTTATAATACGCTGAAGCTCTCCAATAGCTTGCTCATTTATGACGAGTTTCAGGCAACTCTGCAGGAAGGAATGGACACTTCCTGTCGATTCCTCCTCGTCGCATCGTCCCGATGTGGTAGCCTGTGGTGCCTGTTCAAGGCTACCACCACAAGGTGTCTACTGCGGTACGCCACTAGATGGCGGTACCTATGATCCTGATATGGTAGGGTATTCAAAGGAAATTTTAGCTTCCTGAAATGCCTCTTTGTTCTTCCGTAGGTCAAGTGGTGTTGATTTATTAGGAATTCTGCGCATCCCCGGCTGACTTGTGTTTGTTTCAGTCTCCTACGATGTCCCATTGGTGGAAACACCGCTGCGAGTCACAATATTGACTTGTGGTTCTGGCTCCTGTTGTTCAGCCACGATAAGCTAAATGTTTTGATGTACTATCGGCTTAGGTTCTCGGATCTTATCTATCAAAGTAGGACATTCCTCGATAGTATGATCATAATATTTACAGTAATTACAGATGGTAGTAGGGCTTTGATAATCCCTCGCATAATGGCCTACAACTCCACAGTTGTAGCATGTGAATGGTCTGTTACCACGGCCAAAGCCTCCTCCTTGACCAAAGCCCTCTCCTCGACCTTGTCCTCTGAATCCTTCGCCACGGCTGCCATGAGCGCGGTCATGTGGTGGTCCTGCTGCTGGACCCTGTGTGTCTGATTGGACTATGTACAAGTCTTACTTGCTCCCGAACATAAGGTCATATGCTCTGCAATCATGTTCATGATGGCCTACAGACTTACAGAAGACGTAGTATAAGTTCTTGGGTGTCTGCACGTACTTCTAAAGTAGAGGGCATTGCTACGGTAAATGTCCTCGTGTTTTACATATTTCACACCACGGGCCATGAGTCTGTGGTAAGTGGTTAGGAGCCCCGGTTGCTATATACTCTACGAAGACTGGGAAGTTCTCTTTAGTATGGCCTTGTGCTTTACACTTGATGCACCACATGTCTTGCATAACTTCTTTCCCTTTCTTAAGCTCATGCAACTGTAATGTGAGATTGGCCAACTAGTTTTGTAGCATTGCCATGCCGGTGCTAGTTTCTGCTAGGGGTGAAGCCTCTAGTTTCATTACCATCTCCAATGCTTCATCTTGAGTAGTGAGTCTCTGCTGCATCAGTGGCACTCTGATGTGAGGGAGCAGTGCTGCAATAAACCATTCCTTATGCTACTCCGGCGCAAACTCGAAGCTAACTTGGTCTATGAGGGCTTTGAACTTCTGGTCAAAGTCTCATACTGACTCTGTAGGTAACTGTTTGATGTCCTTGAGCTCTATGATACACTGTGAATCAGATTTGGGTTTTTTAAACTCTTTAAGCATGGCAGTCCTGACCTGCACAAGTGTTCTAGGTGTAGCAGCATACTTCATGTACCATGTTAAAGCTCGTTCTCTCAGTGTAGACTTGACCAACTGTACAAGTTTAATATTGTTGTCATTAATTGCTTTAATAGTCCACATAGCTTCGTATAGAAACCAATGTTGCTCTGGGTCCTCTGCTCTTGTACCCTTAAAGGTAGGTAGCTTCATGTCATCCCCCATTCTATTTCTCTGTGGTGGATGTTGATTTACTGTGTTGCTACCACTCGGTGGTATAGGTGGGGGTGATGTGGCAGTCGTGTGTACTGTCTGGGAACTACTGGATGGCGTTCCTACAGGATTGTTCTGAGTCTCGGTCTGCTTCTGTGGAGTATAAGGGTGGTAAGGGATACCCCCTTCTGTTCTTTCTGTGGTACTATGACTCTATTCTCTAGTGTGCTCTGGGCTACTTTCAAATATGGGTGAGCTGAAATCTACTTTGTATTTCTTTCCACTACGTGTGCGTCCAATGTCATCAAAATCACTCTCAAACTCTTGTGACATTATTATCTTTACTTATTCATCTGAAACTAGATCCATTGTTCCTTTTTCATATAATAGCATCTTAATGGACAAGTTTAAAGATTTTAGGTACTTACCGCGATAGTGTTTAAAGAAGTAGCGCTCAGCCTCACTAAAGCTTTTCCTCTATTTGACTGCAAACTCTGTGACGAAGCCTCCTAGCACACTTGCAAGCCAGAAGTCTACTGCTCTCGTGAGGGGATTATCAAGGTTCTGCACCGTCTGAATCAGCTCTGGTGTCCATACAATCTGTCTTTCCTTCTTGAATATGCTCATGTCAGTCAACTTGGACAACCAGTCAAAATGTTCATTTCCGAAGGTCGCAAAAAATATCGCATGAATGTCTGAAGAGATATGTCTTTGTATACAAGCCTCTATTCACAGTGTAGGACTCTTGTTCTCCCATTTACCAAATTCTCTCATATTA
The DNA here is from genome assembly GCA_001517045.1 of Pseudotsuga menziesii. NCBI lineage: Eukaryota > Viridiplantae > Streptophyta > Pinopsida > Pinales > Pinaceae > Pseudotsuga > Pseudotsuga menziesii. The sequence goes on from LPNX010141560.1 coordinate 22,906, forward strand.
GAATCAACCCATTGGTTGAGTTCATCTCTAGTAGGACGCCACCAGAACATCAGTGTGCTATGTGTTCAAAGCCGACAACAGAACCACTTGTTGGTCACTATGGGCAGACCCGGGTTTACTATGATTAACCAAAAAAACCCCTAGCTCACTGGCCCTTTCGGCGATAGACCACGAAGCGGCCTGAAGTCTCACCCGAAGTGAATATAATGGGTTGGCCAAGGACTCAAGTGTCTTGGACTGGGTTCTGATGCATCCTGCTATTACTCTCAGCTCCGCTAGCCGCAAGGTCTCTATCTCTATCTGCATTGTGCAATACCTTTCCTCATTGTGCAACTTCCTCTTACTACCAATATCTCCAATCTTACCGCATCGCCGCGCACCACACGCCATGCAAATCCTCCCCAACACCAAGTCCTTAACCTGCGGTATCGCGCACTGTAGCTCCACTGCTAGTGCGGTATCGCTTATCTGTGATATCCTACCTCCGCAGCTCAGCGCACTCAGTGTTGTCGTGCCGACATGTAGGGCTCAACATACGAGACTGTTTATACTGTGACTAAATGACTGTCTAAGGTAACGTGAATGAACCCTCATACAGCATACCCAAAAAGACTTCGGCTTATATTTATCGTTCTATATTGCTGCGACTGAGTAACACATACATACACTGTCTGTAACAAAGCTCATGTGCAACATAACAGATAATAGTAAATAAGTAAAAACACATGCATTCATCACATAACATGCAGGTTTTACGTGGTTCACTCCCAGGATGGGAGCTACATCCACCAAACTGTGTTTCTTTATTATAACTTGAGGGAAGAAAGCATAGTTTGGCTACACCGCATATGCAGCTAGAGATCTCCTGGGTAACTCCGCACACAGCCTGCACCCCTTCTCTCCTACATCTCTTCTCTATCTCTATCTATATATTGTCTCTCTTATAATATACTCTTCCCTCTCTGTCAATCCCTGCGGATTGTTACAAACAAGCTCAATGAGCCAGCTACTGATTATAGTAAGATGTTATAGCTACGAACAGAACCAGAGCATGGTCTTTACAATACATAGGCTAAAACATGCAAAACGGCTAACAGCCCAAAAGACCAACAACCACCAACCCTTTACAATACAAAATATATCCCCTTATAGGAGGCCCGAAGGTCTCTCCATTACGACACTGTGGGCCTATCGTAACAGTAATCCTGAAACCCTCATTAGTGACAGTTGGCGTATCTGTACGTAGCTGCTTCTTGTCACACCAAATCTCTCTGTAGTCTTCCATGCTTCCCGACGCTGATCATGGGTACTATGCAATGCTTCCCACTTACCATAGCTTCCCGCAGTCTTCCATGCTTCCCAGCACTGACCATGGGTACCGGTGCTGCTTCCTTTATGAGGGTAGCTGAACCCTCTTGTCTCCGCCACTTCCTTCAATGCAGTGGGTGAGATTTCTCTTCTCAACTGCTCATGTACCATCGTCTTCCTTTACTGCTCTGCCTCCACAGTCATGGTTTCTAGCTCTGATCTGGTGCTAGAAATCCTGCTATAGCTCCGTAGCTCTACCTCTTATATCTCCGCTAAAGCTGTTTGTCCATCAAAATAACAGCTTCTTCTGTAGCTACGGGACCCTACTCCAACAACCCATCTGTCAAAAGGTTCAACCACCAGTTTTGGTTGAAGAGGCATTTGATCCAATCTATTAGGTTGGCCCATCCTCTGGCAGCTTTCAAAAGACTGGACATATCTTCTTGCATCCCTAAAAAGGGTCATCCAATAGTAGCCCATTCGCAACACTTTGTTTCCTATCCTCTTGTCTGCAAAATGTCCCCCACAATGCTCATCATGGCAAGACTTTAAAATATGCAATATTCCATCTTCTCTTATGCATCTTCTTGTTATAGCTGATTTCACCACTCCAGGTGAATCACACTTTGTATGGCCTTCCCCAGTCCCACTGCATACTCCTTAGACCCTCTAGACCATTTTTTGTCCTTTGACATTTCCTTGATCATCCCTAAAAACATATGAAAAATGATACACGTGACTTTTAAACCTATAAGCGCGTATATACGCGGGTTTTCCCACTAAAATTGTGTACATCGGGATGTGTGCATAATCCAAATCCTTTTGGATTTTTCCTTGACATGGATCTGACTCATTTGACTCCTAGACTTCCCTATGCCTTAAGATCGCTCGGATTCAACCTTTCATTACCCCTTTGAAAAGCTATATAAGGAACCCCTTGGTACATTGAAGGCATAAGAGAGAATTGAGAGCAAAGAATCTATACTCCATTGTTGCCAGAACTTATGCTTGAGTCTGCATCCCTTTATCCCTTTGAGCACTAGTGTGTTCTTCCCAAGCTTGCCTTTTTCTTGTGAGCTTGCTATCGAGAGATGGAGGATTGAGCTAGTGGAGGCCCAAGTGGGGGATTCAGTTTCTCCAGTTTGCAGATGTGCTGTCAGAGGTTGTATATTGTAATCTCTGATTTATATTAATAGAAATATCTTTTCCTGTCTAATAATGTGTGTTTGAATGAATATTTTATCCATTGGATTATGTCAAATGCTTGAACATTATTGATTATATATGCTAGAATAGATCTAACACCATGATATATAGAATGCTTGTATTGTTTACTTGTTTTTTGATGAAGTAATCTACCAATTCAAGATGAAGATTGGAAAGCTCAACAGGGATCTACTTCAACCGTCCAGAATAAGGTACGAGGTTTGATCCTTTAGTGTTAGATATTTAATTTTTATTGCATATTGGAAAGGATTGGTTTCTAGAGTCAAGCTGTCTGTTGTGGTACCCCAAACCATAGGAATTTCTCTCTGGCGACTCCATTGGGGAGTTCCTAGTAGTTGTCCTTTGGGGGTTGTTTTATCGGCATTCAATGAATTTGAATTGCTCTTTCTCTCTTGTTTCTATGTCGAGTCTAGGGGAATGTATGCTTGGTAGTGTCTGATTGGTGTGAAGTTTGTCTCAGCCTATCTGTTTGCCTTGAGTTAATGCACCTTTCTTCCTGTACACGAGTTTTGAACTTATAGTTGCGTATACATGCGGGTTCCTTTCAAATTTCTACGTATACACGCGGGTTTACTGCGAACATTCATGTATGCCCTTGCTTTTTCCTTTTTGTGGAAGATAATTGCTTGCTGGGTGAATTCTAATATTTGTTGAGTCTCCTTTAGCACTGCCTGAGTCTATTTAGACTTCTATTTCTGACCAAAAACGTTTTTTTTAGGCTAATTTTTTTTTTAGAAGGTTCTTGTCATGGAATTTTCGATTTTTTGTTTAAGATTAGTGCATTGGAGTTCTTTTACCTTAGTGCTTTGCTTGGGTGTTGTTTGTATGTGCTTGCAGAGTCTAGGGGTCATAAAATCATTCTTTTATTTTTTACATCTCTTTTATTTTAAAAAATCCAGAAACATTTGCTTATCATCATGCATTGCATTTTGCATCTTTGCATTGTACTTGCACTAGATTTGCTTTGGAGTACTAGTTAGGACTTCATTTAGGAAAAATTTGCATTCATAATTTGAAGAAGAATTGTGCATTTCATGTAGTATCATATCCTGTTTTCATGGACACGACGCATTTGTATTGATTGTTAGGTGTGCATTTTACTTCATGTTGCGTCATAACACCATTAGTTTCATAGTCATATCCCTTTTTTGAGTAATAAAGCCAACTAAAATCAATGCTAAATTAAAATTAATCACACTCTTTTCTTTTCTAGGGTGGACCAACAAGCTTAGGTTTTAGGATCTTGGAACAGTTCATTGTAAGTCAATTCTCCAAGATCACTAAACAATAACATGTATGTGTCCATCCAGGTGAGTGTGTGAAATCCTTGGTATAACCAGTGTTTCTCGGGATCCTCCTCTCAAAAGGGAGTTAAGCACGAGGCAGTTTGAGCAGTTATTGATTGGGATGACCCCTAGTCATAACTGAGTAGCACCAGAGATATTTCTCGGATTGTATTCGTATCTGCAGGCTCTTTTGAGAGTTTAGGGCTTTGCTACCCTGTCCATACGGTCAATCCCTCCTGCAACTATCCGCCTGAGCATTGATTATATTGAGGTGACCTTAGTGGCCTTACCTAGGATATCGAGGGGGTACTTTGCAGGGGTTATTCTACAGGTGTCCTGGCTAGGTTGGGGTCGGACAGCACAGTCGCTTTACGTGTTGAAGGTCAGGGCCACAATAATTGGTTACGTACCTCCGTTAATTGTGTATCGGAGTCTCAAGCCTCTCCTAGGAAAGACATACCTACTTCATTCCGGAGCTCATTTATCTAGCCCTTGTTTGCTTGCATTTGGCTTTATATTTTAGTATTGATTGCTATGTGCATGATAGTTGGCCTAGGGTTTACGTAAATAGTGAGTCTTTTCTATTTTTTGAGTCATTGTGGATTCGGGGGTGGTTCCTTGCGGTTCTCGTTGTTTAGCAGAACTGTCACCTTCTACTTCTCCTCCTCCTTGGGAGAGAGACCTAGACAGTCTAGGCGGACTATTTCACACATTGATTCACACACCATGGGAGACCGTTTAGAGGATATCCCTGAACCACCTCCTCCCATTCGTGTATATGATGGGGAGTTTACTCCTACTTATGATCCACACCCGACTTGGATGAGTTAGGTCTTGTGATTTCTGAGATAGTAACCATGCATGATAGACCTACTCTCTCCAGGTCTGATTCCCCATTGACACATTATCGGTATGGAATGCTAGAGGATGCCGAGACACATTTTGAACCTGCCAGCACTAGTTATGTTAGTTATGCTGTGTTTGGTTTCCCTACACATGATTTGGCATTTCATGTCGAATCCAACTTCAAGCCTCACACTATGCCTAGGGGCACTCTCATTCCTTACCATGCAGACAGGTTTGGGAGCACTAGTCACATTGCCCCTTCCATCCCAGTGGTGGAAGTTACATCACATATCCCTCCTAGGTCTAGGGTTAGCGATCCAATTAGGATACCAGATCCAAGATGAGTGACGATAGGCTGTAGTATGTATATTATTTCTCATATTCCTTCGTCCTCGGTCCCTAGTTCTTCAAATGTACATCCTCCACCTTATTCACGTGGTCCTTCGAGCCAGTATATAGCTACGACTCAGGTCCGTAATGCGCTTACTAGACCGATTGTGTCTCGGGTTTACATACTACCCATTTCTTTGGGAGGCTATGTTTATACTTCTAGAGGTCATCTTGCTACTTCCAAGGATTATATCCCTAATTTCGGTATGTATATCCCTACTTCCGGAGTGTATCTTCCTACCTACGGAGTGTCTCATGGGGCATCACATGCGATGTCATATGGACCCTATTATGGGACACAATATGGATAGGGTTCTTCACCTTATAGAGGCAGGTATCATCAACCTGCTTACTCTCCTAATTACGGCTTTGTAGCTACTACTAGTCAAGGTCCACCGCACTATGGTGCTTCCATGCCACCCTATATAGGTCATATGGGAGGAGGACACTATGGCCAAGGCCATGGTGGTAATAAACCCTATATGAATCAGGGAGTGGTCCATCGACCTCATCATCCTAGGCTCCCTTTCCTCGCGATGCTTAATCTTCCTGACTTATCAATATTGACGAACGATCCTGTGTCTCATGACCCGGCTTAGACGGATGTCCCTACAAAACTTCCTTCGAACATACCTAAGTTCGAAGGAAAATTGGGAGAGGATCCAAGTGAACACATTACTACATTTCACCTATGGTGCTCTTTGAATTCCTTACATTAGGACTCAATCCGTTTGAAACTATTTCAATGCACCCTTATAGGGCCTGCTGCGAAGTGGTATATAGAGTTACCTAAGGGAGATTTCACTTTGTTCGATGACCTTGCGATGAATTTTATTAATCACTTCCAGCTACCAGTGCGTTATGACGTTGGTATTAAACTCTTGTCGACATTTCGGAAAGATAAAGCCACACATATTTCTGATCATATTCAAGAGTGGCATAGACAGAAGAGGTTAATTAAAGCTTTTATATCGTCGGAGTTCCTCCTCGAGTGGTTCCTCAAGTCATTATTGCCATATATAGTGAAGGATGTTTCCACATCCAGAGTGCAAAATGAGGAACAAGTGATTTTTAGGGCACATGAACTGGACTTGAATTTATGCTCAGCTCGGTTTGTTGTATGAGATTATTCCCAATGCTCCTTGTTCCATTTTTTATCCCAAAGTCAAACCTGGACCACATGCCGATGGCATTGTGGGTTGTGCAAGTGAGAAACCTATGGATTCAGTTGCAAAACAAGTTAGTCAATTTTCAATCAACCAATCTGCTTCAAGACAAGCTACAGCTTTGTCTCAGCCCGCCCAAATGACGAGTGTACTCTCTGTGTAATCATCGGACCAGAAGGGTAACCAGCAACCCAGACGAAATAGAAAAAAGAGTAAAAATAATCGAAAGGGTTGGAATAAGAATGAGAATGCAAACAATAATGACAAGAACGGTAGAAATGCCGGTGGGACAAGCAAGCTAAACGTAAGGTTAAGTTCCCTTGCAAGTTGTCTAGGAGTTAAGTGGGAGGTACGACAACTTCAATTTTGTTTTCCCGACAATGGTGTTAGGTTCCATACTCAATTTGTTTTATGTTTAGTATTGATAAATTATATACTAAGTATAGATATGAATTTTAAATACATTCCACTATTATAGTAAATTATACTATGCATATGTTCCTAACATTTTTCCTATATTCATGTTATGATTTAGTATAAATTGTTCTTTAATTAAAGAACGAAAAAAGAATCATAGGTCTTATTATCTTAGTTATATTTTCAGTTAATCTATGTTTGGGCTTCCATACTCGAATTAGATTGGATCTAATGTTCGTATAACCAAAGAATCTACACGATTGTATCTTGAGAATCCATATATCCCTTATGAGTGTATGGATGGCTATCTCTCAGGGATAGGTTAATCAACCAACCCAGCACTTGGATAACCAGAGTAATGCCCAATTCATAGATGCAGTTCATATCTTAAATTATGTTTGCATATTTTCTATTAAACACATTTTAAGTGGACATTATATTTCACTTCTTTCAAAACTAATCACATGCCTTAGGAACTCAGGTTTTTCATACATAGTTTACGTCTGTTCTAAACTTTCTTATTTTATAAATTTTTCTAAATAATAATTATGTTTGAAGAACACCTATAGTTATGACCAGATAGCTAACAAAACAATTTACAGAAGGAATTTATATGTAAACCAACAATCGAGTAACCCTAATGTGAAATCAATAAATGTAATCACTAAACAAAAGGAATCTAGATAGTCCCAAAAAAATGATAAATATAGAGAGAAGAGACAAATAGATTGACATTTTAACATAGTAGTAATCAAATATACAACGATTTTCAATTGGCTATTCATACCCATTTGAAACCAAATTTGAAATATACTTTTTTATAAACAATCAATACATGTCCCCCTCAGAGATCTGTGTAATAACACAATCGATAATCAGATCTAGTTAATTATACAGTAAATTTATGTTTGTCAAATAAAATAAAATTCGTAGACACTATTCACTGGTATCCATATCCGAGGATAGTTAGCATTTCCAAATAATTTAACCACAATCAAATCATATCAACTAAAATAATAATTTTGATTAAGCTTTGAGCTTAAATAGAATTATCTCAATCAACAAAGTTTTCCAAATGTTAAAATATCATTGTGGTTGTGACCCCATCCATTGGAATCCGATATTTAGAATAAAATGTAATGTACATCCAAATCTCATGGAAAAACAACTCATGAAAACGTGAGAGGCTACGAATCCTTTATTATAAGCTAGTACAAACCCCTAAGGGTTTATCATAAGAAAATAAAAAAATGTATCTTTGGAGAGGCTCTAAAATTCCTTTCAACTTTTGGACTACAAACCCAATGGGAAACCATTGCTACCCTTAAAATACCAGAGCCTTACCACATGATCGTGGAAGATCTAAGTTTGTCGTCCAAGTCATCGTGGCGGTAGGAACATGCACCAAACTAAGTGGTGTTAGTATATTACTAATGAAAAAGTATAAAAATGTATAATTCTAATTCAAGAGCGATAGTTGAAAACCCTCAGCTCTATATAGAGAAGGAGGCATCAAAGAAGGTGACCCTATCTCTTCTCTCGCCAGGCCAGGATGAGGAACCTATGTCCACACTTTTACTTGTTTGTTAAAAGACTATTAATGTAAACTTAAATTGAATAAGGAAAGGAATGGAGGTGTAAAAATATTACCTCACTAAATGAAGTTTGGGATGAAAGTTTGGAGCTATATTCGCTCGAAGTTTTCTAAATCCACCTCCACATTAAAAATGCAGAGTTATAACAACCATTTATGTAGAAACAAAATGAAAAAATAAAAAGAACTATCATACTGAAACTCACCTCAATTATCCATAGAGAGGGCTAGGGGTCAGCTCCTGCTATATTTCTCTTTATTTATCCATGCCTTCATAAAGACGGGAAATCTCAAGTTAATTTTTGTATATGTTATAAACCTTAAAAAAAAAAATTTGAATGCATAGAAGTAAACTAAGATTTTATTCATTACTTGTTTTAAGGCTGGGCATGTTGTAAGCCTTCATGAAATCTTGAAGAAGGACTGGATTCTGGTCATAACCCACAATAAACCAGACATGTTGAGGTTGTATTGGAAGCCGTTGAACCTCTACAAGACTCAAAAATCTTCAAGTAAAAATCAGAAACAAGAAGAATCCCTCCATTAATACACTGTGCATAAGGATGGGCAAGATTGTGTAGTGCAACCATGTGTGGGTGAGTTTCCTTCCACAAGAACAATTACATACCAAATGAGTGTAAAATATAACTTAAAGACGGAATTAAAACCTTTTTAAAGCCCTTACATGAGATCATGATAGGTGGAGGGTTGTGATCCCTCTCGGCCCACAGCACATGCAAATTTTAAAACTTTCCATTCAATACGCCTAGGTGTGTTTTCAAGTCACATCAAGGGTTAAGTTAAATATCAATTCAAGTCATAAATTTTATGTAGTCGCATTCCCTTGTACCTCCCATTTCAAATTTATTCCAAACTAAACCCTTGACATAGCACCCAACATTGTATGGCCATGGCTAGCATCATGACTATGGTGATTATTATCACCATAGTCCAATATTTTTATCAAACATTTAAACCAAGACATGTGATATGCTTCCAACATCATAAACCCTTAAGAAATACATTTTAGTTTACCCACTTTCCAAATATATATTTACAAGGGTGGTTTTTAATAAGGGTGGGTCTTTAGGGTTAGTTAGGACTAAGCCTTAGTTTTTAGTATTAGGTTCTAAATAGTCAAACTTTAAAATAAACATAAAGAATTGAAAAAATCACCTTGGAAACTTTGTTATATGGTATTTGTCACCCGAAGACAACTCCACACGTGTCATAACCTATCCATCAAACATAGAACCAATGCAAGTGAAATTACATGTGTAATACATGTGAATAAAAATATAAGACGCTATGACCAAATATTACATGCTATGACAGAATAATGAATTATAGAGTAAAGGAAAACAAAAAATATTTATGGATCTTTTTAGGTGCATGACATAATGGTATCAAATCATGGTTACAACACCTGTTTTGAATAAGCCCAACACTGAAATTGATAAAACAAAAAACTAATTTTATCTTGTTATGGTTGGACTCGCTTACGAATAGGAAGAGAAGAAAAATATTGTTGTTTGCAGGAAATTATGGTAGATGTGGGAATGTCTCGTGAAGAGGAATCACATCGCAGAAATAAAGTAACCAATGAAGAAGGTAACATAAGGGATGGTGAAATATGAGTAAATATAAATGAAAGTAGGAATGATAACATGTCTGAATTACAGCAAATAGTTACAGAATTAAGGGCATAACAAAAATGAGTTAAAGAGAATAAAGAACATATCCTAAATGCATAGGAACACTTAAGTAATCTAAAATATAGAGTAATGACAAAAAAAA
>LPNX010141578.1:0-20936 GCA_001517045.1 Pseudotsuga menziesii
CAAAAGGCAAGAGAGAGCAGCAAGAGTTTTTCCCCTCTTTGTTTTGTTCCATCCTGGAACCTACACCACCACTGTGGCTTTTCATGCTCTCAGCCTCTTCACTTCCCGTGAATGCTGGACCAATCCCTCTTGGTCATGACACTTAGTGTCTCTAGTCTACTTCAGACCTCTCAACCATGGAGCCTCCCCACATGGTTTGCCTCGGCTGCTAGGAACTTCACAATCTCACTAGTACCTTTTTCATTACTGCTCATTCTGAGCTCTTCAAAACAGTCACATGTCCACATGCACCCCTAGGATGCTCTCATAGTCCTCGCTCCCAGCGATACCTATATTCAAACATTGAATAAATTCACATGTTTAGTTTATTCTCATTCATCTTTATCTCTTAAACAAGAGCTTAAAAAATCATAACCAAATCCTATACATATGTATATTCATAAGCAAGAAATTGTAAAATAATCCAATACTTATCTGTATTGTGCATTTCCTCGTCGGTCCACAGGATCCTGCTTCGCATTGCAGCCTTGGGATGGCCTATGGACTTGGATGTTAGGTCAGCACGCAGGCTACTTCACAACATCTTTTTATATATATGTATCAGGCACAATCAAGCCAACCTTCAGTTGGGTTTATCAGACCGTCAACAAATCACCTGCACTTATATCAACAATGCACTTATATCAACAATAAACGACCATTTCCAGGTTCCATTTCTAGTAGTGAGCTCTAATTCCACTACCCTATATCACACAAGAGACCATTCCCTTCTCTAAGTTGACAGTCCCTCAGGAATGTCTCACTACCGCATATCACACAGGAGACCACTCCCTTCTCTGAGTTGATAGTCCCTCAGGAATGTCTCCTTCTCTGTTCTCTTTAGTAGAAGGTAGGATGAGCTCAAGCCCTTGTCCATTTTGTGTACAACACCAGACTACATCTGTTTATCCTGACAACACAAGCAATATAAGCATTTTCATTAGCTTTATTGTTCTAAAACCGTAACCACATTTCACATCATTCACTATCAAGTATCGAGACACCAAGAGTGCATCCACTCCCTAGGGTGTAATCAATATTGAAAAAACCTTCCATGATCCAACATCGGAAAAGTGTGCACCCTTTTTCTGTGTGTGCCATGTAGGCCCTATTCATACTCAAGCAATATACCATAATGGAAATAAAATCAAGACATGCTCCACATATTGAATTTAACAATTGACATGCATATTCTTGGCTAGGGTTACAGAACACTTATCCATTTGCCGAAGCAGTATTCCTTCGTTAAGGAGGAATGGGGGCTCCCTTCTCCGAGTTAACAGTCCCTCGGTTTTCCATCCCAATTCCTCTTTACACTTCATATCCACACATGTCTTACCGACATAACCTATACCATCTCACTCATGTTGCTTACCAAACATGTAGTGCAGATGAGACATTCCCAAAATGTCCAATGGAGTTTCACCCGAAACCCATTTCTAAGATAAGGGAAAACCTTCCCATGAAGTTTGGATTCTGTCGGCCATCACACATGTTCTTCCTACAGTGTATACCCTTGGCACATTCATCAAATAGCCAAACAGTCAATCATTATCTGATAACACAATCCAAATTTGATTGTTCCATAACCAAGCAATGACATTAGTAATTAAATTCAATGAGAATTTGCATCTCTATTTACTACAGAAATTGATTTGCTTGGCAATGAGGTGATCCTCAATTGTGGGTCTCTGGTAAGAAACTCTACTATGCCCATTATAAGTTTATGCTTACTAGCCTAACATGAAAACCCACTTACAATGCATCCTCCTGACACAATTTTATGCAAGCCAATAGTGATTAGTAGTTGTCAGCAATTTCGTAAATCCGAAATTCACAATTCAAATTTAACAACCAATTATGCATACAAACTATTTTCACATCCATGAGTCTCTTCTCATAAGGTTTGGCTCTTTCACATGGTAGATTCCGGCATTTGTCATGGTCTTACTTTCATTGCCATGCTCCAAACAATCTACCTGAAACCTGAACTTCAATCAACCGAGCACTTAGTAAGTCTTGATGCATATAACTTTTTCATTGCTGCAACAATCACAGAGGCATTTTTAGGATTTATAAAATTCAAACACTTCTAGCTGTTAATCACATCAATATTACCAAAAATCATTTATTTCATGCAATCATTATCATACTAAAATTTGCAAGATCACATCATTTATGCCAAAATGAAATGTTCATATACTCCTTACTTCACAAGCGTATCATTGTACCACCTTGCCCTTCCATAGAGCATTTCCGGCAGCCAACCGATCATGACCACTCTCTTCATGCACTTACTATCCTGCATTCATAACAGTTCTTGAAATGGTTCCAGAATTGTCATCAATTCATCATTTCAGCCATTAGTTATTCATAATAACTCATGCACTACCTCTATGTATTCATGCATTGCATCGCACTTACTTATGTATGTGTATCTAGAACATTCACTCATACTTTTCATATGCATCCATCCAATGCATAACTAAAAGATTTATAAAATCTTTTCATGCATACCCACTCAATGCTACCTTGCAATGATTCAGGAAAACTATGCATTCAAACATACCATGCATGGCCCAACACTGACTACTTCATATAGGATGCATGACTATAATCAAAATCATTAGTGCTTACTTTCCTTGGGCTACTAAGCTCAAAACAACATAATATAGGCATAACATATTTCTATATGAATGCAGTATAAAATTCAAATACCCATATGGTATGACACCTCTTGCTTTTGCCACTCCATGCAATTGTCATAATTAAACTCTTACCTTCATGGGTCCTACTTACACCCTTGGCATTACCAGTTTGGTTGGTCCTTTGTAGGAGATTGCAGAATTTGCTCACCAACTTTTGATTCTGGACTTGTTGCCTTATCCCTTTCTTCATAGGATTGCTGGTCACATTCATCAGCATCAGCAACATACTCAATCATGTCTAGGTTGTTGTTGGTTCTTCCACTAATGCCAACACCAATGCAATAATTATCATTAGTGGCTCATTATAATGTATTACCAACATGTAATATCTTATGCATGCTAGCCATATCCTCATATATTTCATATATAAAAATTGTAATCATAATTAGCAAGACAGGGTTTTAAGGAAATTTCCGCAACGACGGCAATCCAACAACTAAGGTTTTCCGCAGTATCGGATCCTCAGCTGTCTCGATTTTCGGCCTTTATCGTCTTATCGGTGATTCGCTTGTCTATTCTCATCCACTGTATCAGGTCCGTAATCATCTTAACCTTCCGAACTTTATCAGCGATTAGAACCGTTAAGCCTTGCGCTGCATCGACGGTGAAACCAACTAACCGTTGTATTGGCGGCTAGTTGTCTATGCTTCCGCTATGGCAGCCAATGAGTCTTCAACATTTTCTGATCTCATCATCTATAATCTTTTGATGAATTCCATCAGCGGTCTCATCATCTAAATTTTTTCGATGGCCGATGGTTTCCAACACTTTAACACAATTTTGAAAATTTTCTTGTTCCTTCCATGTTGGTGAACCCAACAACTAATTTCCACCGATGGAATCAACGGTCCGAATGACTAATCTTTGTCGACGTTGAAGGTCACAATATCAGATATTTCTTCAAATACCCTGAGCCGGCGTTTCAGTAGTATTCAGTTGATCTCCGTTGAAACTACGGCTCCCGCATCCACTAAGTTTCACCGACGACCGACAATTCCTATACTTAGAAATTTTTTCTGAAATTTCTTCCTTAACGATCTTTCCACCGCTTCATCGGCTCAACCGTCTTCTATTTTTCGCCATCGTTGTGACACCCTCACTATCTAGTCTTCGACGTTGCGGCTAAGCCATCAACTAAGTATCGGCGATCCAACTCTTTAATCATCGCCGGTCGCCAATGGTTATTATCACTTCAGTTTTCCACCGCATCGGTTGTCGGAACATCTATCTACTGCGGGATCGGCTGTCAGGGACTCTATTTGTCGAAAGGATAGTCCACTTGCTGGCCGCAACGGAGGGCGTATGAATAGCTAGTCCTTTCTGATGTTCATCAGTGATTCCATCTCCTGACTTCCGCTGAACGCCAATGAATTCGACACTTAGACGAATTTTACAAATTTTTCCTTCCTTCATCTTTTCTCTGCCGACGGCATCGGAAATCCAAACAACTACTCATCGCTTTCATTTCGGTGATCCCCACAACTAAGTGTCACCGATCACCGATGGCCAACACTTAGAAAACATTTCAAAAAACTCTTTCTTTCTCTTTGTCATTTTCCTGCGACGCTCCGTCGGATATTCCATCTACTATTTTCCGCCGACACTGCAGTGACTCCATCAACTACTTTGCATCGCCGTTTCGACGGTCTTTTGCTAATGACTTTCGATGGAATTTTCCTTTCCTTTCGTCATCCACTAGTGGCTCGTATCGAAGGGCCTTCTGCTTAGGTGATCTAATACATCGATGGGGCTTTGGACTCAGTCCTCCGACAATCTGATGATCCCAACACTTAGATAAATTTTCCAAAATTCTCTTGTCATGCACAGATTTTCTTCTATTTTCTGCTGGGCAGAAGGAAAAATGCCTCTACTAGCTGACCTTTCATGGCCCATTCAGGCCCATGGTGCAACCTTTAGCTCTGATACCATTATGTAACATCTACGACCCTCCGACCGGCGAAGAGGACACTACTATCACCAAACATACGGGCTAATAGCCCCATGAACATGAACAAGCATGTAATGCTGACATAAAAAGATTAAAACATAAAACATACTAAGGTGCATAATCCTTCATATACATAGCGGAAGAAAACATATATTCAATCAAGCATGCCACATGTTCATTATATTCATTAATCAGTAATATAAATGTAGAGATGAAATAGTCAAGAATACTTATCTTAAACAGGATTCGTCCCGCAACCAGCTACGTCACTGCAACGTTCCACCCAACCATAGGCCAGCGTGCTCATCATTCTATCAGTAACACTGCAACCCCTGAGCTGGGCATGATTCCTCAAGGAATAAGGGTCAAAGAAGGCTTACACATAGCCAAGGTACACAAATCATCCAAGCCCACATAGTAGGGTTTATCAGGCCGTCAAGGAGCTAGGAAAGGCTAAATGCTAATCTGGTGGCCTCAATGGAGAGCTAAGGATGCCTACACCAAAGTTAACCTAAATTTTAAGACATCCACACACCCGACACCAGGAATCAGTCCTTTCTCTGCTTCATAGTCCCTTAGGCCCTGACTTCCCTTTCCAATACTCTTCAAGGGTTGTGGAGAAGAAAGCCAGCAGTCTAACTCTGTCTGAGTGGCTCCAAACACTAGTTTTCTCAAGCATTCCCAGCCCCTAATCCTGCTCTCAACAGTCCAAAGACCAACCACTGCATGTCGCAGTAAAACAAACAGTTCACAACTCTGTGAAGAAGGAAAAGACAGCAGGGTGACAACCCCGAACAAAAAGGTGAAACACAGTTTAGGTCAAACCACGCTTCAAAGTTGTTCTTGGCCCTAGCGTGGCCAAAACAACTCAGCAACAATCCCCAAACTACATATGTAGCCTCAGCAACCAAGAAGCAACCCGAAACTAGGTGAAATCAATATCCCCAATCTTACCATGAAATGATGGCAACCTTACACCGTCTGCAAATGGGAAAGGAGCAAAACTCCCAGCATATACAGTGGAAAACTCAGCCAACAAATGTGGAAATCAATAGCCAACCAACATCCGTGAGCCCACAGCACACAATACCCACTGTAAACATTGGATAAATTACATAGGTAGAAATGGGAAAGGAACCGATTCACAATTTGTACATGAGGGAGAAGAACGCAGCTAATAGAACGGTGGAAGAAAACACAGTTTTGATTCAACGATGGGGTAACAGAACGTTACACAAGCTAACAATGATGGATAAGACACAACTCCCTGCGTGAACAAGAGAAAGATAGAACAACTCCTTGTGGGAGGAAAAACAGATCCACAACCAACAATCGGTGAGAGAAGGGAGAACAGAGCCAACCCCTACCTGCGGGAGATAGTCCAGATAGACTCACGATGGAGAACCCAACGGTGCGAGAGAGAGAAGAATGTATCTGTGTGAGGTAAGCCCGACCAAAAAAGTGAATGGAAGACTGGAGTGAGTGGGAAAGTGGTGACCGTTCCCCTACCCTCCATGTGAGGAAGAGTGAGCTCGCTGGTGGAGTGTACATGGGGCAAAGACTGGAAGTCCTGCCACCCACCACTCCCCAACCATAACTACTCCCAACAAAACAAACATCAGAATTTTAGTGGGTGGTCGACACATGGCAACTCCCAATGACCCCCACGGGTTAGACAACCCCCCATTAACCTTAGGAATCATGCCCTTTTCATTTAATGTTGCATCGTCATAGCTGGCTATAGGTTTATTTTAATTGATGTGCATATTTACATGATGCCAAAACTATAATGTGCCGAATAGCATGATATGCCATCAGCAATGATCCCTATTGCTGAAACATAACACATCTGAATCGATGGTGGGGCTTTTTCCTTTAGCTCTACACCACGATTTATTACAATATATACATCATGTACCTTTTAATGCAAATGGGGTCAAAACTGGGGCATTACAACTATGAGAGAATCCTAGGGGTGCATGTGGACATGTGACTGTCCTGAAGAGCTTAGAATGAGCAGTAATGAAAAAGGTGCTAGTGAGACTGTGAAGTTCCTAGTAGCTGAGGAAAACCATGTGGGGAGGCTCCATGGTTGAGAGGTCTGAAATAGACCAGAGACACTAAGTGTCATGACCAAGAGGGATTGGTCCTGCATTCACGGTGAAGTGAAAGAGGCTGAGAGCCTGAAAAGCCATAGCGGTGGTCTGGGTTCCGGGATGGAACAAAACGAAGAGGGAAAA
This sequence comes from Pseudotsuga menziesii, assembly GCA_001517045.1. Classification (NCBI taxonomy): domain Eukaryota; kingdom Viridiplantae; phylum Streptophyta; class Pinopsida; order Pinales; family Pinaceae; genus Pseudotsuga; species Pseudotsuga menziesii. Next base: position 6,936 of record LPNX010141578.1, read on the forward strand.
AAAAACTCTTGCTGCTCTCTCTTGCCTTTTGACTATATATATATATATATATATATATATATATATATATATATATTTATGCATTGTGAAAACAAAATATTGTTGAATGCATGTATGACTGAAATTAAAATGTGTGTATTTGCTTAAAGAAAATTGTGAATGCTGGAATGGTTAATTCCCTGCCCAAGAATGGACATGAATGAGCTCATGTGCCTGTTGGGAAGGCATGAAAAATATGAAAGTCTCCTTGATGAGACTTGGACTGTCATGCCAATTGGGCAATAAATTGACTGATTTTAATGCCTATATTATGCTTGGTCTAACAGAATTTCAATGATGCATTTCACAGGTGAGAAAAGTGAAGCCCAGTGTGCACATTGATCATGGCAGCAGACCAAAAGCAGCTAGACTTGGCTGGAATTCTTCTTCAAACAATTTCCAAGATCCAAGAAAATCTTGGAGAGATGCTCAAGATACAGAGAAGTCCCTAGACTCGAGGATGAGCCGAAAGCTGAGAACCAGCAAGAGAAGCTTGTGGAAGCCGAGGGGCTTGGTCCTGAAAGTTCAAAGTAAATAATTGAACATGGGATAGATCTTCAAAATTCTGAAATTTTGAATGTGCAAATGGTATATGCATTCCTATGTATTGGAACACCGAGGATGGTGTTATTCCAAGGGGGAGGGGATTGTAATACCCCAGTCTTGACCTCGTTTTCATTGAAAAGATACATGATGTATATTTTGTAAATAATCATGTTGAGGAGCTAAAGGCAAAAGCCCCACCATCGATTTGGTTGTGTTATTTTTCGGCAATTAGGATCGTTGCCAATGGTATATCATGCTACCCATCACATAATAGTTTTGCATAATGTATATATGCACATTCATTAAAATAAACCTACAGCTAGCTATGATGGTGCAACGCTAAATGAAAAGGGCATGATTTCCTAAGGTTAAGGGGGGGGATTGTCTAACCCATGGGAGCCATTGGGGAAAAGTCATGTGTCAGCCACTTAAGCTCCTATGTTAGTTGAAGGTAGTTAATGCTGGGTAGTGGTGGGTGGCGGGCTGCCCCGACGCACTCTCCACCAACTGGTTCAGTCACATGCACGGGCTGGGAGTGGTTTCCTCACGCGCTGCTTGGTATACCAACCATTTTGTTTTGTCCGCTCTCTTCATCACCGGCTGTTCATTTTCCTCACACCGAGCTGAGTTAAAAGGATCCACGATCCATGGATTGGGGGTTCGGTTCTCCTTTTTCTCACCGGATTTTTCCTTTTCCTCACGCACCGATTGGGCTCTGGGTATGATCTTCCTCCGCCTTGTATAGAGAATGATTTTTCCTTTTTCCATTGTCAGAGTATGGGATTTTTCAGTGGTCTCCTTTGTGAGGGGTTTCCCCCCTGTTCACGCATGGGATCGTTCCCATTTTTCCCATTGTCGACTGTGTAATGTGCCGTGGCTTCTTTGTTGAGAAGGGACCATTGTTTTCCCATGTTTGTTGGCTGTGTTTGGATGGTGTAATGTCCTGTTACTTGATCATTGAACCATGGTTGTTGTCTTCCTTGATCGGTGGCTGCTGTGAGCACCTATGTGGTGTTGGTTGTGTTTTCCTCCATGCTTCGGAGCTGCTGTAGGTTACAATTGTGTTTTTTTTGCCACGATAGGGCAAAGAATAACTCAGGGATTTTTTTTCCCTTTCAAAGCTGTAATTGCTGGTTTTACTGCATGCATGCAGTGGTTGGTATTTGGACTGTGTGGAGTGGGATTGAAGGCTGGGTATGCTTGAGAAACCTGGGTTTGGGAGCCACACAGATAGAGTTAGATGGCTGGATTTCTTCTCCACAACCCCAGAATAGCACTGGAAAGGGAATTCAGGGCCTGAGGGACTGTGAAGTAGAGAAGGGACTGATTCCTGGTGTCGGGTGTGTGTGGGTGTCTTAGAGGTCAGGATAGCTATGGTGTAGGCGTCCTTAGCTCTTCCATGAGCTCACCAGCTTAGCATTTAGCTTCTCCCAACTCCTTGATAGCCTGATAAGCACGAATGCATGGGCTTGGTTGATTTGTGTACCTTGGCTATGTGTAAGCCTATTTAGTCCCTTATTCCTTGGGGAATCATGCCTATCTCGGGGCTGGCAGTGTTTCTTAGAGATTGATGAGCACGCTGGCCTATGGTTGGGTGGAACGTTGCAACGACGTAGCTGGTTGCAGGACAAGTTCTTTATGAGATAAGTATCCTTGTCTATTTCTTGCCTGCAATTATGTTTACTATTAATGAACTATGATGAACATGTGTATGAATGAATGTTGTTTTTCTTCCGTTGAATATATGTATGATTATGCATCTTAGTATTTTTTATGTTTTAAGCATTTTATGCATGTTCATGTTTCATGGGGCTAGTTTCCCGGTCTATTTGATGGTTTAGTAGCGTCCTCTTCTCCAATTGGAGGGTCGGGGATGTTACATGTACATATGATCTGTAAGTCACAATATCCAGAATACATATGTTAGAGGCTCACATTCCCATGTTCTTGAATAACTAGTTTTCATGGATTTGGCTTGAATATTGAAGTAGCTTTATATCAAATTTGTATGAGGATATTCCTATGAGTTTGGTTATGTTGGGGAAGCCATATATTATGTAATTATATGTTCTTCCATTCCCATATTCTATGCAACTCGAAATCCAAGAAACTCATGTGTGAAACGCTTGCATTCTCATGCCATTGTATCACTAGTTTTCATGGATTTTGGCTTCAATCCTGAAGTAGTTTTATACCAGATTTGTATGAGGAAATTCCTATGAGTTTGATGATTCTGGGGAGGAAATATATTATTTAATTCTATGTACTTCCATTCCCATATTTTTTTCTACTCGAAATCCAAGAAACTCGTGTGTGAAAAGCTTGCACTCTCATGCCATTGTATCACTAGTTTTCATGGATTTTGGCTTCAATCTTGAAGTAGTTTTATATCATATTTCTATGAGGGGTTTTCTCTGAGTTTGATGTTGTTGTGACAACCATATATGATGTGTTACTCTGTAATTCCATTTCCCTATTCTCTGTGGGTTGAATGGATTATGGGTCGAAAGTTTCATGTATTTGACTCCCATACTGAATGAGTTGTATACCCGACTTGTATGAAGGGATTTACATGTTGTTTAATATTATTGGGGACAAAATTTGTATTATGTATATGGTCCCTATATTTCACATCCTGATATGAAACTTTAACTCTACCTTTCATACATCAAAATTGAGCTAGTTATGCAATTTACCCATAAGCAATTTCAATGAAAGTTATCAAACGAATGTGGAAATCTATAACTAGTTTGCACAACCAATAACCATGTGTAATGAAATCCCCTTATGTTTGATAAAAAATCCCAATAATATATTCATAAATTTTGGAGGTTCGTACTTGATTTGGGAATCCAATTTTACCTTCACCCTTGGGGGAATTTGACCACAATTTCCTATGTAAAATTGCATTGTTTCTCCCTAGTACCAATCCAATTTTCAGGAGCTTAAATTCATATAAAAAGTATCATATGTAATATGGGAATGTTAAAATACAAACCCTATCCTTTGATTTCAAATTCAATACCATTTGGAGTCAATTGGAACCCCCTGCAGTCTTGACTAGTAAAGCTCAAAAATTGTTTAAAAAACACTCTTTCCCAAATTTCCAAGTAGGGTCATTACATTGGTATCAGAGCATAGCCTTGGAACCTATTGAAGTTGGATGATAGATATGAATTTAAGAAACTCATTAATTCATATTTTGATGATATGACCATACAACCTATGCAAGGGTTCAAAATGATGGCTAGCAAACTTAGGGGTAAGATGGCAATAGGGGGTAGTAGTAGTTTCCATCATGGAGAGACACATAAGATAATTATTTTTTAAGACTTTTATGATTGAATGTATGTATTTATACACAATAACTAATATTTGAACTCATTAAGGAAAAATCAACAATCCACAAGTATGGAGGAGACCAAGGAATCACCAAGTTCTCTGGGTGGTGAAGTAGAAAAAGTATTACATCAAGAGGATCGAAATTCACTCCCAAGTGACTTTGAAAAAGATGAGGAAACATCACATGAGAATGAATAAGAGTACATTGAAACTATTGAATATCATTCCAAGACACATTATACTATGGACATTGACCAAAGGGTATCTACTGATGGATGCTTGAACTGTGAAGGAGTACCTACTGATGGGCGCTCACAACTCTATGTTGGTGACATAGAGATCAGATTTGAAAATGTTGCTTCAAAACAAATTTCTCATGAGAATAAAGATGAAGACCTTATAACAGAGAATGAAGAACCAAGGTAAACTTCCCCATCACCACTTGAGCTTCAAGAAGTTGATGAAATCATGAAGAAAGAAGAAGAGGAGGTTAACTCACATGAACCGTCATTCATTGAAGGGTCTTTGAATATGAGTGAAATGAATATCCATTACGCCCTTATCATACTCCATGACACTGAAGCATTGGTATCAAATTCTTGTTGGAAACTTTCTTCATTGGAGAAGCCATCCTTCCTTGAAGACATGGAGAAGATTCAAAGAGAAATGTGCAACAGCAAAGGTAATTTCATGAAACAATGTGATTGAGCTTAGTGAATGGTTACATGAAGCATACTTGAAGAATAACAAGGATAATCATAAGATCAAAATTAAAAATGAGCAACTTCTTGACGTTGCAAGATACTTTCTCTTCCTCTTATGTTTCATATTGTCACATGGTATATTGCTTGGAGAATTCTCTTGACATGATGAATCATGAGAAGCATGGAAAAATGCAGGTTCTTGATGAGTTTTAAGGTGGGATTTATGAGAGCCAATCACTTGTTGTGGTGGAAGAGGATCTTGAGCTCCCTCTTGATAATGGTTACACACATTTTGAAGAAGTATGTATGGTGATTCCACTATCTTAGAACTAGTCTATGAGGAAATTTTTGCACTTTTGAGGGAGGTACATGATCCTACCCCTATGGATCCTTCACATAATGAAAAGTGTTCACTTTCTGATCATTTGGGAGAGATAGTTCATTCTCTTGTACATCCTACACTTCCATATTTTGCAGCATTGATCCGAAGCATGGGTTAAATGTTTCCTTTTAATGGTGCCACATGAGGAGTATGGAACTTCTATATCTAATTTTGATGATGAAATTATTAGAGCGCCGTCTTCTTTACATTTGCGGCAACATCCTAATGATGATACACATCTACATGGGTGCACCTATGATGTTCACTTGAGTCACTTGGAGACTCATTATTTTACTTTCTCCTATCCTAGTCCATTTGATCTTGGAATAAATTCATCCCATACTTGGGTGAAGAGATATATGATTGAAGAACATTATTATTGGCAGCAACATCCTTTGCTATTTCATGATTATATACATATTCATGGGTGTAATGATGAGACTTCTTTGAGAAACTTGAAGTCTTCATGTTTTGTTTGCTCCTTATTTGGTTCATATTTTGGTGGAGGTTCTTCATTCACTTCTTGGATGAAAGAACAGATGGATGATTATTATTTTGATGCATCTTACATTATTTTGGAACAACATTATAGGACATGGGATCCTCACCTTTATCATTGGAACATATTTGCTACAATACTTGATGCTTGTGTGTATGGGCCACATGATGATATACTTACTTGGATGTACAAGCACTATCATGATGTAACCCACCTAGAACTGAAAACATTTTATTTTTTATGAAGACATTACTTTAAAAGTTATTGTAAAGTTTTATGTTGTTGACCAAGGATGGTCAAAGATGACTGTAATTGAATATTTTATTTATTTAAATAATTAAAAGAAGAGACACCTAGATCCAAAGAAAACTGTTGAAGAGTGTTCACTATCCCACTAGGAGGAATGATCTGCTATAGAAGGCCAAAATGACAAATGGCAGCAAAAATGTTCACTTTCTAGCTGTTGCAGGAGGCAACATCCTTATATTTGTGGTCATGTTCCCAACAAAAGAGGAACTAAGCAGGTGGCTCATTTAATTTCAAAAATGACCCAAATACCTAGGCAATCTTAGATATACCATCGAATGAGTAGGAGGCTTACTACATTCTAAGTGATTAGAGCCTCGTGGTTTTGCTGGAAACTGAAAACTTAGGCACACAAGAGGAATTTAATGAGGGGAAATCTAGAGTGAATTTCTAAGAGTTTAAGTCTACAAGTGTGACTGCTAAGTAACAGAGTATTGTGTAGGATTCTACACAACATAATCATCCTGGTGGTTTAGTGAACATGCTTAAGGGTCCTAAAGCAAGTGCTATTCGCTGCTGTCAGGAGATGGTTGGGAGGAACGGTCTTCTTTGGGTGTTTTTCCACTTCAACAGTTAACAAGTTCTAAGATGTTATGGTTATTGTATTTAAATTTATTTTATATCTATATCTGAAGGATTCTATGAATGTTGAAAGTCTCCCTAATAATATTATTTATTTTCTGAAATAAAATAGGAAAATTGTTTCTTATTCCTGTATATTTATCAAATAATGAATGCTACTATTTACGCAGAGTTTTCATAGAAAAATTATATGCTATCTTATAGTTCTTATTTAAAAACATTATATATTTTTATATATAGTTTCTTATAATATTGAATTAATAATGAATAGTTACTATTCCTTTAGTTTCTTTTATACTCTTGCATATTTTAACTAAACCGTCAATAATAGTGTTATCATCGGTTAACTAAACCTCTCTTACAGTTAGGGTTTACTCTTTTTAAACATAGTAAAGCCCTAAATCAAAGTCTTTAGCTTAGTTAGTGGAATAATAGATTGAAAATCGAAAACATTATGGATTACAGTCAAGGATCAAAACCCATGGAGGTATATATATATATATATAATTTACTCAGAATTAAACTCACACCGTCGAAAGGCTCACGTCTTAATTCTATATTTTACCAGAATACAACTTTCTTACAGACGAGAGACACCTCTTCTTTCACAAAAACAATTTAAGGTAAAACAATCCATATTAATGAACTTAAGAGAATCAGTATAACTAGAAAACAAATTAAACAAGTATCTCCTTTAAGATCCCAGTTAATACAAATCTAAGGATCAAAACCTATAAGGTAAAACATCTATTGATAAATTATTCCATATCGAAATTACAACCTGAGGGCTTATTTGTTTTCAAAAATGATATATCTATCAGTATGGTTTCAAAGAATTATACATAACCATATTACAACTTCCCCAAAATTAAGAAATTATTATAGGTCTTGAGTTCAAAGCATGTAAGGGAAAATCTTTTACAGGAAGTTTTATAAAAACTACAACTGTATAATCTAAAAACCTTTAGCCAAGAATGGGACATAGCCATTCGAAAACTAGGTAGGAAATCTATTAAAAACAACTTATTGATTTAGATATCAATTCTAGTATTTAACAAAATGAAAACGAAGGGCCTTATGGCCTTAAAATGTTGATAAATTTATAGCGAAAGCCCAAAATTTACACAGCAGTCGAACAAAGTTTTCCACATAAATCACCCAAGTTCAAAGTAAAATTTGAAAGTTAAAGACAAATTTAGTAAATGCACAGAGTAGATCCATACTAAATTTATAAACAGTCTAGATCCATATTAAATTTATATATGTAGAATAAATTCAAAGGAGTGAAACCCATATTGAAGTAAACTTGCATTAATTTATTTCTTAATAAACTATGACAAAAATGTACATTAAAACTTCAACGTGTTAAACCAAAATTGTTGTAATATATTTCCTTTTAAAACCCTACAGTATTTTTTCGTGCAAACAACTGCATTACAACATTCCCCCCCAGACCCACGGTCTGTAAAAACAAAAATAATGTTTATAAAACTATTTCTTTTAAAAAAAATAACATTTTATCCTAGAGGCTTTGGTACAAACTTCTTCCATCTCTGTCAGTAAACATCATAAAGGAGAAACACTAGAAAAATTACCATAACATCAAAAAAAATCATATGAACCCTTGTAAACTTCCAACGAGGCCATACCAACAAGGAGGAAACGTTGTTCACATCACCAAAGACCAAATGGTTCAAGCCTCATAGGTCTTACCAGAGACTTGGTTGATACCAAAACGCCAAGCGCTACCCACCCATCGTCTTCGTTGAGTAACCAACGTGCTTACCTACTAGGAAAACATCAGATTGGAGGTTAAAACGTGTTATCAATGACTTATAAAATAACTTACAGTAAAAATAAAACTAAAATGTGCATAAAGGCTCAAACATACATATAACAACTTTGTTCTCTGCAAGAATCTGATGCGTGGAGCCAACATTATTGGCATGGTGAATGCTATCACAGAAGTATAATGACTGAGGAGCACAAAGACGAATGATGGAGGGTTCGAGAGCCTTCGTCTCTCCCCACCAACCTACAATTCAAAAAGAAATGCAGAATGCCAAAACCATGCAATTCGAGTAAGGTAAAACCCTCGTCTAGCTGGAAATAAAACTCGTGACCTGTACGTGGCCACCTTTAAGACCCCACCTACTTCCACATTGTTCGAAATATTTATCCACATTGCTATAGTTCAAAACATTTTTGAGTTTATTTATTTCATGATGCATACTTATATTAAAAACTAGCTCTAGTATTTTGTAAAAGGAACATTGCATAGTTTCGATGCATTATTTGTTTTCTTGTTCATTCCTTAGCATTGTTAGGGTCCCTTTGGTATCCATACCTAGGACTCCTAGTTGTTAAAACACAAGACAAGCTCTCCATCAAAACACCTACATAAATACAGGTAGGAAATGAATTAACTCGATAAGCTAATAAGACATATTACCTCGTAACCTAGTCTTCGAAATAGGACTTGTAAGAAAATATTTAGAAATGTTAAATCATGATGACAACCATCCTTATGGAAAAACAAAACAAGCACACAAATTGTAACTTACATCAAGGAAATCATAACATTTGAATCTTTGAGAAGCAATAAAGTTAGCATAAGACTTGAAAACTGTAATTCTAGAGCAGAGTAATATGGATCTTTAATGCAGTGACTTAATCAAATTATTATTATGTAGGGTTTATAATATGTGAAACCAGTTTTGGTATTCTAAATGACCTTACGTGCTAATATTTTTTTTACTATGGGATTTTGGTGTTTTTACACGTGATCCTTTGATGAGGTACCTTCCTGATGTACATGTGTATGATGTAGTCATGTACTTTAATGATATATCTTTTGTACTCATGATGTTTGGAAGGATGCAATACAAGAAATGGGATCTAGGTATTTTTTGGTTTCAATTTTGGGGGCAACAAGCGATAACAGATATTGAATCACCACTTTAGAAGGTGATTTTAAACAAAGTGGAACAAAAACAAGCATGGCATTTCCTCTTTGAAACTTTCTTGGAATCTCAGAAATTCAAGTTTGGCAACTAACTACCAACTTCAAAGAATTATGTAGAAGCAAAGAGGGATGAATGTTCGGAAAAGGTTTCCAAAAGATAGAGGTAAATATTATTTGTGCATATTTTGTTTTGATGGATTTGATTCATCATTTTTTTGTTAGTGGTGATTTCACAGGATATATCAATATGTGAATATCCACATATCTTTACTTTTGGAAACACACAATTGTAGTACATGAGTGCCACTACTCAAATTGCAGCTAAGGTTTGAAGAAAAGTTTTGGAAGGAAATAAGGTTATTCAAAATCCATGTTTGAAATTGATGGAGGAAAAGAAATATTGAGTGGGGAGGACTATAATGTCCCCAATTAAATCATTTCCAAATAAGACTACTTGCAAATAATGTTCTACCAACCTACTAGTTCCCTAGGTTGCGATTGAGACATAAATTTTGTAATAAGGGGCTATGGGACCCAAAAGGACTTTAGTTTACATTATTCACATTTAAATGGGTAACATAAATGATAAATTATAAGAAAATAAGGTATTATGGGTTCATGCAGACACTTGGAAGCTTGTGGGGGTTTGGATGACTAGATTCTCCACACACTTGGGATGATCTTCATCCAAATTCAAACAAATGGGTAATGCAACGTTATTCGAGGGTGATTTGGTGTCAAATATCATATAATGAGACAAGGAATTCGAATAGTTAAAGGAGAGTAACTCCCATGCAAAATGAATATACTAGAATACAAGGTGTGCCACTTCAAAGGATATTCCATGCACTTTATGACAACAAATGATGAAAGATTCTATGACAACTCTGAAAAAATCACACCTAATTGCAGACATATGAAAAATATGACATGAAAGTTCTAAAAATATCCACCAAAAGGTCTAGTTTGGGATTTATAGGAATCCGTTCGAATTGGGGAAAGAATTGGAGCATGAAGAGGAAGAGAAGTGTCATGAGAGTTACTAAACCACTTAGACGAGTTGGAGGAATCCCATAGAGGGAAATTCGACCTTGGGAGGCCTCATGAAGTTGATAAAAGGATTTCATGATGAATGATAATATATTTTTATCACTTGTTAATTTGCCTTTGGAATTTTGGAGTTAATTGGACTTTGGATTTTTGGAGAGCTTTTTCTTGTCTGTTGCATGGTGAGTGTTCACTCTCCATGCTTGTGAACCAATTTCGATGGAGTTGGATTCCTTTCCAATTTGGTTGATGGAGATTTCATTCACACCTATATTTAAACATTAATTATGTATTTTGTTTCATTTTTAAGGACCATACAGTCGAATTATCATGCATTTCCCTATTCTCTCATTCCTTCTTCTCCATTCCCCCACACTCTCAAGTTGAGGGTGCACTTGTTGGAGTGGTGATTGAGCTTTGCTGAGTATATTTGGTTACAAAGTTGTGAAATATGATGTATGCCTCTTTAATATCATGTCTGTATTCTTTTTAAGTCTAATAATCAAGAATACATATGTTATAGGATCACATTCCCACGCTCTTGAATAACCAGTTTTCATGGATTTGGATTCAATATTGAAGTAGCTTTATCTCATATTTGTATGAGGAAATTCCTATGAGTTTGATAATGTTGAGGAATAAATATATTATTTAATTATATGTACTTCAAGTCCCATATTATATACATCTCTAAATCCAAGAAACTCGTGTGAAAAGCTTGCATTCTCATGCCATGGTATCACTAGTTTTCATGGATTTTGGGTTCAATCCTGAAGTAGTTTTATACCAGATTTGTTTGAGGAAATTCCTATGAGTTTTATGATATTGGGAAGCCATATATTATGTAATTATCTGAAATTACATTCCAATATTCTATTCATCTCGAAATCCAAGAAACTCTTGTGTGGAAAGCTTGTACTCTCGTGCCATTGTATCACTAGTTTTCATGGATTTCAGATTCAATCCTGAAGTAGTTTTATATCAGATTTGTATCAGGGATGTTATATGAGTTTGATTATGTTGTGAAAACCATATATAATGTGTTAATATTTAATTTCATTTACCTATTCTATGTGGGTCTAAATACAATAAATCCATATGCGAAACTCTTGCAATTCCATGCTACTAATTCACTAGTTTTCATGTATTTGACTCCCACACTAAGTGAGTTGTATATCATATTTGTATGAAGGGATTTATATGGATTTTAATACTGTTTTAGAATGAATTTTTATTCTATATATGTTACCTATATGTCACATCCTTATCTGAACCTTTACCTCTACCTTTCATATGTCAAAATCAAGCTACTCATGCAATTTCACAGAAAGTTATCAAACGAATGTGGAACTCTATAACCAGTTTATAGAACCAATAAACACGTGTAATGACATCCCATTATGTCCTATAACAATCCTAATATTATTTTCACAATTTTTTGAGGGTCTTACTTGAGTTGGGAAGCCAATTTTACCTTCACCCTTGGGGGAATTTGACCAGTACAATTTCGTATGTAAAATTGCATTGTTTCTCCCTTTCCCCAAAATAGTATGCATGAGCTTAAATTCATATCAAAATTATTCATAGGTAATGTGGGAATTTTATAAGACTCACCCTATCCTTTCATTTCAAATTCAATACCATTTGGATCTAGTTGGAACCCTCTGCAGTCTTGACTAGTAAAGCTCAAAAATTGTCCAAAAAACACTCTTTCCCAAATTTCCAAGTAGGGACATTAAAAAATTGAGGTATTCTTGTTAATGCTAGGTTTTTTCATTTTGAAGATAAAACCAAGAATATCAACTCACCCAACATTTAGAGGAAAAGATCCAACCCCACAATGTTTTTGAATATATAGGAATGTGCAAGTGTTAATAATGTAGATGTATTTTACAACCCATATTCATAAATTTGCAAAACTTCCATCACTTTTAGAATTAGGACGTATTTTCATAAATAGAACTTTAATCTTAACATCTATTTTCCTCTCCTAGGAATAGTCCTATTAGTCACATCATGTTTGTGCAAAACCATCTAATAGTAACTGAGATATGACTTGGGGGTCAAAGGCCTCATTCATAGGGCACGATTCTTGGTTGGAGCTCTTGTTCATAGTGGTTGTGGCATAGAAGGTTCATTTTATTGTACAAGGATCTTGTTTTCCTTTTCAACCATGTTCTTCATATGACCTTGAATAAATCTCTAGACACATTCCTGAGGAACTATAACTAACCTATTAATGGCACTCATGTAACCCTTGGAGGCTATCAATAATCCTAATAGATTACATGCAGAGGTTTGAGGAATCATTCATGGTGATTGAGCCTAATAATAAAGGTTTAGGGATATAATCTCTTGATTTCTTTTGTTGACTATGGTCACGGTATCAACACCCAGCCATGATGCCCAATACCCAAGAATGACATCCATATTGGATTTAGATGTTAAGGACTCATGTTGTGGGTTCTAGTTATTGTTCATAGTGCTCAATATTGCGAAGATTCAATAAGGATTAAGGTTGTTGCATACCCCTCATACCATGTCTATCCCTTATTACAGAAATTTAGAGAACAACATACTCATGGTGCATATATCCCACTCTAAGTCCAAAGAAATCATATGGCCAAGGTCTCAAGACCCATTAGTGATACATGAAACATTTTAATGGAACTCATATCCAACGTCTAGGGAAATCACCCCCTAGTGAGGGTTCATGTCATTGTAGGGATAGTGCAAGATAAATCTAGTATCTCATGACACATTAGAGGCAACGGGAACCTGAAAAAAATAGTAGTATGTTAACTTCGAGGGATGATTCAATATACTTACACAATGAATTTGAATATGGTGTAAAACGATGAAATATAGGAAAATGAATTAGCTTTCCAAATATATAACTTTTATTTATTGAAATTGTGTATAACTTGGTGAAATATGTGTTTTCCCAACATTAATATGTTACGTCTCATGAAAAATTTAGTGTATAAGTGTTTTTTAGTGTAGCCTTGCAGTACCTAAATGATGGAATTTCACTACAGAAATTGTAGATATGTAGAGAACGCGTACATCTAATGCATGGATATTTTTTCAAAATTTATTTTCTTAATTTTATATTTTTTTCATTACCAAATTCAGTTTATCGTTGAAATGAGAAGGCCTTTTGTTAGTGCATCCTAAATGGGTCTTAACACTATCAAATATAAATGTGTGTGTGTGTGTGTGTGTGTGTGTGTGTGTTCTAGTTCACAGTGTAAGTTAGGTAAAATGCATGAGGAGAAAAAAAAATAGTAGAAACAAAGGAGCAATGTTTTTTAGGATTTTGGTATATATTAGGTGGAATATATATATATATATATAATAGTAAACAATATTACTTTAAAAAGTATATATTTGTAATCTAAACAATCAACTATAGGTGGGTCTGTAATTTCATTAACAATAGATATATGTAGCTTATCAGAAAATAATGTTAAAAACAAAGATATAGAAAGTGTAGAAATAATAGATCAATGCTATGTGCAATGATGCTAAGAAGAAGCACAGGAAATAGATCTTGCTACTAAGAATTCTCACAAGCATACACAGGAAA
>LPNX010141578.1:21066-63175 GCA_001517045.1 Pseudotsuga menziesii
CCAGCAACAACGCTATGGTCACCCTTTTACAATTATTATGTCCAAAAAAGTGAGGAAAGAGGCAAAACCACATGGGGAAAATCCTCCCTCAAGATAGGACAAGGCACAAAATTTGAAATATGTATGTCTTCAACATATCTTCATCTTCACTTTAATGAGCTGACTGAACTGCTTCTGGATGAAGGACCTGCTGAAGAAATCATGAACTCCATGATCATGCGCTGGAGTGTAGAACCTGCAAGAAGGAAGAGGAGAGACTCCTTGTATCTCATCAACTGATGAAGTAGGAGCATTATCTAAATGCTTCTTTCTGATGTCAAACTCTGATCTGCAAACATAATCTGAAATGGAAAAGAGATCTGTGCATACTCCTTTCCAAAGAGTACAAAAAATAAGGCAATTTATTTCACACCCAATTCCCTGAATAGCTGCAAAATTGTGATGTGAATGACATGTTAATCTTCCAATCTGATGTAGCACCTGTATAGATCTGATATGAGACTGATAAAACTCTGATATATCAGAAATATTAACATATGGAACAGCAAGGACAAAGTCTTCAATGGATCCATGAGGATATAGGGCTAGACTAGGAAAATTATGAGCAACTGGGGAAAACTGATAGGTGTAAAAATCTGAATGATGGATGGGCATAAGATCTGAACCATAAGTGTTTAGAACAGATCCAAACATGTTTAATATCAGTCCATATAGGACTAAGGTCATGGATAACCAGCCACTGAAAGTTAGGAAAGACTTCAAATCATGTAAGACAAATATCACTGCATAAGAGACCAATGAGGGATCAAGTAGTGAGCTTGGGATTTGTATAGTCTTTGGATTATTCAGAGGTATGGTAGATAGTATGGATGGTGGTATTATATGTGTATCAACCTGCAAATATGCTTCTAAATCAGAATCCAAAGGATCACATATAAGCATATCAATAGACTCATGGGAATACACTGGTAATGAATCCTCTGTATGAAAGGAGGAAAGAATGAGATGTTTACAATCTTCAAGAAGGCTCTGAGTATTGATGAAAAGCACAAAGGAGGATATGCTGAATCACATGAGATCAAGTAAGGTAATTAGTATGACACAAATAAGTCTTGATGTGGCTAAGCAAACATCCTGGAAGTCACTGGGTTGCGCACCATCAATGAGAGAGGTATGCACAAGGTGTGAAGAATCTGGCACATAGATCTCAGAATCTAAGATAGGAGATTTATAGAACAATGAATGGGTTATAGGATCATAATCAATATCAGAAGTAGCTCCATATGTTACTTCTTTTTCATCAATAGTATCACAAGAAGAAAAATCACCTTCAAGAGACACAGAAAAAGATGGCTCTTCAATATTTGCTTCTTCATTGAAGGAGGAAGCATTCGAATGAAAGAGGGCAGCAGAAACATGAACTGTATGAGAAACTTCTTCATCATGATCAACTTCACCAGAGAATGTAGAGGCCAAGAAATCTTGAGAAAGAGAACAAGAGGAGATGCTAGGTTCACTCCATGCTTCATCTTCAATTTCCTGCAAACCAAAAGCTTTGTCCAAAATTTTCCAAAGCTCAAATGGATATTCAGCAGAATCTATGAGATGATATATATTTGGAGACATTCCCAAACACATAATTCCATAAGCTCTATCACAATTATTTAGCCAATCAATCTTCTCTTCATAAGACTCAGGTTCACTCAATGCACCAATAAAAGACATCAAAGAGGCATTGCCTCTTCAAGTATGCACTCATCTTTGGCTTCCAATCAGCATAGTTGAAAGGAGATAGTAGAGGAACTTTTGAATCCATATTGAATTTGTTGATATGCTCTAAGAGATACTCTCTGCAACCTACAAAACAAACTAGGAGAAAATCTTGTAAGCTAGGCAAGCTCTTCTTCAAAGAGGGATAGGAGACTGGAAGCGCTCCTCAACTTTGTAGAACTTGATCAACCTTGTAGCTCTGATACCATGTAGAAATAATAGATCAATGCTATATGCAATGATGCTAAGAAGAAGCACAGGAAATAGATCTTGCTACTAAGAATTCTCACAAGCATACACAGGAAAATAAGAGAGAAGAAAAGAGACTGAATCACATGAATGAAGAGATGAATATTGGTGTGTATCCTTCCATTGAATAATTATGAATAATAGAGTACATAAATAGATCTTCCCTCATGGGAAAGTCGAATTGTATGGAAACAACTCATAAAGCTCAAAAAGGCTGACTTACCCAAATATAGCAAACCTCCATAGGTGGATAAAGCACTTGCTAAATCTATCAAGGACCTCACGAGTTGGAAAAAGCATGAGTGAGTTGTCAAGGAGATGGAAATAACATGCTAATCCTAGAAAATGGAGAAAAAATAATGGAGGATGGGTTGGAAACAAAAGCTCCCAGTTTCCTAGTTGACTAGCTTTTATCTTATCCATAGAAAAGCAGAAAAAAGCAAAATCTGCTATAAGGTCCTACATACTAATTCTAGATGAAACCAGAATCAGAAATAACTCATTCCTAGGATATAGATGGCATGCATTGACTTTAAGTTTCCACCTAATTAAGCTAGTGGGTGAATAATTAATCAAATAATGATTAATTATTTTATCCTAAGTTGTGAGTGGGTTTAATATATTCCCACAGAAAGATATCCTAAAAATGAGAAGATTTCATCAATTTGTGGACTGAAGCAACATGTTTGGAAACCTGAATATAAATCCAAACCTACCTAGTTAGCAAACACGTGATTTTTTTCCCATGTTCAAATTTGAAAAAAGTGTGCACATGTGAAAGAACGTGTGCACTTTTGGAACAAGTGCATGCTTCTAGAACGCATGCACGCTCTTGATGCTATGAAATATTTGTATATTGGGGAAGATAATGGGATAAGGGGATGTATAAGTGTGATGAGAGAGGAGAATATATGGGTTAACTCTATGGAGAATATGGAGTAGAGGATAGGTAGGGGAAGAAAGGTGTGGAGGTATGGGGGATAGAGAATGAGATAGAGGTGCAGACTAAGAGGTAGAGAGAGCATGATACAACGATGGTGGTACGAAGAGTTAGCAAGAGAGAGAGAGGCAGGGAAAATGAATATGAGAGGGGGCATATAGGGAGAGAGAGAGAGAAGGGGCATAGAGGTAATTATAGGGGATAGGGAGAGAGAAGGTTTAGAGAGAGAGGTAGACAGTGGAAGGGAGAAAATGAGAGGTAGATAGAAAGAAAGAGGGTGATAAGAACATAGAGGAAGAGAGGAAGGGGGAGAGAGAGAGAGTGAGGGTGGGTGGGAGAGAGACAACGAGGGAGGAAAATATTTATCATGAGGGTGATAAAGGAAAGGGAATATAAAGGGAAATATACAAAGAGAGAGGGAGAGAGGGGAGTTAGTAGGAGAGAGGGTAAGGAGAATACAAAAGGGGGGAGAGAGAGAGAGAGAAAGTAAAGAGAAATGGGGAAGGATATAGGGGAATATCAAGGGAGAGAGAGAAGTAGAAAGGGTGAGAGAGAGAGGGAGGGGAGAGACAATTCGAGAAATAGAGTTATCATGAAATATTTAAATTGTTTTTAATCAAAGAGGGAGAGAAGAGAGAGAATGAGAGAGTGATGGTGTAACACCCCGGTTTTGACCCCGTTTGCATTAAATGTATATGATGTATATATTGTAATTTATCATGGTGTGGAGCTACAAGAAAAATCCCCACAATGGATTATCGTTTTAAGTTCCGGTGATTAAATCGGTGCCGATGGTATTTTGTTCTAGCCAGGCACGTTATGATTTTAAATCATCATGTAAATATGCAATTAATTAAAAACCCATAGCCAGCTATGTCAATGCAACAATAATGATAAGGGGCATGATTTCCTAAGGATGGAGGGGGGGGGGGGAGATATTCAAACCTTTGGGGCCAATGGGGAAAAGCCAAATGTCAAAGGGGGAACCCACCAAAACTGTCAACTACCTTTCTAATCTTATTCACCCAATCATTTATTACTGCCAGAAGTTAGTTGAGTTGGTTATTGCATGGGATGGGCAAGGTATGACAACCCAAATTCGAATCAGAGAAGCCATCAGTCTTTGCGAAATGCGTTTTGACTCCTTCGGCAAGTAAAAACCCAAAAACGTATGCCATTCTACAGTGCTCTCATGTTTTCATGTTTTCTCCGCCATTTTTCCTTCACGTTAGCTCTCTCAGTCATCCAAAACTTCCTGTGTGTGTTTCATTCCACGTTTTTTGTTGTTGGTTTCATTTTCCCATGGATGGGAGGTTGTTTTCGTAATGCTAGGGATTGGGTTGGTTTTCTTCACGTTTTTGGAGCTGCTGGTGCATTTTCCACTCACGTTTTTGCAGTCTCATGTGTTTTTACCAGGGTTGTGAAGTGTTTTTTAGCTTCTAGTGGATGAGATCTATGTTGGGTGTTTTGGTGTTGTTTCCACATGCCCACAGTGGGGAATTTCATTGTTTAGTGTTTCCCAATGAGTGGGAGAACAAATCCACGAATTTTGGGTGTTGTTGAGGTCATTTTGGCGACTTTAGGGCCATAAACGACTATGGAATTCAAGTTGCTCAATCTGATCTATTTTAACCAATTTCCATACCCAATTTGGCCTCTGTGGTGTGTTTCCCTTCAAATTCTAAAGCTATGAATTGTTGTGTATTCTGTGGTTGTTTCTCTTTGGACTATTTGGGATTAGAATGGATCCTGAGTGTGCCCGATAAACCTAGTGTGTGCAAGAACCTCATAGACAGAGCTAGAGGGCTAGCGTTCTTCTCTACACCTCCTGAATAGCACTGGAAGGGAAGTCATGGCCTAAGGGACTGTGCAACAGAGAAGGGAATGATTCCTTGTGTTGGGTGTGTGTGGATGTACTATAAGTCAGGCTAGTTCTGGTGCAGGTGTGCTTATCTCTTTAATGAGCCCACTATCTTAGCAGCCAGTGTTTCTAGGTCCTGTTAGCCTGATAAACCCAACTTTGTTGGCTTGGCTGAGTTGTGTATCCTTGGCTACGTGTGAGCCTGCTAGTTTCCCCTTATTCCTTGTGGAATCATGCCCAGCTCGGGGGGTGGTAGTGTTGCTGAGTGATTTATGATCACACTGGCCTATGGTTGGGTGGAACGTTGCAGCGACATAGCTGGTTGCGGGACAAGCTTCTGTTAAAGATAAGTATCTCTTGTCCATTCTATCTTTGCAATTGTATTTATTGCTTAAATGAGATGATGAACATGTCGAATGTATTGGATGAATGTGTTTTCTTCTGATGTATGTTTAGACGAATTATGCATCTGTGTGTGTTTCATTTCCAATGCATTTTATTTTATGTTCATGGGGCTAGAAATCCTGGAATGATAGAATTATAGTCGCGTCCTCTCGCCAGTAGAAGGGTGGGGACGTGACAAATGGTTGTAGACAGAGTTTGAGAGGAATTGACATAGTGAGGTATGAAGAAATATGAGGGAGAGTGTAGTGGGGATATCTCCCTTACTACATGAAAAAGCACCTTCCTTAGATCAACCAGATCTAAGGGTAGAGTTCAAGGTGCAAGGGATTTCTCAACCTCGAATTATAACAAAACAAAATATTTTTATGATTATATATATATATATATATATTCTAACTAATTAAAAAAATAACACGCATACCTTTCTATAATATGGACCACTACAGTCATTTGAGGAAATGGTCCACCGAGTCCATGGTCTAGTTTTCCAATCGTATCCACTAATAGTTTTCAAAAAAGAAGGGAATGGATCCAAGAGTGTATGGAGAAAGCTCAACATACACCATGGAAAATGATGTGGCAAAAGTTTGGGAATGATGAAAAAAGGTTTAACAAATTGAGGGTTTAAGGAATGCAAACGTTGACAAAAAGTGTTTGTTAGGAGACCTTCACAATGTATTTATAGGATGATCCATGGTTTTCTGACCCATGGTATTTTATTGTGCATGGTATTTGACCATGGTTTTTTACCCATTCTCATTTTAGGGTTTTTGGTCCTTTTTGGAGAGACTAGGGTTATGTCACAATAAATTCTCAACTTCCCTGTATTTATGGGGGATAGAATAATAATGTTTTGGAACATAGAGAGCTAGGTGAAAAATATTTGGTGTTAACGAATTTCCCCCTGATATGTGAGGGAAGGAGCTCATCATATGGTCGATAGACATCATAGGATCAAGGGAGGAATGGTGACAACGGTGGAGAAACCAGAGGGAACCGTGGAGGAGTCGGATTTTCTTCATTCAAACTGCAGTGGCTTTTGGTTTGTATTACTTCTCAAAAGTGGATAAGGTACACATAACCTCAGACATGTATATGGATGAGGCAAACATACCCATGCTCGTAACAATGTTTCAATATAAAAATGGGGATCAAGGATCAAACAATAGCAGACGATCAATACATACATACAACTGATAATACAGAATGGTAACCTCAATGGGAGACATAATAAAAATATGTAGATCTCAAGTACTGGTACATAGGAACAATGGCATTCTCCTAGAATGCAATATCACAATAACCGACGCTTCGATGAATATGAAGGTGTACAAAACTGGATGGACTCAATGACTGAGCATCAGAATATATGAGGTATAATAAACATCATCAAGTACTATAGATACACAGAAGTATGATACAGAGGGGCTTCCGAACACTAACACCAACACAACCCAGATATCACAAGGGACATGAAACTGTATGGGTCACAAAATAGGCTCACCAATGTGCTAGAGTTAGGTGATATCCAGGGTCTTTGACCAAATAATGAAGGAACCAATACTCTGTACGAATCACAATGGTGCAATAATGTAGTTGAAGTTGAGAACGTGAGACACAACCACCCAAAAAGGCATTAAGGAATCCTTTAAAGCGGTCCAAGGAACTCACCAATGAGGTAGATGAAACCAAGATACAAGGACCTCTGGGCATATCCTATGGAATAGATGTGTTGATGTCGATAGAGGGAGACCTGCAACTACCAAGGCAATGAGGTTTCCTTTATAGAATCACGAGGGGGACAACCAAAGATATGGAAGAATAATGGGATTAAGGCACTGAATGGGGAACATGGGAAGGGGAGTATGGGAGACTCAAACTTCCTTTGTTTATAGTATAATGACAGGACTGATTTGGAATCAAATGAGACTCACTTATGGGGAGGGAATAATAGTTGTGAAACCGAGGAGATGACTGCAATGGGAAATACTCGAGCAATATACTAGACGAGTGATATCCAAGGGGATCCAAGGAAAACCCATTGCAAAGTACTCTAAACAAAGGTGACCCAATGGGGGGAACACTTCCATAATATGACACCATATGTAATATGTGTGGGCACCTAAAGGCACCATTTGGGCCTTCTTAATGGTTTAAGGAGCTCAAAGAAGGTATATAAGTATGCTCAATATGATACTATCTTGTGGATTTTTGTCAAGCCCAAGACAGTAAATGCTCGATGTTGTTTTCATGTTTAGAGAGTATGAAAACATGATGAAGACACCAGTGGGTCTCTTTTTTGTACAATAGTCTCCTATTCCAAAAAAAGGATAAAAGTGTACAAAGGAGAGCTCTCCCAGCCAAAAGGGGTAGAGAAACTTCTTTTTTGTAGGTATCCCAACCAGTCCGAAAAAGGCTAAACCTATACTGATTGGACGGGAATTCAAATGCTTTTACAAGCATGAATGAAATCAAGGTTGATCCACAATATTTTTCTTGTGAGAGGGATGGAAAAGATATTAAATACAACCCATAAGTTATATTTTTCATAAGTTACGGTCCCAATGTTTGACAAAGAATAAAAGGATACAAAGGAAAATGTTCCCAGCTAGAAGGTGGTAAGGTGGTCCTTTTCTTCAATTAGTCTACGTAGTCCTAAAAATGGGACAAATGAGGCCACAAATATTCGCTTTCAAATAATTTAATGAGCATGAAAGGAAGCAAGCGTGCTCGACGATCTTTCATTTTGTAAGGAGTCAGAAAAGAGCTTAATACAAACTCCGTATTGGTCAGTCAAGAAATGAGGGAGTGTTCATGGTGCCGAAACAGGTGATGATGTGATCATGGCTGATGGGGAGAAAAAGGAACAATGGAACACTGATGGGCCGTCTTTGCAGCACGATGAATGGTGGTAAAATAAGGCCAATTTTACATTATAGATGGAGCAGATGGATCATGAACATGACAATACAGAAGGGGTTTGATTTTCTTGGTGGCATGCATATCAAGGTAAGTCGAGGAAATGGCCTGAAACAAGGTAGGGATAGCATGAGACATGGGTCCCATAGGTGGAAAGAGAGCGAAAAAATGAATCCATCGGTGCAAACAGCATGAAGAACGAACATCTGATAACTCTAAGGTGCACAGAAGAAAAAGTTGACCAAAATATTAAAACTAATCAACACAAATCCAAATTTTTTATCACCAAACACTTTGTTTGATATATAAGTTATTGCGTGGTTGGGAGTAATGTAGGGAAACATAGGTTTAAATATCTATTGAAAAGATGGGTTAGGTAGCTGGTATAGCCCTAATTTTTAAATTGTTATGTACATGATGCTCTAGGCATAAGATATTTTTTTTATATATAAATATTTTCTAAATATAAAAATATGTTGTAAATAAAAAGAAATAAATAAATACTAAACTTTGGGACTAAACATAATTCTTAATAAATTATAGAGCACCTCTTCCAAGGATCCATCACTCTCCTTCCTCCCACATGGGCTGCAGTTCCAACCACTTTCCGGAGCTAACCCAATATATGTGTGTGTGTGTGACCATCCCTGCATTACCATCAATAGGGAAAACCCTTCCTACCATCCTTGAATACCCGTATCCTCCTGTAACCCATAAATCATTAAGAAAAGGATCCTAAGGAAGAACGCATCGGTTCCTAGACATGATTGAATCGCTTCGATTGGCTCCCTCAAGATGAAGGAAGAGTTTAAGCATGGAAACCTAGTTATTAAGGGCTACGAAAAGTGGCACATGTGCGACAGAGGGGAGTTGTACTTAAATTCACAATCCCACCAGTAGAATATCCCATTGTTTATTGATTTTACCTATACTTTGCATCTTAAAAGAAACATGAGCCTGATCTGGTTCCTGCAGATTTATCCGGTAGCTTACCCACCTCGTAAATCCTCTTATTCATCTTAAAAGAGTTATTTATTGAGGTAATAATCGAGGAGAGGCAGCGCGATGAGAAGAAAATAAAATATTTTTCAAATAATATTCACCCTCGCACAATTGTCACATCCCCTCCCATCTACCCGAGAGGGAACGCGACCATGATGCGATCTAATCCGGGCAACTATCCCCATGAACATAAAATGAAATGCATTGAACTAACAAAATGCATAGATGCATAAATCATTAACATACATCGGAAGAAAAATACATTCCATTCATTCACATGTTCACCATAATTCATTTAAGCAAATACAAGTGCAAATATTTAAATGGAAGAATACTTATCTTGGAAGCAAAGCTTGTCCCGCAACCAGCTATGTCACTGCAACGTTCCACCCAACCATAGTCCATTGTTCTCATCAATCTCTCAGTAGCATTGCCACCCCCTAGCTAGGAAATATTCCCATAGGGAATAAGGGAACACTAGCAGACTCACACATAGCTAAGGATACATCAAAATTCAGCGAAGGAGGTGGAATGGTTGAATCGCTAAGCTAGTGAGCTCAACTACAGACCTATGGACACCTACACAAGATCTAGCTTGGATTTCCCAACACCTACACACCCAACACAAAGAAGCATCCCCTTCTCTACTACATAGTCCCTCGGGCTCTTCCTTCCATTCTAGTGCTATTCAGGGTGTGCAAAGAAGAAAATCTAGCTCCTCTTGATCTGTCTGTGAGGTTCCTTTCCCCACTAGGTTTATCAAGCTAATTCTTCGCCAATTCCACTCCAAACTGGTTCAGAACAAAACCAAGGGTGCACACACATCAATATACAAAATCTAGGTTTGAGGAAAAACATTTTTCAACCAAAAAACGTAAACGACAAATCGGTAAAACATCCCCCTTATAGAAATTTGATTTCTAGAATCTTTCTATGGGTTTACGTGGGAAAAAATGGCTCCCTCAATCCTGAAATTTGTGGATTTGTCCCCCCCATTGGCTATGCAACATTGAAAACACAAAATTCCCCAATAGTGGAGATGTGGTAACAACACAAAAACGCCCTGGAGTGATCCCAGCCACTGAACATTGACAAAAACACTTCCCGTGCATGGTAAAAATGAAGAACACTGCAAAAAAGTCCATCCCGAATGCCCATGTGATCCAAAAACATGGGGAAGACAAAATACATGAATGCATGAGGGAATCAGTAGCATTTTTGGGTAGATAACTTGCCCCATAAGTAAAAAATTATTTTCCCAAAAATGGGTGCTTCCCCAAATTCGAATTTCTGACCCCCATACATTTCCTATTCTCATGCAATAACTAACCCAACCAATTTCTGGTAGAATTAAATGATTGGGCACAAAAGACAAAATGGGTAGTTGATAGTTTGATGGGTTCTCCCTTTGACATTTGGATTTTCCCCATTGGCTCAAGGTTTGAATATCCCCCCCCCCCTTGTCTTTAGGAAATCATGCCCCCATCTCATTTAATTATTGCATCTACATAGCTGGTTGTGGGTATTTAATCAAATTGCATATTTACATGATGTTCAAAATTATAGTGTGTCGGCTAGCACGAAATACCATCGTCATCAATTTTAGTCACTGAAACATAAAACTATAAATCGGTGGTGGGGCTTCTTCCTATAGCTACACACCCTGATTAATTACAATATATACATCATATACACTTTTAATGCAAATGGGGTCAAAACCGGGGTGTTACATTCCCCTCCCCCTTTAACAACACTATCCTCAGTGCTTTACAAAATTGAACAAAAATGCTCCACTGTTAGCACCCTCAGTGCTCCGCAGAATTGAACAAAAACGGATATTCCAATCGCATGGCATCCTCCAGCTCCCACGTAGCCTCTTTAGGACCGTAGTGCTCCCATTTCACCTTTACCTACCCTATGGCTCGGTTCTAGAGCATTGTGACCTTCCTGTCGAGGATCCACATTTGATCGATTTCGAACTCTCCCTCAGGTTCCACCTGTATCACATCCCAATTTATCACATGGTTAGGATCATGTACATATTTATTAATAAACGAAACATGAAAAACATTATGAGGCCTAGTGCTAGAAAGAAATGCAAGTCTATATGCAACTGGCCCTATTCTTTCAAGCACTTCAAACAACCCACAATATCTAGGTGACAGCTTGGCACAACTTCCAAGCTTCAAGGAACTCTTCTTTTCCCTCACTCTGAGGTAAACATGATCCCCAACATTGAACTCTCTATTCACCCTATGCTTAGCTACATAGCTTTTTTGTTTGTCTTGGGCTGCCTTCAGGTTCTTCCTGATATTTACAACCTCATGCACCATTTCCTTGAGAAATTTTGGACCAAGTACAATCCTGTTTCTGGGTTATTCCAAGTCACTGGTGTCCTACACCTTCTTCAATACAAGGCTTCATATGGACTCATCCCCAAGGATGCTCGATGTCCATTGTTATAAGCAAACTCTACCAAGTGTAAATAATCTTCCATCACATACATGCGAAGCATGTCTTCAAGCACTTGATTAACTCTGTTTGTCTGCCCATCAGTCTGAGGATGGTAGGCAGTGCTGAAGTTTAGCTTTGTACCCAAATATACAAACAAACCCTTCCAAAAATTGGAAGTGAACTTGACATCTATGTCAGAGACTATTGCCTTAGGCAATCCATGTAATTTGAAAATCTATTTCATGAATATTTTTGCAATGTCATCAGTCTTATGTGTGGACTTAACCGGTATAAAATGTGTTGCCTTTGTCAACTTGTCTACCACAACCATGATGGAATCATGTTGTCTCCAAGTCATTGGAAATCCTGTCATAAAATCCATGGAAATAACTTCCCATTTCCATTTTGGAACTGGCAAAGGCCGCAACAAACTTGCTGGGTGTTGAGGCTCAACCTTCACCTGCTGACATTTCATGCACCTTGAAATATATTCAGCCATGTCCTTTTTCATTCCTAGCCAAAAATACTACTTTCTGGTTGTAGAAATTGTCTTCTAATATCCTGGGTGACTAGAATATGGAGCTTGATGGATTTCATCCATAAAAAGCCTCCTTAAATATGCTACACTTGGAATATAAATTCGTCCTTTATAGGTAAGAAGTCCATCTTCTTCCAATTTATATCCCTCATACCTCTTCTCTAGAATTTTCTGCTGCAACTTGTCTTTTACTTGCTCATACAATTCATCTCTAGCAGTATGGTTAGCAATCTGCTACCTTGAATCTGATTGGAAAATACTAAGATATACCACATGCATTTCCCGCACCTTCCTGCTGAGTGCATCAACTACCTTATTCTCTTTTTCTTTTATGTGTTTTATTTCAAAACCAAACTCACATAAAACTCCATCCATCTAGTTTTCCTAGCATTTAAAGTAGGATGATCATACAAGTAATTCAGACCACAATGGTCTGTCCTTAGCTCAAATCTTCTTCCCATTAAGTAATGCCTCCACATCTTGAGAGCATGTACTATGGATGCAAGTTCTAGATCATGACTAGCATAGTTCTTCTCATCCTCCTTCAACTTTCTTGACTCATAACATACCATGTGGTTGTCTTGCATAAGAAATCCTCCAAGTACTTAACCGCATGCATCAATACACACTATAAAATATTTCTTTGGGTATGCAACTTTCAGAATGGGTGCACTTGTAAGAATATTCTTCAATTGTTGGAAGCTCTCCTCACATCTTGGTGTCCATTCAAACTTCATCCCATTATTTTGCAAAGAAATGATGGCATCTGCAACCTTGGAGAATCCTTCAATGAATTTCCTATAGTATCCTGCAAGTTCCATAAAAGATCTTACATTTGTCACATTTATTGGAGTAGGCCAATTCATAATGGCATCAATCTTTTCAGGGTCCATAGATATACCCCATTCTGAGATAATGTGACCCAAATAATGGATCCTATTTTTATAAAAGTCACACTTGCTCAAATTTTCATGCATCCAGAAAACATGTGTGAAATTGCACTAATGATTGTGGCAATTTGGTTTTATGCAGCCAAGGTATTCGAATCTTCTAAGTCTATAAGCACGAACCTCTACAACCTTGAATTTACAGAATACTAACATTTTTCAAGGATGGGCATAAACTGTTCTTGACAAACTAGCACCAAACTAGCAACTACTCAAGTTGCCAAATTTCACTAACGATTATGGTAATTTGGTTTAATGCATACAAGGAATTGGACTCTTCTAAGTCTAAGTAAGCACAAAAATCTACAACCTTGAATTTACTGAACACAAGATATTTTTCAAGGATGGGTCTAAATTGTTTTTTCCAAACTAACAACTGCTTGAGATGAAAAATTTCCAAACTAACCACATGGCAGTTTTAACATTGGCTCGGTATGCCCAAAGTGCAGGATACAACATAATGTGCCAATTTGACCGGGTCGCGTTAATAGTATGCTTGAGAATAGTCTTCAAGGTATTATTGACTGCCTCGACTTGACCATTCACTTGCGAGTAGAAAGAATACGAGTGATCTTGTTTAAACCTTAGAATAGTAGCCAATTCAGTCATCATGTTATTCTAGAAATGACTTCCATGGTTAGTGACAATCTACATTGGAATACCGAAACGAGCGATAATCTAGTTGAAAATGAAAAAAGCTGCAGTTTCCCCATCAACCCTGAAGGTGGGCATTTCCTCTGCCCACTTCGTAAAGTAATCAACAACAACAATGATGTCCCCCCCCCCCCCAACTGATAATGGGGAAAACGTAACGTAATCTATCCCCCACTTGGTGAAGGGGCCCACTGCAATTACGGGAAACAGTGGAGCAGGATGTGACCGCATCTTTCTAGTGTAAAGCTGACAAGGATGACAATGCTTCATAGACTCCACACAATCTTTAAAGATCATGGGCCAGAAATAACCAATACGCAAAATCTTCTGGGTCGTTGCTAACCCAGATAAATGACCCCCACATGCTTTGGAATGGGCATCATTTAGGCCAATCTCGGCCTCATCGTGGGTGAGGCACTGACATAAAATAGATTCTACCCCTCTATGGTATAAAGTATCCTCGATGATAAGGTAGTAGTTCGCATGTACGTGTAGTTTGTGTCGCTCTTCCCGTAAATAGGCCGCATGACACTTCAGAGTCTTGAGATAGATAAGTATATCTCCATACCAAGGATCAAAGGTGGAAATCAAAAAAAATTTCTCATATGGAAATGAGTCTTCTTCAACAGCTGCATCCTCTTCCATTGGAAATCTTGCAATCAACTCTGCTAAAAATAAGGATTTTTTCAATTTGGAAAATTGAAAATCTAAGTCAAACTCCTGGAGAATGACTATCCATTTGTTGAATTTTCCCCCGACTATGCATCGAGACAAAAAATACTGAAAGGGATTGACATCTTCCATTATTGTCATAGTCCTCAATAATATGTAGTGACGTAACCTCTACACAACATAAGCAACTGCTAAAGCCAACTTTTCAACATGGGAGTACCAAAGTTCAGGGCTAGCTAAAGCACGGCTAAGGTACTAAACGACATGCTCTTGGAGCTCATCATCTTCTTGGACCAGCACTACCCCAAGGGTCAACTCAGACATGGCCAGACACAATATAAAATCGCGAGAGTAATCCAACAGACATAAAAATGGAGTCGACAACAAATCTTTCTTTAATGTCAGGAAACAAAGTTGTGCGGTTTCATCCCATACAAATGGGGTGTCCTTTTTCAATAGGAGAATGAAACCTTTGGTGATATTGGCAAAATTCATGATTAAATGTCAAAGGAAGTTATACTTTCCTTGTAGGCTCTGAATTTTTTAGATAGAATGAGGAGGAGGGATATTTACAATGGCCTCAACTTTCAAAGGATCCACCTGAATACCTTTGTTGGATACAATGAGCCCGAGTATCCGCCCTGGCCAACCTAGAAAACACACTTGTGGGGATTCAAGCGTATTTTATAATGTCTGCATCGTTCAAAAATTAAGGACAAGTGATCTGGATGGTCAACTCTCTTACAAGAATGAGCAGGCAGATCATCCAGGTACGACTCGATAATAGTCTTGATGTCATGGAAGGAAAAATTCATTTCCCGCTGAAAGGTATCCCCTACATTTTTCAATCCGAAAGGCATTTTATTATATTCAAATGTACCCCAAGGACAAATGAAATTTGTTTTATGTTGGTCTTCCAGCTTGATTTGATTTTGATTGTACCCAGAAAAACCATCCATAAACGAAAAAACTTCACTCCCTGCATAAGCATCAATGATTTGATCTATGAATGGTGTGGGGTAATTGTCCTTGGGACGAGATTTGTTTAAATTAGGAAAGTATGTACATAAACATATCATCCCTTTAATTTTATTGATAGGAACAAGATTGGATACCCACTCCATCAAAGAGATCGGGTATATGAAACCAACTTTCAGCATCTTTTCCACTTCAGCCTTAATGGTTGCCGCTTTACGCGAGTTGACAGGTCTAAGTTTTTGGCAAACTAGTTTGGCATCAAGATAGGTTCGGATTTCATGTTCGACTATCAATGGATCTATGCCTGGCATCTCCTCATATGACCAAGAAAACACATCGTGAAACTCCTTAAATAAGGCCGTATAGATAGCAATCTCCTCCTAAGAGCAGTTTGCACCAATATATACATTTTCCACGACATTGGGATTTACAGAGATGTTGATATGGATAGTAACGGAAATGTTTTCCATATTCCCCTCAGCAAAGATTCCCGCACTTGGTAAGGGATTGATCGATATATCAGCATCACCCGCTAGTCTCACATGGAACTCTTGATTTTCAATCCTTCTTAGCTTTGGAAGAAACTAGGATCTATGGTGAAGATCTTCGTAGATCTTATCTCGCCCACTCATAGCTTCCAAAATGGTTTCGTTCAAAGGAAAAACCATGTCTAAGCAATCATCAATATACAAAGAGTTCTCTGCCCAAATAGGCAGATAGGATTCTTCTGACTCCTCTGAGACTGTAGGAGGAATCAGAACAGGATCAACAGTGGTGTTAATGATAGCCTGGTAAGCTACTTCCATTTTTTATAAGGGCACTTCAGGTTCGTAATGGGAAGGAAGGACCCAAGGATCCATTCTATCGACAACCGTAGCAATAGAATTCCCTACACTAGTAGAACCTACGTATTTTATCGGTGCTGAGATATCAAAAGTGCCCATTAACAATGAGTACATACCAAGCCCCAAGCTCTCATTAGCTAGTTTAACCTAATCAACCAATGGTATGGTGGACTTGTTAGTTTCCATATGGCCCTTCCAAGTGAAACTGAGTTGGTCGACAGTGACCAAATTCCCTTCGTGTGGAAATACTACCACTCAAAGAACGGCCGAGGCAATCACACACATAGCGTAAGTCTAGCTTCTCCCCAGAAGCAAGTTACAATCGAATGGAGCATCAATCATCTCCACTTCAATAGACACTCCCTTCCCCACTAGCTTAATCTCAAAAGATGGTAGGATACCATGCGGATGGAATGACCTTTCGTCGAAATCAGTAAGTAAGGTGTTCGATGGAACTAGTTCCAGGGATCCAAGAGCCTTCCAGCAAGATAAAGACATGACACATGTGGAAGAACCTTCGTAAAAAATTGTCCTTCCAATGGTCTTTCAACCATGGATGACATCTACGACAAAGCCACATGATACGACAGACGAACCTTAACATCAAAAAAATTAAATTTCTCCATAAGGCTCGGTGAATCCATACTACCTAAGGCTGCTAAGAGTGCATCTCATTGGGAGGGACAACTCTGTAGCACCTCCAATGACGAGATCGCACATGGGGTTTGGGACAAATATTCAACTACAGAGTAATTGGATGCAGCCCTCACGTTGGGATTGTGTAATGCTTTCTTAAAGACACCTTTTGGTATATTGGGCATTGGATCAGCAGGATTCTCGATCATGAGAGGGTGAGAAGTTTCACCTATAGACTTACCCTTCTCCAAATCCTTCGTCTCATAGTTCTTATTTATAGTCTAGAGTAATGTCTTGGATCAC
This sequence comes from Pseudotsuga menziesii, assembly GCA_001517045.1. Lineage (NCBI taxonomy): Eukaryota > Viridiplantae > Streptophyta > Pinopsida > Pinales > Pinaceae > Pseudotsuga > Pseudotsuga menziesii. The sequence goes on from LPNX010141578.1 coordinate 38,240, forward strand.
ACCATGTTGATATAATTTTTTTCAGGGGTACTAGCATTGCTCCCAGCTACATTAGAAACTGAAGCTGCATTATGTCCTTGGGGAAAAGGATCCTTCAGGACAACCAGTTGTTGATTCTTGAGAAGCTTCTGAGCTTGATCAATGAGAGGGCATTGATGGGTTAGGTGATCTTCCTGGCACAATTTACAGGGAAATTTCACCTTCTTCTTCTCTTTTTTCCCCCCATCAGCATTATTTGTGGGTCTAGGCTTGTTTTGGTTTCCCTCACCTTTCTTCCCCTTTTTCTTTTTCCCACCGGGCTGCTGATTTCCCTTTTGGGAGGATTGAGAAAAAAAATTTGCATTCTAGGGTGAGGGGGCAGCCTTCTCTTCCTCTGTCATAGACTACTTAACAGACAACTCATGGAGTTGTTTAGATAAAAAATATATAGTGGGAGATTTAACCAAACCAACCACACCATCGGCATGGGCTCCAGGATTGGGTTTCTTAACACTATGTGTAGGCCGCGACACCTCAGGTATGATTTCATATAGTATCCAGACTAAGAGTATATCAAATCTAATTGTTGGGCCCTGAGGATGGCCTCCTCCTCATTAGTTACTCTCGAGGTGGATACATCCTTAGATATATACGACAATAAATACTTAAGAAACCACTCTAACAAAAACTCGGGAGGGATTGTGGCCTTGATGAGCCTATTCCACCTTCACCACTCTTGGATATGATCCAAAATGTGAGTGGATTTGTCCTGCCGAAAGGTAGACAATAAATATTTACCACATCATACTGAACAGGAAGTTGGAAGTGGTTAAGGAACACATTGGCTAAGTCCCAAAAACTGTCAAACACAGTAGAGGGCAATTCAATATACCACTTTGTTGCGGCACTAGTCATAGTTATTTGGAACAACCTCAACCAAACGGTGTCATCATTCAGGGATTTGGAAGAGCACCCCAAGTGATAGGTGGTGATATGGGCACCTGGGTCCTCACCAAATTTTGCCTCAAATTTTGGAATGTTCAAGGATAGTTTGGTAGGGACTGGTGGCCATGTGGCATCGTGTTTCACCGATTCATTCATTAACTTGGATAAAATTTGGAAATTTTAAATTTGTCAGGAACGGAAGTTTGGGCCTAACTAGAGCTTGAAACACTGGTGTCTGAGAAGTAGAAGGACTTTCCCTCCGGTTCCCGAATGTAAAGGTGGGCTTGCCCCCAGCCGCCAATTGTGAAGTAGTTGGACTACTTTGAAATGGATTCCACCCTTAAGCTAGAGCTTGAAACACTGGTGTCTGAGAAGTAGAAGGACTTTCCCTCTGGTTCCCGAATGTAAAGGTGGGCTTGCCCCCAGCCGCCAATTGTGAAGTAGTTGGACTACTTTGAAATGGATTCCACCCTTAAGCTAGTGGATTATTTGTGTGCGGTGTAGTATATGTGGTTTGAGCCGCTCCATTTGAGACTAGAGTCTAGAAAACAAGAGCATGTATCCCTTCGCTAAAAAGAGATACGGGAGAGATCGTGGATGCGGCTGAAATCGGAGTTTGGAAACCCTAACCGTAAGAGTTAGTATTTCCAAATTGCATCCCTCGATATGCAAGTGTAGGGCCTACATAAGAAGTGTATGGTGGAATATGCCCCCCATTCCATGGGAAACCTTGGACAAATGTAGAGGATCCAACAAGACCACTCTGAGCAGTGTGTGTGAAAGAGGGGGAAGCAAAAGGTACGCTGGGAATACTCCTGACCACCCCACTAGAAGGGCCTACTACATTCGAGGAAGTCGGTGGTTGAACCACTTGACTACTTGTAGTTAAAGGTGTAGCAGGTATATTAGTTCTAGGAGTACCAACTAGGGGAGTTGGAACTCCTTCAGCCAAAATGGCTGAAATGGGGGTAGATGGACCCTCCCTTGAGCTAGGCATGAGTCTGCTCACGGGAACACCAATCACAGGTGAATCAAATGGAAGAACCTGGACGATCACATGATCGTTTAAGTCATTAAGAGGTGAATTAAATTTTCTTGCAAACTCGTCAGCCTACAAGTCTTCTATCTCTACTATGGTTGTATGAACTTGATTTGTCCTAAGTTCTGATTCACCTGGAACTCCACTGATTCCTATCGGTTCAAATGAACCGTCTATACCTAATCTTTTCCTTTGAGGCAGTGGTGAAGGATCCACAATGATAATTGGGGGAAGGTTTTGCAACCTTCTCGACCTTCTCAGAGGTTGGTCCTCCACAATTACAAATTTACTCTTCACACACCTTAAGGATGACTAAGCACAAATAAACCACACAACACTCACTAGAAAATTTCCTAAATCCAAAGTAGACAAAAAGGGTATAAGATATCATTTCCCAAAGAAATTTAAGAGACAGTTACTTGGCGTCCTATAGATGTTTTTAGGCACAAGCGAAGGAATCACCCAACCACCCTCCCACACCTTCTACCGGGGTTACCTTCCAAGCCCATCCAAGTTCAACCAAAAATAGCCTTCCGGTGTACCTATGTATGAACCCTAGATGTCTAAGAGACTAAAGGCTACCTCAACTATACTGACAATCTAAGGGGATAGTTGCAAGCTTGATTCATACGCATGGGCAGGGTAGCAAATCCTAAAACCCTGTCAACATCGGCATCTCACGGGGCCCAAGAGGTGGTATTGATAGAAGTCCCCAGATGCGTAAAAATATTGGTCTACGCTTTGACAAGGAATCAAAGGGTTATCTCCTCAGTCCAAGTCTCCAGGCGGCCTTGTGCTTAATTCATGTTTGAGAGGAGCTTCCCAAATACAATCAACATAGAAGAGGATTTACATATTGATTAGCCAACTACGTCTGAAATCAAAGACTTGTGGAGAGTTTAAAAAACCTAATCCACAACTCTAGACTAAACTAGTTGGTGTAAGATCCTAAAAAGAAAAACATACTAATAATTTGAAATTATATCGTTGTTTTTAATAGGCTGTTTTTAGTCATAGGCAAATGGCGTGAAAGTAGTGTGATGTTATAGACTCGATAAGAAAAAGCAAAATGATGCATAAAGAAAATTTCAAAGTAAATTGTGACTACTTAAACCAAATTTCTTTTCTTTTTGTAAATAGAAGCTAATGAATTTATAACTAAGTGCAAGAAAACTAAGACTTCTTTTTATAATTTTTGAATTTTAATTTGAAAAAATACTGAAAAGAAATAATTAAATGCAACTAAATGAAAAAGTATAAAATGTCTTTCTTCTCTTTTCAAAAACTTCAAAAACTATAATGCAACCAAATTCATGTTTTGAGCAAGTTCGAATAATCAAAGCATATAAAAAGTGAAATGAGGCGTAAAATACCTAAAGTGATCTACTTCAACCAAAAGGAAGAAGACTTGGAAAAACCCTGACTTGGAGAAACTATTGAACCCAAAAAGTCCACTAGATCCACAAAAGAAGAGTGGAAAAACTAACACCAGAAGACGCAGCACTGAGTATAAAGCATCCAAGGTCCCAATCATTGACCTAGACACAAGCACTCAAACTTGTAGACCAAGCAGGAGGACCACCTACACTTCACAAATGAAAGAAATTCAAACAAAAAGGCTGAAAGGCATCTTGATGAACAAGCAATCGGTGTGACACACAAACTTTAGACTCACAGAGTCATGCCATAAACATAATACTTCCAAACAACTAAAAATCCAAAGAGACAGGGAGAAGCAAACCCTATCCAACTTATAGACTGCTACAGGAAACCCGCGTATTACATGCGACTGTCTGACAGCAACCCACGTGTACAAGGTCACACACGCGACTTTACACAAAGCAACCCGCGTGTACTGCTAAATTTTTTCAAAGAAAAAAAGACTAACAAATAATTCTGGGCATACTACATTGTAAATAAAAAAGTAATATAAAGAGATTCATACTCATAATCAAAATCAGAACAAAGACTGGTAAAGGGACCTATAGGATGGAACCACAATAGGCTAGAATCCCCATGACAATACACCCTTGTAACCTAGGGTCTAGGGTTACCAACTTACTAATAGACTTGTAGACAATCATCTTTGACAGAAAATGAAATAGGAATAGGAAGAGATTTTGGATTACCCGGTTTATGACGGTTGATCCAAACTTTGTCTTCTCCTGCTTCAATCTTCTCCAAAGCTTCTAGGGTTGCTTCTCTTCACCTGCAAAGAGCCAATTCTTCAAGCAATAACTCATGTATATATATAAATGGTTAGTGAAAAATCATATTCATGATAACATAATTGAAATTATTCATAAACCAAGACAGATGAGAAGGCACAATACAAAGATTCGAAGAAGAAATCTCTTTATTAAAAAAAAATGAATAGGTGAGAATACAACCCAGCTTCTGACACTAGGAATCCTCTGCAACCGAGGACACTGAGTTCTGCTGCTCCAAGACTCTGAAGGTATACCACCAGCATAACTTTTCTCTTCTAGAATTGATTGATTAGCCCCATCCCAAGGCCTCTATTTATACATTAGGAAATAGAGTAGTTTCGAAGGTTAGGATGGTTGAGACAGTTGGGATAGTTACAAATTAAGGCCTGGCTAATCTCATATAGTCACGATTTATAGTTTTTAATGTCAAATTAAGGTACACGTGAGTATTTATATAAGCAAGGAGTGTATGACATTCTTGTTGCTCAAAGGAAACTTGCGTGTTCAATGTACACGCTGGTTGCAATGAAAATAGTTGTGTGTGACATGCGAGTTGCAATGCAAATAGGAGTGTGTGCAACCCTAAACCTAGAATAAAAATATATCAAGCTGGTATGAAGATTATGCATCAATGGTCATTCACATATATAGTGCCTAGGCAACTTCAATCCAAATTGTCCTTTTGTGTCCCGACATAGTGGATGTCAATACTCGGACGGAGAAGTGCCATTTAGGTTGGTAACAAACTTGTGTGAGATTGTTATATGCTGTCATATCTACTAGTTCTGCATAACCATGCTGGACTATCTCCCAAACATATTGACCTCTAAACAAAGCCTTCATTGTTAGGGACCAATATTCATAATTCTTTCCTGTAAAAATTGGAGTTTGCAATGAACCAGAAGTGGAAGCCATTTTTAATTTTTTAATTTTCCTTAGAAAATTATTTTTCCACTTTTAAGACAATATTTATTTCCTAAACCTTACTCTGATACTAGTTAGCAAAAACTGAGCCGACAAACTTGAGTTACTGCTCAGTTTTTAAAAAATTTCATGCCAACCTCTTTTTCTTTTTACTTATCATGTGAAACTTGTCTAACTCCAACTAGACAAGTTTACCAATATGGTCGGCCTTTTAGACCCGACTCTTTTTCCTTGACAAGTTGTTACTTGTCATCTTTACCGATAGGTTTTACTTCGACCAATTGTCAGCTTCGACAACTTGTCGGTTTTACAGCTTACACAGAACTTACCCGACAACTTGTCGGTTTGACCACTTTGACAACTTGTCGATTTTACTCGACCATTTTACTTGGACTCACTTGCTCTGGTTTGGTTTTAGTCAGAATTTACAAATGATATTTCTTAGTATAAAATGTTGGAGACATTTACCACTATGCACACTCCTTTTGGTCAATTTGGCCTAGTTAAACCACTATCCTAAGTTTTATTGACTTAATTGACATCAAAGGAGCACTGTATGCCATAAACATGAGCACACCCACGCCTACCTTCAGTCAAGGAGGTTAACTAAGCCTTCTCCTTCATTCAGGGAGGCTAACTAGAGCACTCCGGGGGTGATCTGAGTGTCATAAATGCTAAATGATGGTTACAATTAGTTAAATAGAGCAGTGAAGGTGCCTCCCTTCATTAATTAATTATTTAATGAACTGGAGTCAACAAGGGTGCCTCCAACCACTTCTGATGGTTAGTTACACTTCAGTTAACCTCATTGGGGTTCATTGGAGTCATTGATGCGCTACCACTTGTTGGTTGTCTTGCATTGACATGTGTCTAAGCTACTTTCAGTTATACTCAGTCATTTATTGCACTCCAACTTCAGTTAGGGCTCAGTTGAGTCAATTAGGGTTTTGATCAGTGATTAACTTGAGTGTTCACTGTGGCTTACATTCAATTAAGCTAGACACACTCATTCAATTTGAATGACCTCCTTGGGAATTAGAATTGTCTTGAAATTCATACATCTGGCATGATCATTATATTGTATCATCATTCTTTCATTTGATTACACAGAGCTGCTACTTCCATTGCAGCACCATTTTCCCGATTTTATGCATATTTATCTGAATTCTTTCTGAGACTATTTTTTCAGTTCCTAGACCACTGTGACAAATTAATATGGTATCAGAGCTCACGTCGGGACGAAGCTCAGATCTCTCAAAAACAAGGTTTTTGATATATCTTGCATGAAAATTTGAGCAATAGCTCAAAAATCTAGCACTGCACCAGAAGCCAAGGCTTACCACTTAATACCCCAAGTAAGGAAATTGTTGATCAAGCTTGCTTGATCAATTATGCTGGGTGTGATGAAAGCCTAAAATGTGCAGGATGTCCGACCTTAAGATGCCCCTTTTGTTGTGATTTCTAGGTTTTTAACAAGTGAAAGCATTCGCTCTAGCAGTTTCAGATGGCTTCTTCTGTAGAACTCTTGACTTCATTCAATTTCCACTCATGAAAACAAGACATGGAGATCCAGCTACATGCCAGAGGACTCTATAGAGTCACTATGGACACTGAAGAATAGCCTGCTTCTGTGACAGACAAAGCTAGATTCTTGAACAAGAAATATGAAGCATTCAGATTCTTGTGCCTCTCTGTTTCCCGGGATCTTCTTTTCCATCTCTCAATATTGAAGACTCCAAAGGAATTCTGGGACAAATTGGAAACCCTGTATGGAAAGCAGGATGATTTGAGAGTATACCAGCTTGAGAATGAGTTGATGTCTTTCCATCCTTCCAATTTTGAGACCTTGAATGACTTTTTCACAAATTTCAAGCACATTTCTTACTGTTGAAGCAATGTAAATTGGAGAAGGAGGATGATCAGCTCATCCTCACCATACTCTCCAAACTTGGAGCTGATTATTCAATTTTTATCTCTACATTCCCTGGATGGAAGATGCCTTCACTCAATGCCTTCATTGAGTCCCAAATAATTGAACATGATAAGCTTGTCCAGATGGGGATCATCAGATCCTCCCGTGATCAATCCCTCCATGTATCGGGGCCCAAAGATATGAAGGGGAAATGAAAGCAACAGAAGAACCCAAAAACCAAATTCGAAGCTCCTAAGCCTAAAGTTGAAAACCAGCAATATGAAGAGTCTTCTGGCTCAAAGAAGAACAAAGGAAAAGGGCATCATGGAAAGGAAACATGCCTGCATGAAAAAGAAACTTGATGTAGCTACATCTCTCCTTGAGAGAAATCACATCAATCTTTCGGAAATCTTTCGGAGGAGAGATCAGCAATATTGGGAACCACAGCATGAAAGAGGTCATGCCCTCATGGCAAGCACTTCAAATTCCAAAGCACTCTTGATAGATTCTGTAGCTTTGAACCACATGATGGATGAAAAAGACTCCTTCTCATCTTTGGAGACCAAAAAATCCATTCCCATCCACATGGGAGATGACTCCACCATCATTTCAGAAGGACAAGGTACTGTAGATCTTGAGAATGGCTATTTTTCAAATGTTTTCTATGTACCATCTCTAGCATCAAACCTCCTTAGTGTTTATCAAATGACACATATGGGAGTGCCCAAGAGAGTATCCTTCAGCCTGAATCATGTAGATATCACACAACTTGCATCCGGGAAACTTATAGCAAAAGGCCTTGCAAACCGTCATGCAAAATCCTATGAGTTCTCCCATTTTGTGGCGGATACAAAGCCCACCGCATTGCTGAATCTTGGAAATGAAGTTAGTAGAGTGTGGAAATAGAGGTTTGGCCATATCAACTTCAAATACTTGCAGCAATTATAGAAAATTTCTATGGTTGAACACCTCCCGGTCATCAAGGTAACCACTGGAATTTGCAAGAGCTGTGTTGTTGGAAAGCACCCTGAGCATAAGTTCGACCGGGCGAAGGAAATCTAAGAATCGTGCATATTGGGACTGATACATTCTGATATCAATGGTTCCATGCCTATCACATCCATGAATGGATCAAGGTACGTTCTGACTTTTATTGATGATTTTTCCAGGTACACATGGGTCTTCTTTATCAAAAAGAAGTCTGAAGTCTATGAAAAATTCACTGATTTGAAGGCCTTAATTGAAAATGCATCTAGCCAAAAGATCAATATCTTGAGATCTGATAACGGTAGGGAGTATGTCAGTAATGAGTTGATGCACATATGTTCCCAAAGTGGTATTCAGGTCCAGCATTCAATTCCCTACACTCCCCAACAGAATGGTGTAGCAGAGAGGAAGAATCGGTCTCTCAAGGAGATGACCACCTGTATGTTGGAATCAAAGAAGTTGTCTACAAATTTGTGGGCTGAAGCCATGCATGCTGTAGCATATATTCAAAATAGAGTTCCACACTCATCTGTGAAAGGGAAGACCCCTTCTGAAGCATACTTCGGACACAAGCCGGATGTGTTTGATCTGTGGGTGTTTATGTCCACTGCATGGGCCCCGAATTCCACTTGATAAAAGGAGGGCTTTGCAACCGCAAAGCATAGAATGTCTGTTTATTGGGTATCCTGATGAATCAAAAGGTTTCAAGTGTTGGATATCAAAACAAAACAGATCATCATCGAAAGGAGTGTCAAGTTCGATGAGCCTCTTCAGGAGGTGGAACTAGTGAAGGAGAAAACTACTGAATTTCCTTCCTATTCTACTGAATATTTGGATGATGAAATTGGGGGTGATGACCCTGATTTGGATCCTTTGATTTCTGATATCAGTGTATAGAAAACATAATATGTTGAATCATAACCTAAATTACAAAATCATCTCCCAACATGGGTCCGACAGACACTCTCCTCCGCAGTAGATAACATTGGAAATCCGAATGATCCAAGGAGAACTCGGTCTGATTTCCAAAGAGCAGGTATTGCGCTCACTTGTCCTGATTATTTTTTGTCTGAATATTATTATTTGATGATAATTTCAGACCCTAAGTCTTACTACCGTGCTCGAAAGGATCTGATATGGCAAGTTGCCATGGATGAAGAGATGAATTCTCTTCAGAGAAACACTACTTGGGAGTTAGTTTCTCTTCCTTCGGGAAGGAAATTGGTTCAATGCAAGTGGGTGTTTCAGACTAAGGTTACTGCAAATGGAAGCACCTACAAATATAAGGCAATGCTGGTGGAAAAAGGTTTCTCCTAGGTCCAAGGTGTGGACTACCATGAGATTTTTTCATCGGTTGCAAAAATGGACTCCATCTGCCTAGTTTTAGCAATTTCAGCATCTAAGCACTGGGAAGTGCATCATATGGATGTTAAGTCATCCTTTCTGCATGGAGATATTCATGAGGAGATATACATGAATCATCCTAAGGGCTACATTTCTGATCCATATTTGGTTTGCAAGCTAAACAAGTCACTGTACGGGTTAAAACAGGCCCCAAGAGAGTGGTATTCCAAGATGGATGTCTTCCTTCTCTCGCAAAACTTCCAAAGGTGTAGATCAGATCCAAATGTGTATATACATAAGTATGATGGTAATTTGATTATTATTGTTTTATATGTTGATGACTTATTGATCACAGGTAGCACAATTGCTTCTATTTCAGTCATCAAAACTGCTCTCCACAATGCATTTGAAATGAGCGATTTGGGGCTCTTAAAACAATTTTTGAGGCTCGAAATTGAGCAAAATTCTGACGGGATAATGATCACTTAGTACAAATACATATCAAACCTATTAGTCAAGTTTAACATGGCTGAATGTAGAGCTACTCCATTCCCTTTCCTTTTAGGGGTCAGTCTTGAAGAAGGAAAAAGAACACCTCCCATGGACTACACTATTTATCGACAGTTGATTGGTAGCTTGTTGTACTTGAATTATTCTCAGCCTGGTATCTGTTATGCCATGAATGTTGTATCAAGATACATGCAGCAGCCCCATTATTTTCATTGGAAGGCAGCCAAGAGGATCCTCTAGTACATTCAGGGAACCAGGACCTACGGCATTCACTATGCTGCAGACTCCAAGCTAGAGCTGGTTGGATACACAGATTTCGATTGGGCAGGTGATTCTATTGATCAAAATTCAACTTCCAGATATGTCTTCATGTTTTTTGGTGGCCCCATTTTCTGTTCTAGCAAAAAGCAAGCTACCATAGCATTGTCTTCAGCAGAGGCCAAGTATCGAGGAGCGGTGAATGCTTTCATCCAAGCTGTTTGGTTGCAAGGCAATCTTTCAGACTCTTGATCTTGGTAGTACTTTGTCCACTATCCTCTTTTGTGACAATCAAAGTACTATTAAGATATCCATAGATCGAGTTACTAGGTAGGGGACCAAGCATGTAGAGATACACATGCACTATATCAGGGAGCTAGTGCATGACAGGACCATCATTTTGCAATACTGCCCGATTGATGAGCAGATAGCAGAAATATTCACCAAGAGCTTTTCAGAAAATAATTTCACTTACCTCCGTTCACTGTTGGGGGTGAGTTCATCAGGGTGATCCAACTACTTTCAGTGTTCAGGTTGAGGGGGGGGGCTTCCCACTGGGTTTTCCCTCTTTTTCCTCTCTTAGTTTGTTTTTTAGCATTGTTTGAGTTTCAATATTGTACAAGGTGACATATGGCCTTTGTTTCCAGGGCCCTAGCATTCTTATGCACTTTATGTTTTCTACCCCTCCCGAATATAGCTTAAGGGGGGGTGTTGGAGACATTTACCACCATACACACTCTTTTTGGTCAATTTTTCCTAGTTAAACCACTATCCTAAGTTTTATTGACTTAATTGAATTCAGAGGAGCACTGTATGACATCAGCATGAGCACACCCATGCCTACCTTCAGTCAAGGAGGCTAACTAAGCCTTCTCCTTCATTTGGGGAGGCTAACTGGAGCACTCCAGGGGTGATTTGAGTGTCATAAATGCTAACTGATGGTTACAATCAGTTAAAAAGAGCAGTGAAGGTGCCTCCCTTCATTAAATTTATTATTCAATGAATTGGAGTCAACAGGGGCGCCTCCAACCACTTCTAATGGTTAGTTACACTTCAGTTAACCTCATCGGGGTTCATTGTATTCATTGATGCGCTACCACTTGTTGGTTGGCTTGCAGTGACATGTGTCTAACCTAATTTCAGTTAGACTTAGTCATTTATTGCACTCTGACTTTATTTAGGGCTCAGTTGAGTCAATCAGGGTTTTGATCAGTGGTTAACTTGAGTGTTCACTGTGGCCTACATTCAGTTAAGCTAGACTCACTCATTCAATTCGAATGACCTCCTTGGGAATTCGAATTGTCTTGGAATTCATGAATCTGGAATGATCATTGTATTGTATCATCATTCTTTCATTTGATTATACAGAGCTGCTACTTCCATTGTAGCACCATTTTGCCAATTTTATGCATATTTGTCTGAATTCTTTGTGAGACTGTGTTTTCAGTTCCTAGACCACTGTGACAAATTAATATAAAAGACTTAAGAAATTACAATTTTTTTTCACCGACCAATAATATGAAGTAAAAACCGACACAATCAATAATTCTACATAATTATAAAATCATATACCCAAACATTTAGGAAACTTGTGCCGACCACTTTGTCATAAAACCTGGAATTTTCACTGGGTGAGAAATTTATGGATTCTTTGATCTTTCACTCAAATCGTAAATGTAAACAACATTTACTCAAGTAAATCTGGAAAGAATGTGCGGCTAAATAAACATGCATTCAACCATAAACTATTTTATTTATATAACTTGTCGGTACATAACAAAGAACTATATTGTCGTAAATGCTTGAAATTTACAGAGATGTTTAACCTTTTACAGAGCTTCAGCTCTTGACATATTCAAACACACAGAAGCTTGAGCTTATACGTAATTATTTCTTCAGTCCCTTATATCCTATGAGCTCTCTCTCTCTCTCTTTGCTTGTATATTGTGTGTAACTTGATTTACTATCTTCTTCTTCTAGTTATAGGAAAACTAAAAATTACTTCTATGTAAATCTACAGACTTTCCATTAATGGCTGTAATAACTATCTACCTATAAACTTAGCTTCAAAAATTAATTCGATTGGTTTTCATTACCAAAACGTGGACTCTTCTCTCTAGTTAGACTGCCCGACAAAATCTGAAATGATACAGACTCTGACAGAGTCGGTTGAACTCCGATACAGATCTGCAAGTAATTAATATTTCCAACAATACTGGGCTTGTAACATAATTTCATTGTGTTGTAGCCTTCTTTTATGTTAACAATTCATATTGTATTTTTAGCATATGTGCATTGTTGCAAAAATAGATAGAAGAATTGACCATTTGAAAAAATACAATTTCAAATTGAGAATTTTTGTGCATTGTTGTAAACTGTGTTTTTGTTGGTGATGTTGTGTGTGAATATTTTTGGAATGAGCCAGTATTGCAATTATTCTTCTAATTGAATCTAGTCATCCACACCATAGGTTCTAATAAGGATGTAGATATTTGATCATGATATTCAACCAAACATTTTATTTATTCTTTGGTCACATGTACCTTACCACCACCACCTTATACATGTTTTTCATTTAATTTTTCTTTCAAAAAACCTCCCTTATCCAAGAGGAAATGACTTGCATGGAAAAAGGGGATAAACCTTACCAATCTTTCACAAAGGTGAAATATAGAAGAATGGGCATATGTAACTAGCACTTTCCTTCTTCTTCTTTTTTGTTGAAAGAGAACGACATGACATCATCTGATCATATGTAGTAGGGACACATTGGTTTCGTGCCATCTTCAATATGTATGCCTCAAATGAATCTTGATCTAAAAAAATGCATTTTTTAACTAAAAGTATCCAATTTCACAGCTTGCACAACAACGAAAGAAAAACATGAAACTATACACAAAAAAATTAAATAAATATATTCTATTTCTTGTGAATATTAAATAATCTGGAATTATTATGTAAATTTGAATTAAATTTCATAATTAAATTTCACTATATAATTATTTTCATTAATTAAAATTAATTTTGATTATCCAATTATTAAATATATTATATTATAAATACAAATAGTTTATTTTATAACTATATAAACATATTTTGTGATTTATATATAGTATTAATATTTCAAATCATGCTCAAAAGAGTTGGATCTATTGGTGAAGAGCTATGTGTTTTTTTTACTAGTAGACAAAGTTCAATTCCAATAAGGGTTGATCCTAAAACCATGAGTTCACCTTAAAGTAATGAATAGCAAACAAAACAAATATTAAAAACCATATTATTGAAAGAAAAAATTAAATATTATAAATAAAAATAAAATTATTTTAGAAAAATAATAATTATACAATAAAATGTAATGATTAGCAAACAAAACAAATATTAAAAATCATATTATTGAAAGAAAAAAATAAATATTATAAATAAAAAATAATTATTATTTTAGAAAAATAATAATTATACACTAAAATAAATTTAATGATTACAATAATAATTTTATAATGAACTTAAAATATAAGTTATTAAGTTAATTAAAAATATATAAATTAATATTTTTTATTTTGAAATTTATGTATTAAAATGAAAATGTTCATATTGAAATATTGTTATTAATAATTTTAAACATATCAATTCAATAATGTTTAAATGTGGTTAAGTCTTTTACAATTTAAATTTTGTGACATGTATATTTTTGGATTGTTTTATATATATATTCCAAATGGAAAATATCAATCATTCAAAAATGAATGATCATGGACTGTCCTCATAGGACTTACATTCAATTTCCATGTCTTTCTAGGCTCATTGCCTCATTTCCTTCAAAAAGAAATGAACAGTTACAGTTCTACCGATTAATTACATAAAAGTTCATATCAAAATCACGAGGCTTGATTACTTCTAATCATATAAGGATCTCTTAAATCTTACTATCCTTCTCGGACTTCTTCGATCACAGTCTTTCCTGGCACTAACAATAGTGCATGTTTTGATAGATAGCCTGCCTCTATGTTCAATTCTCTATACACGTGTCACATGGAGAGGACTGAGAAGAAGTTTTTTCACATGGAGAGGACTGAGAAGAAGTTCAAAAAACTTCTTATAGATTTTAGAAGTTGTTGTAAGCGTGGTGCTTTAATCTAAATTTTGTTGTTGACCTAGTCCACAACCATTTTGGAGTCCCCATCAATGTGAATACTAGTAATGTTTCTTTTTACAGCCAGTTCCAATACATAATGCATGGATGCAAGAGTTTCTTTGTTGTTCAAGCAATGACCTGGGCCATGTTTAATTTGTACCTTATGTTTTTTCTGAAAGGTATAGAACTCATCCAAAACCTCCCATGGAAGGATCTCCTTGGCTAGATCCATTGAAGTAAGCTCAAGGAGTTTCCTTGTTGATGACTATAGGTACCAGATTCCTAGTCTTATGAAATTTTTCCTTGGATTTTTGTTCCTTGGTCCACTGCACAACAAGAGTCGTCGTCACTTCATGAGGTATGAGACGGTTATGAAATTTTTTTGTATTGCAATCCCACCAAATTCCATAAATGAAGGAGGATGGGAATGCATTGAAGAGACGTACTGAGCTATCTGACCACCATGAGAGGAAATTTTGGTCCAATGAAGTACATGCATGAGGTTCTTGTTGCTTATCTCTTTAATGGATTACTTGCATACTACCTCTAGATAAGGACAGAAAAAAAAAATATGTGAGAGCCAGATTCCTCTTCTGTATGTCATAAAACACACCAGCTCAAACCTTGCTACCCTCATTTTTTGAGATTTTCCCAGGTTAGAAGTTTGTTGCTCATGTCTAGCCATAAGGTGATATTGGCCTTTAGAGAGCCTTCATTCTTCCAGACAGGTTTCCACCACGATTTTCTTTCTCATTGGTAGGATTCTAACGCATAGTTCTTATAACCAATATTTGCCGAGAAATCCCTTTTTGATGTGTTTTTAGACCAGGACAATTTATCTTCCACCCCATCTTTAGATGAATATAACAAGATTGTAACCAAGAGATAAACACCATCCATTAATTTTTTAGGCTTTCATCCAAACCTAGCTCTTCAACACTTTTCCATTCTGTTTTTCCTTTTGTTAGTGAAGTCTGCGAGCATGTCTCGTTGAGACTGGTAATTCTAAGGCTTTCGAGTTTTTCTATTGTTGCACAGGAAAGCTTAAAACCTTCACCAGCTCCTATCAAGGGGTCCTCCCCTATCTGAACTTCCATCCCATTCCCAATGGACCAGGAAAGCCATTCTCCAATTTGATGGAAGGCGAGTATGAAGGCTTTCAATCCAATGGATCTGTTCTTGTAGGATTTATCTAGATTCCTCATCCATTCTATAATACAAAAATTAGGGAAGTATTTAGAAACCAAAACTTTCCCCCAAAAAGAACTGGGGTTTTGAATCATCCTCCAAATATATTTTTCTCCCAAGGATTGAGAGAAAAGAAAGGGATTTTCAATACCCCGTCCTCTAAGCTCCTTAAGGTTGGCCACCATTTTCCATTTGACTAGTGGGATGCCCTCCGATTGTTTGCTTGCAATCCATAAAAATGAGAATAATTTCTTTCGAATATTATGAAGAATACTTTTTGGAATATATGCTATTGAAGCCCAATACACAAGTATGCTCTGTAAAACCACTTTGAGTAATACCAATATTTCTCCCCTTGAAAGAACCTTGTTTTCCCAACATCCTATTCACCCTTTGATCTTTTTATATAACCCAAGCCAATCCTTGAAAGAATAGACATTTGGTTTAAGAAGAAACACTAGATATTTAAAACCTTCTAAAAATGGACTTAAAATGTAGGGGACCTCTATTACTAACCAATTTTCAACATTTCAAGAATGGAATTTTCTGAGAGAATGGACTTTTCCACATTTGTGTGCATCCATGTTCCCTTCTTGTATAAATCCAATATCTGTTCACTCTCCATGAAATTCTCCAAAGTACCTTCCCCCATCATAACCACATCATCCACGAACAAGATATGGGTTATCTCTTCAGAGTTTGTGACCTTTATACCTTTGTATAATCCTGACCTCTTAACATGCTGAATTAATCTACTAAGAGCATCTGCTACAAGAATGGAAAAAAAGGGGGAAAGAGGGCATCCTTGTCTTAATCCTCTTTAAGGTATGAAAAAGTTAGAGGGTGAACCATTCATAAGTACTACAAAGGAGACCGACTAAATACAACCCATTATCCAATTGACTATTTCCACTATAAGTCCAATCTGTATCAAAAGAAGTCTCAGGAAGGTCCAACTAACCCTGTCATTTGCTTTTGAAAGGTCTAATTTTAGAATGAAATCTTTGCTTTTGTTCTTGTTGATGGAGTGGATAGCCTCGTGAGTCAGGGATACTGCATCATGGATCTGTCGGTTGAAGAGGAACCCAAAATGTTCCTTTGAGATTATTTTTCAAAGGATTGGCTTCAAGCACTATGCTATTATTTTTACAACAATTTTGTAAATAACATTACAACATGAAATTGGTATGAATTCCTCAAAGCAGGAAGAATTTTTTTTTTTGGAATTAGGGATAAAAAGTGGAGTTCAGTGCTCTTAGCACCTTCCCCACTCTGTGAGGTTCTCTTACAACCTTTAGCAAGTCCGATTTTAATAGTTCAAAAAAGCCTTGATAGAATTCAATGGTGAATCCATCGAGGCCAGGGCTCTTACCTTTTTGGAAGGAGTAAACTATTTCTTCTAGATCTTCTTCTGTTACTTCTTCTATCAAGTTTATGTTCATCTCATCACTTATTATGTTCGGAAACAATATTAAAACCCTTAAAATATCCTGGATATATCAACTTTCTGGTTTTGTGAAGACATTTTTGAAGTATCTTTCCCCAACTTCTGACTTTTGTTTAAAGGAGCATACAAATTCCCTATTTGAGTCCTTTATTGTCGAAATCTTGTTCACATCTTTTTTTGTGAGGAAAATGTGTGAAAGAAATTAGTATTGTTATATCCTTCTTCAATCCATATGGCCCTACTTTTTCACCTCCAAAGAAGCTCCTCTTTAGTTAGTAGTTCTTCCCACTTTAATTCACACTCTCGCACCGTCCTTAGTTCTTCCTCTGTGAATGTTCCAGAGTTATTGAGGCTGTAAATTTCCTTGAATTTTGCTTCTACTTCCATTAGCTAACCCTGCTGGTTAGCAATGTATACCTTTTCCCATTTATTTGTCTCCTTCTTTAATCTTATGATATTATTAGAAAATTGTTTCATATAAGAGGCGTTGAGGGTGTCCTCTAAGCGATACCAGGTATTCGTTACTAGCTTTCGATTTTTCTCTTCTTGGAGACATGAAGGGTTGAATTTAAAGGTGGGAGCCATTTTTTGCTCTTGTCTTTCCTACAGTAAGAGAATTGGAAGGTGGTCTGATGACCCTCTAACCTCTACCAAAGTTTTTGTTATGAGAGGTACCGTCATCAATCTGTCTAAAATCAATAATATGTCCAGCCTTTTGGAAATTTCTTGTTCCCCACATCTATTGTTCCACCACGTCGGTTTCAATTTTAGAGGTTGGAGATCAATCGAATATTTAGAGTCAAACAGGGTGGAGAAAAAATTGCTTAAACAATCCGGCCTTGCTAATGCACCCTAGTTTTCTCTCTCTGATAAGGTGAGGTTCATATCTCCTCCCATAATCATGTTTTGGGGTACTATTAACCACGAGGAGAAGAAAGAATCCCAAAAATCCCTTATACTCTGATAAGGACCGTAAACATTGTAAATAGCATAAGTCTCTCGAGAACCCTTCTCTTCCAACACCGTTTCATGTCTAAGCATCTTGATTTCCAAAACATCAGGGCTCCAGGATGTTATTAGTCTCCCTGAATATCCCTCCGAACTTATATAATAAAAGGACCAAATTTTGAGCCAGGTTTTGAGAGCTTCAATGGATTTGGTTCCTTCCATCATTGTTTCCTAAAGTACAATGAATGTGGGTTTAAGACTTGTGATCATCCTTTTGAGATATTTTCATTTTGGGGAGCTCCCTAACCCCTTGGTGTTGAAGGAAATACATAACATCAGGGAACCCTGGGCTTGGCTATCCATACTCTAAGTGCCCTTTTTATTGTTTCCTGCTTTTTGACTTTGACTTCTAACTCCGATAGGGTTTTGGATTTTGATATTTGTGATCTTCTCCCTAGGGTTACTTTAGGCATCCTATCTAGGGCCATACCACCCGTCGACACTTGCTCTTTTTCCAATAACTCTATTTTAGATCGGGTATTATATATTTTATGTTTTACCGAAGAGGGAGGTTCCTTGTTCTCTTTATGAGAATGTGCCAACTCGCTTGGGGCGTTTTCAGTGCTTTCACAAATGTCCTTATTTTCTTGTTCTGACATGGGTGTCACCGTTCCATCTTTCACAGAATTTTAATCTACTTCTTTATTCATATTAACCGTGGTTGAAGGATCTAAGTCATGTACCAGATCATTTAATGTAGTGATAGAAGGGAACGTTTCGAGGGAGGATTCTGTCTTACCATAGTTTGGACGTGTAATCGTTTCTAGTAGCATTGCTTCATGCATGCCACCTTTATGTTCCTCCATGTATATCCCATCTCCCTCATTGTTCTGTTCTGTCTTCTTAACCCATATTTTCTTATGCCGCACTTGAGTCACAGTGTTTTTCAGGTAGTCCCTTATTATGTGGCCGACCTTTCTGCAAGAAAAAAATGGAAGGGGATCTTCCAGTAATCCATGCATTGTTTCCACATGTTGTCATGCAATTCCAACATGATTTCTTCATACAGTACATCACGTAAGTCTACTTATATCATAATTTTTGCACAATGCCTGTCCACCTTATGTTCTGAATTTTCTTCCAATGATACAAACCTTCCAATTTTTCCACCGATTGCTTCCAAAATTTCTTTCTTCCAGAACATCATCGGGAGACCAGGAAAGATAGCCCATATTTGTTGTACATTTTTTGGTTCTCTGTCTGCTTTGAAATAAACCTGCCATTTCTTCAATATTAACCCTGAAGGCCCCCACCGCCATGAATTGTCCAACAACTTATGTCTATCGTCCTCTGTTTTTACTTTGAAGAGGATCCACCCTTGAGAGAGGATGTGAAAAAATAACATTTGTTGCATGTGTGCTTTCTAATTCTCCTCCATCCATTGTGACACCGTAGATTCTCCAACGGTTTTTCCACAGAAATGAACGACCAAAGCTAGTGACAGGTACTTCCGGAATGCCATCTATGTCAATGTCCTTTCCAACTGTTAGCGATACGACATCCTTCTTTACTCATGCCCCTTTCCTCCGCACTGAATTATGATTACCGATTTCCTTGGGAGTATTTGAGTTAATGCTTTTCTTGCTTTAAAACCCGAGCTTCGGCGTTTCGTTCGTGGGAGAGGTCCTGTCCTCCTATTGTGACTTCTCCATATTTGCTGCATGAATAAAAAATGGTACACCTAGCGAGGAAGTATCATAATCAACCTCATCAATTACCATTATTCCCAAAAGAATAACGCGATTAAGAAGACAATTTGAACTTTAGAAAGAAAGAAGCATAAAAAAACAGTCTTCGTTATTTTGGGCTTATGTTTCCTCGCTAGTTCGCACTGTTTCCCTCCCGTAGAGCTCCCCTCCCCCACAGACATATATATTGATAATGAAAAAAACAAATGAGTAATTAAATAATATTTTGAATTTTAAACATAGTAAAATTGGAATAACATTTTTTCAACTCTATAATTAATTAAAATATTAAAATACTTGAACCATATTCATACATATCTTACTTTAGCCATATGTAAAAATAAATAAACAATTATTTATATATATATATACTTTAACACTCGAGTGTATTCATATTTCACACTCAAACATATATATCTCATTTTTCAAAAAATTTGTTTTAAAAATTAGTACTCTTTAACACATTTAAAAGTTTTCTCATTTTTCAAAAACTTTGTTTTAAAAATTAGTACTCTTTTAAAACATAACACATTTTAAAGTTTTCCTTTATCTATATTCAATGATTCAATATAAAATTACAATAAAATTTTTGTTTTAAAAAATGGGACTCTTTTAAAACATAACACATTTTAAAGTTTTCTTATTTTTCAAAAAAATTGTTTTAAAAATTGGTACTCTTTTAAAACATAACACATTATAAAGTTTTCTTTTATCTCTATTCAATGATTCAATATAAAATTACAAGTATTTTGCAAAAAATTGACTCAAAGGAAAATACAAGTTCAAATATAAGGAGTTGGAAGCTTGAAGATATCACTTCAGTGACTTGTGTGAGGTTTGAGTTTTATCTTATTTACATATTTTACTATTTATATATGAACTGAGTTAAAAATTGGACGAATTTCCATTTTATTATTTTTAAGTTATGTAAACCAAATAGATTAAATTTTATTTTTAAACTATGCCAAAAAGCTAATGCTTAATCGTGAAGAACTTCAAATCCAACAAAATGAGATACCCCTTCAATCTAAAAATAACACAAATTCCATTTATTAGCTTACTCCTCTATATATATATATATATATTTGTATAAACATAACCTCTTAAGTAATATGTTACACTTTAAATGAGATAATATCTTATCACATTTATGGGATTAAGGTCATGATTAAAGTGACTGATGAATGTCCACTAATAATAGATTTTGTAACATTTTAATAATAATAATAATATAATTTATATAATTAAAAATTAAAAATAATTCCAGAAATTAATCTTTAAGGATATATCTCATTTATGAGATACTACTAAATGATAATTGTCTTTACTACAAATTAACTCCTAAATTATGATATATCTTATTAATGAGATACAGCTAATATATGTGAGAATTATCTTTACTACAAATTAACTTTTAAATTATGATAAATTTTACAAATTTTTAATAATAATAATAATTTATACAAACATAAATTTTAAAAATTCCACATCTTAATTAAATAATTTTGTGTATTTGACAATCTAATAATTAATTATTTCAAATTCTAATTAATTATTTCAAATTCCACTTTCTATAGTAATTTTGTGTATTTGACAATCTAATAATTAACTATTTCAAATTCCACTTTCTATAATTAACTAATTTAAAAGTGTTTATATACCATTTATTTTAAAAACTTAAAAAGGTTAATATATCATTTATTTTTGAAAAGATTGATTCTTTGATAAGACATAAAGTTTCATCAGTTTTTATAGGATTTTATTTTAAGATGTGAATACTTTTTTAAATAAAATGAACCAAAATCCATAAAAATAAATGTTCATATACAAAATACAAAATTCTCTCATTCAACCTGTTACTTCCACAAATTCTCTCATACCTCTTTACTCTAGGCACGTGTTGAATTTGACTCTTTTCACGTACCATATTAGAGAAATTAATGCATTTAAATGTTTCAGTTGACTATCATATAAAAGTTAATGCATTTAAATGTTTACTAATTTAAACTATTCGAAATAATTTTCTCCATGCACGAACTTAATATCGCACAAAGTAATTAAAACGCACTAACTTAATATCATAGAAAGTGATTAAAATTGATCTATTTGTAATTTATTTTTATATTATTTTTTAATAAAAATGGTATAAAAAGTTAAAATAGATTTTAGTACAAAATAAATTAATTAAAAAAATATTTTTTAATTGTTTAGTAATATTGTATTTATATACCTTAAGGAATTAGTTAACAAGTAATATTCTGTTTAAATATCATAAAGAATTAGTTAACAAGTAAACAAGTTTTCTTAAAGGTTTGAATTTGTCACCATTTTCTTTGGTTTAACATTAAATGTCAATCAAATCATAATTAAGAAGGGAAGGTTAATATATGATTAAAGTATATTTTATACATGATCTTAAATTTAATTTGTCAATATTATAGTGTTTTTTTCAATGGTTGTTTAAATTTTTGTAGTAAATACAAGTTATAACGACAAAAGAGGTTAGGAAGTTCGATATCGTAGCAAGTATTTTGAATTGAATTTTATTGTGGGTGTACCTATAACATTTTATGATTTTATTTTCAACCCTCTTAGTATGACAAAGATGAGAAATTCTTTCATCCCATGACGTTTGAGGAATTTTTGTTTCACTATGGACCTTCTTTCAGTAGTGTATTCTAGAGTTGAGCATCATGTAATGGTGGTCACGGGGATTGGATCCCGGATGGGGACGACCACAGCCGGCCTCCCCAAATAATTGCCCTACCTGGGTTCCCCTTCACTATGGACCTTGTGATCTAGTTTGTTCTTATATTTGCAATGTTGATTTTCTTCTTTATGCTAGTTAAAATAGAGAGATACTTTTGATATTCTAGAATAGGGATGGTCACCTTGTTATAATATCTTACTCTTATTTTATCTATTGATTCTTTATCGCACCACAACTTCTTCTTAATTTTAGATGTGAAAATACTTTTAATATTATCACTCTTAAATGCAAAGTGACATCTTCCCCCAACTCCCCAATGATTTAGCCAACACATGGTGTCTTTATGCCAACCTTGCTTAAGATGTAGGTTGTTTTGACTAGAGCATGAAGCAATCTTACAAAGCCTCTTATCTCTCAATTTCATTTCTTCAATGGTTTCTTTGGAATAACTTTGTTTTTAAAAAAGAAATCACAATTTATATTCAAGGCCGGTGCAAGCTAACGATTCCCTCTAATGACAAATTAAATACAATGGAATATGAAAAACAACAATTAGTTGACTATGAAGAATTAATAGAGGTACATGCACAACTTATTAGAATATGGTGTAGCTTTTATTTATGAAATCTTGGTATAACCATGAAAAATTGCATTATTATAATATTGCTATATTAATATTCCTCTAAAATATCATACATATATTCATGTTAAGATGTTGGTTTAGTATTCTTATTAAATAATGTACAATGGTAGATAACAATCTATTATTGTGCACCATTATATTTTCATATTTTTCATGTTAGTTCTATATAATTTTTAAATTAATAAAGTCAATGAAGACTTGAAATTCCGAGGCCACGTGTTAAGACCACATTTCAGCGTTTTAATTTAATCAATGATTTTATTTTTGTTAATGTGTAGGTATTGTTTTGTACTTCTGCACCATATAATTTGTTTTCCAAATATGAGAGCATAAAAGTTACGCTAGAAGTAAAATAGATATGTAGAAGTATGATATATGTACAAATAAAAATCAACAAAAAATAGTAGTAGTAGTGATGAGCAATAGTGATGAGCAGTTGTGATAAGCAATAGTGATGAGCAGATTGACGAGAGATTGATGAGCAGATTGACTAGATATTGATGAGAAGATTGACCAGAGATTGATGAGCAATGTTTACTAGCAGAGTGATGAGCAGAGTTTGGTTGTGCAGTACTACCATATGATTGCTTGCAAGAGGAATCTTGCACTTGAGGATTGGACTCCTCAAACCCTTCTTAGTTGGAGCTAAGAAAACGAGGTTGGGTCTTGTTATGAGAGTTGGTGCTCTTTTTATCAGTTGGTGCTGATTGTAATCGAGCAGATTATTGACTTTCATGTACAATGAATAAAGATAAAATTACAAATATTCTTGTGTCTACTTGATGTCATGAATGCTCTTATGACTCTCGGTTGATTTAACTAATGCATTTGATGAAATATTGATTGATATACTCTGGTTGACTAAAAGAAGGTAAGCATATTATAAATTGCTCACACACTAATTTACCCCCCCTCTCAGTGTGGCCATTGTGTCCAACAATTATTCTTTTATTAATAAAAGATACTGAAGGGGACATAAGTGGAATAGTTTTTGAAGAGTGTTTGCTAACCCACAAGAGGAAAAGACAAGTGGTTGTAGCTATTGAGTGAGAACTCAAGGTGCAGGAGGCATCTTCCCCAAAATCGGGTCACAACTGCTAGCTAAGTGCTAAAGAGAAGGAGGATCGTAAATGACCAAGCCCTAGGAAAAATACTATATAATAGTATGTCCATTACCAAGAAGGAGGCTAACATTGGATGGGGATTCAATCTAATAATGCAAGAGATGGTGCATCAAGTTGATTTTTCTCTTGTGGTTCAGTGAATAGGCTCAAGGGTTCTAGAGCAAGTAACTTGGCTGCTCTAGGAGTTGGTTCGGAGGAACGAATATTCCATTTTTGTTTTCCCACCAGTGGTTCCACTTTCTTACTCTCGGTCTAATTACAGTAGGTTTTTTTATTTTAGATCTAGATTTGTAGCTATATTCTTCAGTAGAAATGTTTTATGCAATCTTATTGAACAATTATCTAACATGTATCGATTTTAGATCTTTTTTATGTATCAATTCTAAATCTTTTTAAGTATTTTGTTTATACCTATGAATTATTAGATTTGATTGGTAAGGATTCTTAGATCGGGCATCCATAGTTGAGTTAAGGATTTCTAAAATGATTTTATATACTATAGATTCTATTTCTTTCCTTAAATGATTATGTATCGGTGAATTACATATGTTCTTTCTTATGGCATAGATCTAGTTAGATTAGGATTAAAGTAGTTAAAGTTAACATGTTGTAATTACTAAACAATTTACAGTCAGAACCTAAACAACAAATCAAATTTACTATACACGTGATGTATCCCTGTCACGTTAAGTTACAAATTTATCTTTTAAACTATTACTTAAACCCTGATACTAGATCGACACTGTTCAGTTCCTGATCAAGGAAATTTAATTAAATGAACTGAGATTAAATTATTTATAAAATTATCAATATAGATACGCCACACAATTCACGATTTATAACTTAGCTAACTAATAATTAAAGAAATCACAAAAATCTACAGTGGCA
>LPNX010141578.1:63619-177658 GCA_001517045.1 Pseudotsuga menziesii
ACTTAAGGTATCCAAGGCAATCCACATTACAATTTAAAAAAAATTGTACAACAATTCGCAGAAGTGAATCTTGCTTACTAAAGGTTGATAGTAAGCCCATCTATGGTGGAAACTGAGTATTAATAAAATACATTAAGGAGATCTAAAAAAAATTCAAAACAAATGTAAGCATGCATTATATCTTTTAACCACAGTCTCAATATTAAACTACTCCACATAAATCACAAGACCCTATGGTTTGTATTTATAAAACAATAACAAGGTGAAATGATTATGGGCGTAAGTCCATTTTAATGGCTACCATTGTTTACGCAAAAGAAAAGCACAAGCTAATTACACACCAAATAACAGGATCTGCATAAAAATGGTAAACCATCAAACATGTTAACAATATTTTAATATTACAAACTTTCTTTTGTAAACCGAACTGAGGTATATTTAAGAAATATTATCAAAAAATATTCATGGACGTAAGATCATCAAAGGATGGAAACACGTAATTAAAACAAAGGAGTATACAAGTATAAGCACATAGTAACTCATAACAAGAAATGCAAAGACCTTATGGGTCGTTTCAATTCTTTATACATTAAAAAAATATAAAAGAAAATGTACGCATACAGAGTGTGGATGTAAGACCATCCATGATGGATTCCACCATTGTGTTTAAACCCTAAACCACTTCCAACCACCGAGTAAGCGAAGTGGTGGTAAGTCCATCTCCCATGGCACCCACAACACTAACACATGCCCTAAAAAAAACCATAATGTACTTAAAAACAATGCAGAGCAGAGAGGTTGTAAAGCCCTCTTTAAAACAGATCGTAAACCCCAAGGGTTTCAAACAACACATAAAACTTATCTTACACAGAGATGGATTGGTTTTCCTCCTCTCGTCTCCTTTCGCTCAGGATTTTAGTACCTTCATCAAAACACAACATATATTAGCGATAGTGGATGCAATTCTTTAAATTATTGAAAGCCTAACCAGAGCAAGGGTTTTAAGTTTGTTTACCTAGGCGTTCTATGATGCAGGCATCGGAGGAGGTGACCTTGTCGCCTTCCTCGCTAGTGCTCCCAACCTGCAACAAATGCATAAGTTGCAACTAATTCTTTTTTAAAATTAATACTATAAAGAAGTTTAAAATGTTAAGAATTCTTACCTTGTGCGAGTTGCAGAGAGGGCGAGGGGTTGACTCCTTCGGGAAGACCCTTATTCCTCCTCTTCCTACAAAAACAAAGCAATGCAGTGTTAGCTACAGTAAAAAACACTAACACAAACCTTCAAAACTTGTAGCTTTAAATCAAATTTACCTTGTGAAGGGAAGCCACAAAATAGAGTTGATGGCTAAGGTTCTTGAAAGTGAAGAAATGAGTTATAGACGACCATGGAAGCCATGAAAAAATGTAATAATACATTGGCTATAAATTAGTTTTAATTCCATCAAACACTGTAGTAGCGATTACACCAAAAAACCCAACAAATCAGTATTAACATAGCATAGCGTCGACTCTCGAAAGTTACAGACCAAACAAACCATGAATGAAGAATTTGGACAGAAGTTCCAACACATTAAAATCTTTGCAACTCTAACTATAGAACCATACAGGTGGATGAATGAGATGAGATATCAAGCCAGCGTGGAAGGTTTGGCTGCGCTGTCGATTCGCAGCCAGGACAACGCTTTTAAGTCCCATCCTACTAGGGTACAAAACAATAACTCTTTTCCAGACCTAATGATGGCATTTTAATCATTGCATCGAACCATTAAAACTATGGTAAGAACCATATAAAATAACCTTAAACCATTTCCATATAAACCAAACAATATATTTTATTAACCTTGCAAACCATGCGAATGTTCTTTGTTCAAAACTTTACACCCTTCACACCTTAGGACCAAGGTCCTTTACAATATTACCATATTACATTGTGCTAGGGCAATTTTTGTAACCCTTACAACCCTTATTACATTGCAAGGTGAGATCAAGACTAGGGCCTAGTCTCCCAAACCTTGGGCTACTAAGGCCCTATTAATCTATAACATAAAGCAAAGAAATAATTTGTAAAACATCACCTGTGGGTGTGGTTGTACACAACAGTTTGAACTCTTCCTTTACTGCAGCTGGCGAAACTTGACATAGGTAGCGAAATCATATAAGTAACTTACATAAGCATCATTAATTAAATTTACAAGTAATATTGCTTGCTAGAATTGTATGAAGAGTTCTAGTTAAATGTGTGTACACATTGTTTTATATTTTACGATTTTTGAGGTGTGTGATAATATATATATATATATATATATTGAAATATAAATTTTATTATTTTTTATTTTGAAATTTATATATTAAAATCAAAATGTTCATATCTGACTCTATTCGGCACTGATCTTTAACCTCGAAAGGGAATACTTCGTTTAAATGTCTTTGCGGAGTCAATATAGGGTTCTCCCCTAAGAGGCTTCGGCTTCCGAAGTAGTTAAGGGAAAGTGTCTAAGTTGATAGTGGTCACTTATTCTGCATATGATTACCAACGGGTATACCTGCCATTTCAATCGGTAACCTTTTGGTGTCGTTTTCTGGGAACCTCAAACTGTTGAGGCG
The DNA here is from genome assembly GCA_001517045.1 of Pseudotsuga menziesii. Classification (NCBI taxonomy): domain Eukaryota; kingdom Viridiplantae; phylum Streptophyta; class Pinopsida; order Pinales; family Pinaceae; genus Pseudotsuga; species Pseudotsuga menziesii. Next base: position 66,227 of record LPNX010141578.1, read on the forward strand.
ATATCTGAGAAAGAACGGCATTATCGATAGATCTTTAGGTACGTTCTCATCTTTTGAAGTTGTGTTTTTAACACCAATTAACCTGACAGGTTTATCTGGAGACTCCGCGTATTACTCACGTATGCTCCTATATGGATTTCCAGGATTCAATCATAGGGTCGTCAAGAAAGAATCTCGAGTAAACACTGCCTTCACTACCCCTTAGGGCACATACAAATACCTGCAGATTCCTTTTGGCTTGATGAATGATGGGGCTAAATTTCATAGAGCCATGGACTATGCTTTTAGATATATATTAGAGAAAATCTTGGAAATATATGAAGATGATCTCACAGTTTACTCTAAAAGAAGGAAGGATCTGTCAAACACCTTCGACATGTATTTCGGCATTGTCACAGGTATGGGATTTCTTTAAACCCAAAAAAATCCATTTTGGGCATCATTGAAGGTAAGTTACTTGGGCATGTTTTTATAAAGAAATGTGTTAAAATAGATCGAGAGAGAGTAAAATCTATTAAATAAATTATGTTACCAAAAAGTTTGAAGGCTTTAAGATCTTTCTTTGGAAAAATAAATTTTATTCATAGGTTTATTCCTAACTTTACAGATATTACTAAGCCTTTGAATAAGTTGTTAAAAAAGGATGAAGATTTCAGATGGACTGAAGAATCCAGGAGAGCATTTGAGGACGTTAAAGAAGCTATTATCCGAGCACCGATATTGGTAAGTCTAGACTATTCTAAGCTATTAAAAAAAAAATCTTTCGCTTTTGCTGACAATATTGTAGGGGTCCTCTTGCAAAAGAATGATAAAAATGAGGAACAACCCATCGCATTCATGAGAAAAGCTTTTAGGTAAAACCGAATTGAAGTATCATAGTATGGAAAAACATGCACATGCATTGGTGATGTCGTTGAAACATTTCAGAGTGTTCATTTTATATTTGAATATTATGGCATATGTTCCGCACCCAGCAATCAAAGAAATACTCAAGAAACAAGACGACCTAGATATTAGGTCCAAATGGATTGCAAATATATGGTAATATGATTTGTAAATACAACCTACCAAATTGGTCAGAGGTATAGGATTGGATTAGTTATTGACAGAACGAAATGAAGAAGTCCTGGATTTAAAGGAAGATCCATTTCCTATGGTATCAGCAGTTTTAGAATAAATTGCTCGATGTGATTGGTACGCGGACATAGTTTATTATTTGACTAACTGATCATGTCCATCTCATTTTCCAGATCATAAGAAGAGATCTCTAAAGTTGAAAGCTTCCAAGTATTGCATCATGGACTTAGACTCAATGTCAATTCAGGGGTTAGGATGGAAAAACCATGAAGGCATCAGTTTGACATGTATAGAACCAGTATGAGCATAAGAAGTTATGAAAGAATTTCACAAGGCATATGTGGTGGTCACCACGGTGCATCCACGAAGACTCCCCAGATTATGAGATTAGGATATTATTGTCCCAGTAACTTACAGGACATATACAAACATGTACGTAGCTTTCAACCTTGCAATTTTTCACAGGAAGACAAAGACTTGCAACATTACCACTTCAACCAGTCATTATCAAAGCTTTGTTTTAGAAATGGAGCCTTGACTTCATCGGTGAATTTAAGCATAACTCGAGCAATGGACATAAGTGGATACTGAAAGCTACAAATTATTTTACAAAATCGGTTGAGGCCATTTCAAGGAAGCACGCCACAACAAAGGTTATCACATATTTCTTAGAGGACAAGATAATTACTCAGTTCGGATCCCCATTAAAGATCATTACAGAAAATTCACCAGTGTTCAGTGGTGGGAATCTATCCACCTTTTTCTTCGACTATGGTATCATACTGTCACATTCCTCGAACTATTATCCCCAAGGAAATGGGATTGCTGATTCAAGTAACAAGAATTTGATGAATCTTTTTAAAAAATTTGTGGGGGATAATAAGAAGTGTTGGGATAGAAAGTTAAGATATATGGTATATGCGGATATAATCACCATAAAGGAATCAACCGAGAAATTTCCATTCGAATTGGTGTACGAATTGAATTTACTTTACCAATCAACTTAAGATTACCAGTATATAGAGTCCTTCAGCAAAACACAGATGATCCAGATGCGTATCAATGAAGAATTAACAAATTGATAGAACTTGATGAGAACCAGCGAAATACCTTTGATCATATGATAGAACACCAAGAAAAGATTAAGGAAAGGTTTGATAAGAAGACTCGCCAATGCCAACTACTAATTGGAGACCTTGTCCTACTATGGGACAAAAGAACAAAAGACCCAGGTAAACATGGTAAGTTCGACAGTATTTGGTTAGGTCCCTATCATATTACTTACATTGCATGTCCAAACACATTCCGTTTGAGTCATCTAGATGGTGAGAAGATTCATCTACCTGTCAATGGGCAGGCACTCAAGAGGTACTTCTCCAATGTTGTTTTATATTTAGTTTCCTTATATTAGTTTATACATTTTTTGATAGTCTGTTAGCCATTAATTATTTGGACAAGGAAAAACGAAAGTGTCTTCCTCATGATGCTTTGGTCCCTCGTATATTTGATGTGTACGTAGGTCTATAGGTACCATAAGATTCACAAGTTCTTGAGTACTCCCAGGAAGAGCACTTGTCCCATAGTTGAAGCCAATGTTACGCTACATTTGTACCTCGACGTGCCTTCAAGTATGGCCCAGGGAAAAGTCAAAAACCAAAAAGGATGTCATTGAGAAATGGTAGCTTTGGTTGGGCCCTTTGGTCTTTCCTTTGGGGGAATTCTATCTTAATGGCGTCGTCGACTGCCCTATGTTGAGGTTTTTTAACCTCGGGGTTGGTGACCAAGGCCCCTATGTTGGAAACAGGACCACAAAGCAATAACATATCTATAGTTAAATCATTAAACAATATGAAAAACACATTTAACACATTACAGAGAGACATGGATATAATGTAGTTCACCCAAAATATGGGCTACGTCCACAGAGAAATTATCAGTCCTTTTATTACCATCCATAAATATGAAGAGATACAACCTGCAGTAACATCGCTACACTTCCTCTTCATGCTCTCACAGTCTCTCTCACACAATCACAGAGAATGTTTACAATTCTACAATATAATACAATACCATACCATCCATAGTCGTATTACAATGATTTTCTTTTATAGGGGAAATACCATGGGAAAATACTATGGTTAACCCAATACCATTGGTCCGCAAAACTGTTTGCCAACAAACATCCCCAAAAAAATTCTCAGGGGATTTTCTATTGAACCCCCATTTCTCAGGGGCGCTTCCCCGAACCCCCATTCTCAGGGGCGCTACCCCCAAACCCCCATATCTTGGGGGCGTTTCCCCCAAACCCCCTTTTTCAGGGCATTGCCCCGAACCCCAAAGTTGGGGGATGAGTGTACATTAAACCTAGGGTACACATGCTATTGAATAACATCTCTGAATATGGAAGATCAAGCTCCACAACCAACAATATCCCACTTGAAGACTGATCACAAAAACTCCATCGCTGCTGCACTTGCTGGACTATGCTTTGGACCTTGGACTTGGCTAATTTCTTATTTTCACGTTCATGCTTGAAGGCCAATAGAAACCGAGCAGGAACTCAGTTTATCTCTGGTTACTCCCTTTTTCAACATGTCTGCAGGATTCTAGCTAGTATGCATCTTTTCCAGTTTTAACAGTTCTTCATCTAAAACAAATATTATGAAGTGGTACTTGAGATGTATATGTTTATTCTTTGAATGAAAGGCTGATTTATCTGCAAGATGAATGGCACTCTAGCTGTCACTATACAACCTGCTATTCTCTTGCTTCTTACCCAATTCCTCCATGAACCTATGCAACCAAATCATCTCCTTACTAGCCTCTATAGCAATAATATACTTTGCTTACATTGTTGAAAGTGTAACAACATGTTGCAGCTTTGAAATTCAACTTATTGTTGTTCCACCCACACTAAACACATACCCTATGGTGCTCCTCCTACTGTCTTTATCACCAGCCATATCTGCATCAACATATCCTTATAGAACAGTGTCTGAATCTCCAAAACATAATGCATGAGAAGTGGTACCTCTCAAATACCTAAGAATCCACTGTACTTCTTTCCAATTCTCTTTACCTAGATTATTCATATACCTGCTCACAACTGCCACTGCATGTGCAATATCTGGTCTTTTGCACACCATGGCATACATCAAGCTTCCAACCATTTATGAATAGGTAATCCTATACATGTAATATATCTCTTTCCATGTCTCTGGACACATCTCCTTACTTATTTTTAAATGGCTGGCTAAAGGTGTACTAACTAGTTTTGAATTCTACATTCTAAACCTGTACAACACCTTTTCTATGTACTCACCTTGAGACAACATCAAGTTGTGATTTTTCCTGTCTCTTGTTATTCTCATACCAAGGATTTGCTTTGCAGCACCCAAATCCTTCATCGCAAATGATTTAGCTATTTTTATTTTGAGCACATTTATATCCTGCATGTTAGACCCTGCAACAAGCATGTCATCACATACAATAATAATATAATATATCTTCCGTTATCTAGCCTCTTGAAATAAACATAGTGGTCAAAATGACATCTATCATAACCTTGTCCTGTCATAAACTTATCAAATTTTAAATGCCACTCCCTTGGAGATTTCTTCAGTCCATGCAAGCTCTTCTTCAACCTACAAACCAAATTCTCCTTCCCTTTGAGCTCATACCCCTGTGGTTGCTACATATAAATCTCTTCCTCCAAATCTCCATGGACAAAGACTGTTTTTACATCTAATTGTTCAAGATGCAAATCTTCTACCACCACTAGCTACTTAAAATAGTTCTAATTGAAGTCATTTTAACAATAGGACAAAATATTTCATCAAAGTCTATACCTTTCTTTTGTGCAAACCCCTTTACAACAATTCTATCCTTGTACTGCTTCTTTCCTCCATCTTCTTCCTTTAACCTGTAAACCTATTTATTCTGCAATGCCCTTTTTTCTGCAGGCAACTAAACCAAATCCCAAGTTTCGTTTCTTACCAATGAGTCCATCTCCTCATTCATGCATTTCTCCCACTTCTTTCTAGTTTCTACATGCATTGCCTCTTAATAACATTCTGGTTCACCAGAATCAGTCATCAATAAATAATACAGTGAAGGAGAGAATCGTTCAGGGGTTCTACTTAACCTGGTATATTTTCTTACAGTTGCAGGAGTTTCAGGTACTTGTTGTTGTTCTTGATTTTTTGGTGCCTTTCGAACTTCTTTTTCTTTGATTTCATCAAGAACTGTGTACTATGTGTTTTCCTCTTCCGCTTTCTTTCCATACAACTGATCTTTGTACATAACCTTTTCATTGAATACTACATCTCTACTCCTAATGATTTTGTGATTTTCAAAATCCCATAAGCGATAACCAAAATCATCAACCCCATATCTAATAAAGTTACATTTCTTGTATTTAGCTTCAAGATTTGTTCTATAATCATTATCAATATGGACAAATGCTTGACAACCAAAAGCTCTCAGAAATGAGTATTTTACCTGTTTACCTATCCATGCCTCCTCTAGAACCCCACCATCCAAACCGCTTGAAGGCCCTTTGTTTATTAAATAAACATCAACGTTTACAACATCAACCCAAAACTATAACGACAACCCTGCGTGCAATCTCATACACCTTGCATGCTCCATGATCATTGTGTTCATCCTTTCTGACACACCATTTTCTTGTGGTGTTCCAAGGACCGTCATCTCTATGTGAATCCCATTGTGTAAACAGTAACTGTCAAACTCTTTGCTGCAGTATTTACCTCCATTATCATATCTGAGAAATTTCAACCTTTTTCCTATCTCATTCTTAGCCAAATATTTCCACTTCTTAAAAGTATCAAACACATCAGATTTATGTCTAATGCAATAAACCCAAGTTTTTCTAGTTGCATCATCAATAAAAGTAACTTAATAATGAGGGCCACTAAGAGATTGTACCTGAGATGGTCCCCATACATCTGTATGGACAAGCTCTAACTTTTCACTATTCTTTTGTTTCCCAAACCTCAGAAATCTAACTCTCTTATGTTTTCCATAAACACAGTTCTCATAGAATTCCAAAATTACCTGCTTTAGATCTGGAAGCAGTTTCCTTGAGTGGTGAACCTGCATCCCCTTCTCACTCATGTGGCTAATCCTATGATGCCACAATGCCGCACCTATTTTTGTGGAAGCTACAGGGATAGAATAATCAGTATTATGAAGACATAAATATAATGTACCTACCCTATCTCCTTCTTCTATTACCAATGATCCTTTAGTGATCTTCCACCATGTTTCTCCAAACGTAGACAAACAACCGCTATCTCCCAACTTCCACGTTGAGATCAGATTTCTATTCATAGCAGGAATGTGCCTTACATCTTTTAGTAGCCATTCACTTCCTTTATTTAACTTAATCCGTACCTTACCCTTTCCAACAATTTTACATGGTTCATCATCCCACAATAAAACATGTCCAAAATCACCTTGAACATAATCATGAAAGAATTTTCTATGGGGTGTAGCATGACATAAAACCCCTGAATCTACTACCTAGTAATCACTAGTATTATCTAATGCAAGAATCAAAGCATCTTATAACACATCACCAGCTACATTCGCTTCCTTAGTAGTCTCTTACTGCCTCTCACCTTTCTTCTTTGGTGCTCTACAGTCTTTCTTCAGATGTCCTTTCTTACCACAGTTCCAACACTCTATTTTTCTGAATCTAGAATTGGATCTTCCCTTTTTAGACTTGCTATGATTTCCTGTGCTCCTTCCTCTCTCCTTTTGTCTCCCTCTGCCCTCCATGTTCAACTAATTACGTGATGTCTCACCTATTATTTTTCTTCGCATTTCCTCGCTAAGAATAATACCAACAACATCATCAAACTTAAGAGTGATTGAACTAGGGATAGAGTTACTTACATCCATGACCAAGATATTCCAACTTTCTGGTAATGAGCACAAGATTAGAAGAGCCCTAACCTCACCATCAAAGTTCACATTTACAGAACTTAACTAACTCGTAAGTGTATTAGACTCATTTAAATGGTCAGCAACAGATCCACCTTCCAACATCTTCATATGAAACAAACGCTTCATTAAAAATACCTTGTTGGAGCAGGGTCCCACAGCTATAGGAAAAGCTACTACATCGAGACAGGAAAGTCAAAGAAGAAAGTACCTGAGCGGCCGAGAAGAGAGAGCTCAACCACTGCACTAAAGGCAGCGGCGAAGACAGGAGGGCTCAGCTACCCTCATAAAGGAAAAGGAGCAACGGGCCGAGGTATTGAAGACAAAGGATAGCAGGAAAGCGGCACCCATACCCACGATCAGCGTCGAGAAGCTTGGAAGAATGCAAAAAGTTGTGGTGTGACGGTAAGCGGCAGACCACAGTACAGAGGCGCCAACTGTCACAGTTAGGGTTTTTGGGTTACTGTTGGGAAAGTGCCACAGTTTTTTAATGGAGAGACCTTCGGGCCGCCTATATAAGCATGTATTTTGTATTGTAAAAGGTTAGACAGTTGGTCAGTTAGTAGACAATTGGGCAGCTGCTTAGACAGATGGTCAGTTAATAGACTATTGTCTCTAGAATCGCAGTATTGTAAGAGTTGAGCTCTGGTCCTGTTAATCCACCTGTATTATCTTACTGTAACCAGTAGCTGGCTCCTTGAGCATGTATTTAACAATCCACAGGGATTGAGAGAGAGAAAGAGGAAGAGTCTATTGTAAGAAGGAAATATAAGAGAAGAGATCTAAGAGAGAAGGGCTCCCAGTTGTGTGTGTGGAGTTTCCCAGAAGATCTCAAGGCTGCATATCAGGTTGTAGCAGAACTATGTTTACTCTCTCAAGTTATAATATAAAAACCAGTTCCCGTGGACGTAGCTTCTCGCCTGGAGGTGAACCATGTAAAACATGTGTGTTGTGCGACCATTCTTGTGATTGTGTTTTACCTGTTTGCTATCTGTTATCTGTTACTTGAATGTTGCTTATCAGTTGATGGATGTATTTATGTTATGCTTCAGTTATAGCGCATAGAAGGTTAAAAGCAAGTAAATGTATCAAGTAACCTGTGTATGAGTTATCAGTGCTTAGTTCATAACAGTTTAACAATTACAGTGTTAAGTGACTCCGGTATATTAGTTCCATGAGTTCAGTGTAGTTGATGTTAGCGTGGTAGACTACAGTGGTCTAAGTGAAGTGGTTTAACTGTATTGAGAGGATCAACAGAGTTAGTAAACCCAGGAAGGAGGTCGCAGGACCTTGAGAGTTGTTACGCATATTGAGCCTCATTATAGGACACATTATAGAACAAAAAGGCAATATCACATCGGTTGGGGAGCTGCGGTGTGTGATATCGCAGGGAAGGAACTTAGCAGAAGAGTAAGTCCGCGCATCGCTAGAGAAGATGTGATGCGATAAGGGTCCACTCCCTATCAGCGCCAGCTAGGAGGAGAGATCGCTCCTGCAAAAAGATCCCACTGGCTAAGAAGAGTCGTGAGACCATAGGATGCTACAGAACCCGGTTGAAGACACCTGAGTCTTCAGCCACCCCATTTAAGATCACTTCGGGTGAGACTTCAGGCTGCTCAGTGGTCTGTCGCCAAAACGGCCAGTGAGCTAGGGGTTTTGTTGGTACAGTAAAGTATACCTGGGTCTGCCCAGTCAGAACCAACAAATGGTTCTGTTGCCAACTTTGAAAACATTGACGAGGTAATGTTCTGTTGGCATCCTACTAAAGAAGAACTCAACCAGTGGGTTGGGTCTAAGGAAAAAGAATTCATTGCGACAAAAAACAAGAGTCCTAGACTGAGTACAGAGGACTGGTTACAAAAACATATCTTCACAGATATGCATGAGATATTTTTTGCGACCTATGCAAACGAGTTGTACGATTGGTTATTAAAGTTGACTGATCAGAACATATTCAAGAAGAAAAGAAACGTTGTCTAGACACCAGAGCTGATTCAGACCATGAGGAGCATAGATAATCCCATTTCACGGGCCGTAGACTTCTGGCTTGCGAGTTTACTGGAAGGCTTCATTACTGAGTTTGCAGTTGATCAAAGAAAAAGTTTCAGCGAAGCCGAGAGGTACTTCTTCAAAGGATATCGTGGTAAGTACTTAAGCTCTTTAAACTTGTTCATTAAGATGTTATTGCATGAAAAAGGAGTAATGGATTTATCCTCAGATGAATAAGCTAAGTCAATGTAATGTCATAAGAGTTTGAGAGTGATTTTGATGAAATTGGATGTACACGTAGTGGTAAGAAATATAAAGTATATTTCATATCTTCTCTCTTTGAAAATAGTTCAGACAGCACTAGAGAAAAGAGTCACAGTAATACAGAGAGACTAGTAGGAGGTATCCCTTACCACCCTTATACCCCACAGAAAATAACTGGGACTCAGAGTAATCCCGTAGGAAATACATCTAGTAGTTCACATACAGTACATACTACCGCTACATCACCTACACCTACACCGTTGAGTGGTAGTAATACAACAAATCAGCATCCACCACATAGAAACAGAATGGGGGATGACATGAAGTTACCTACCTTCAAGGGTACAGGGGCAGAAGACCCGGAACAACATTGGTTCCTATGTGAAGCCATATGGACCATTAAAGGAATCCATGATGATAATATTAAACTTGTCCAGTTGGTCACTACACTTAGAGACACAGCCTTAACATGGTATATGAAGTATACAACAGCACCGGGCAGAACGCTCGTACAAGTCAGGACTGCCATGATTAAAGAATTTAAGAAACCTAAGTCTAAGTCATAGTGTATCACAAAGATTAAAGACATCAAACAGTTACCTATAGAGTCAGTATGGGACTTTGATCAAAAATTCAAAGCTCTTATAGACTAGGTTAGCTTTGAGTTTGCGCTAGAGCAGCATAAAGAATGGTTCATCGCAGCACTGCTTCCTCACATCAGACTTCCATTAATGCAATAGAGACTCTGTACGCAGGATGAAGCATTGGAGATGGCAATGAAACTAGAGGCTTCACCTCTAACTGAGACCAGTACAGGAATGACAAACCTACAGAACCAGTTAGCCAATCTCACGTTCTAGATGCATGAGATTAAGAAAGGAAAAGAGATTGCACAAGAACTATGGTGTATAAAGTGTAAAGGACAGGGCCATACTAAGCATAATTGTCTAGTATTTGTAGAGTATTTAGCAAGTGAAGCACCTAACCCCTTATTACAGACTCAAGGGCCGTGGTGTGAACTCTGCAGAACAAGAGGACATCGACCACCGGAATGCCCTTTACTTCAAAAGTATGTACAAACCCCTAAGAAATTATATTGTAACTTCTGTAAGTCAATAGGTCATGATGAACATAATTGTCGAGATTATGATCTTATGATAGAAAGAAAACATGACGTATACAGAGTTCAGTCGGAAACAGCAGGTCCAGCAGCAGGACCACAGCATGAAGAAGCTCATGTTGGTCGAGGAGGAGGATTCAGAGGACGAGGCCGTGGAGGAGGCTTTGGCCGTGGAGAATGCTTTAGCCGTGGCCATGGACCTATTACTTGTTACAATTGTGGAATCGTAGGACATTTTGCTAGGGACTGTCAGAACCCTAGTACGACATGTAAGTATGGCAAGTCCTATGAGCATATTATAGAAGAGTGTTCGATGTTGATAGCCAAGATTAGGGACCCTAAGCCAGCAGTAAACCAGAACATTCAACTTATTGCTGCTGATCAGAAAGAGCCAGAACCAAGAGTCCATATTGTGACTCGCAGCGGTGCTTCTACTAGTAGCACATCGCAGGATGATGCAAAGAACACAGATCCGGAGTGGGTGCGCAAAGCAACTAATAAATCAACACCACTCGACCTCCAGAAGAACAAAGAAACGTTTCAGCAAGCAAAAAATTTCTTTACTGAACCTACAGCATCGGGATCGTAGGTACTGCCTTGTAGGGATGTACCGTAGCAAACACCTTGTGGCGTTAGTCCTGTGCAGACATTGCAGGCTACCACATCTGGAAGGTGCGAAGAGGATGAGTTGACAAGAAGTATACAATCATTCCTATGGAGTTGCTTGAAACTCGTTAGAAATGAGAAAGCTATTGGATAGCTTTAGCGCATCATAGATCAGTGTCAGCCATCTTCTTCCATGAACAGTGCGCAACGTACTCTTCATAATATTATGGGACATACAAGAACAGGAAGAGAGATGAGACTCACAGCACAAATTGGAGAATTTGAAATGGATGAGGTAATCCTAGATTTAGGATCAGAGGTAAATGTTCTGACTAAGCAGACATGGGAACAGATGGGTAGCCCTAAGTTAGCCAGATCGCCTATCCATCTACGTTTAGCTAATCAGCAGAGGGTATCACCACTGGGTCGATTACCACAGGTGCCAGTTGATATTGACGAAGTTCACAGATTTGCCAACTTTGAAGTTATAGAAATCATTGGCGACAGTAGACCATATCCAGCTTTACTAGGTATTGATTGGGCAATCGATAACATGGCTGTTATCGACTTAAAGAAAATACAAATGACCTTTGAGGATACACAGATCCGGGTCATCGCACCGTTGGATCCTTTTCAGGGTCCTCGCTATATTGAACCTATCCGAGCAGAGGAGGAGGCACATAACATGGAAAGCCTTTATCAGATGCCTGCTAATCAGAGTGATTACATCAACCCTACCACAGAAGGAAATATCAGTTGGTGATGCGACAGCTCATGTGCATCAGATTCGGAGGTTGGTTTAGAGAATTGGCAGAATAGAATTTACGAAGTCTCAGCTCATAGATGTGCGTTCATGACAAAGTCACTGCGTTGGATCGGCGCAGAGAGTATTGACGTTCCATCGTTTCATGGCCTAGCGAATGTCAATGACTTTTTACGACAGTTTGAACAAGAAATTCCTCAAGACCAAAGGATGACAACTATGGACCTTGCAGTAAAATCCACACCTGCAAGATGGTGGCACGCACATAAAGAACATATCGCATCATGGGATGATCTTAAGAGACTGATGGCGATCATATTTTCTAATGACAAGGAGCCTTTACAGCAGAAATACACAGGAGAGAGTGACCCTAGGTCACATATTCAGATTTGCGAACAGAGTTGGTCAACAATTCTAGGGGATGAATGGGTTCACCTATTCATTCACACTTTAGACATAGTGCCAAGGAATTGGTACACAGAGACATAATTGCGCAAAGGAACCATCACATGGCCACTTATGATAGACAGCTTTCTACTCACTTTCACTTTTGAATCTGAGTACCCAAGCATTGATCAGGCCCTAGATGTTATAAAAACTGAGATATTTGATGACTGTACCCAATCAGTCTCTGTTCAGTCTGATTGGGCTATCCAGTTAGAAGATGTGCTTGAGTGTTACAATTTCGTAGCAGAGCCAGATGACGAGGACGAGAATCCTTGCAGTGTCAACATTCCCGAGTCAGAAGGGACTCGTGATGTTGATGGACCAACACTCAAGATTCCAGCTATCACAGACCCTATCAAGATTAAAAAGATCAATATTGGCATAGAAACAGAACCAAAGTTTGCCTCTATTGGATACTATTGGGATGATAAAACAATAGGACACATCGTAGATCTCTTACATGACTATTAGGACCTATTTCCCACTAAGTTCACATAGATGAAGGGAATAGTAGGAGATTTGGGAGTCATGCACATACCATTGAAAGAGGATGCTAGGCCAATAAAGCAACGTCCATATAGATTGAATCACCACTATAAAGAAAAATTTAAGGATGAGATCGATAAGATGATAGCAGTAGGCATCATTGAACTTGTAGGAGAGAGCGAATGGGTTAGTCCCATGGTCGTTCAGGAAAAGAAAACCAAAGGAGAAATCAGGATTTGTGTTGACCTGCGCAAACTCAACGACGCATCACTTCATGACCCATTTTCGACACCTTTCACTAATGAAGTTTTAGACAATGTGGGAGGACATGAGGTCTACTCCTTCACTGATGGCTTTTCAGGATATCACCAGATCAGAATCCATTCAGAGGATCGACATAAGACCACCTTTGCGACAGAATGGGGCTCATTCTAGTATACGGTAATGCCCTTTGGTCTTAAAAATGCACCAGCTATCTTTTCTAGAGTAGTAGTTGCTGTATTCAAGGAATACATTCATAAATTCTTAGAAGTCTATTTTGATGATTGGACTGTATTTGGATTAATCGACAAGCATATAGGAGATTTAAGGCTCATGTTAGAGGAATGTAGGCAATATCAGATTTCTCTTAACTTGAAGAAATGTATATTATGTGCGCCATTTGGTATTTTTTTGGGTCATATTGTTTGCAGACAAGGCTTGATGGTAGATCCTGCAAAGATTGCCATCATAATACATCTCCCAGCACCCAACTCAGTTAAGTAATTGAGAACAGTGCTCGGTCATACCGGGTACTATAGAAAATTCATCAAAGGTTATGCAAAAATCACAGCACCTATGGAAAAGCTGTTAAAGAAAGATGTGAAATTCCTATGGAATGAGGAATGCCAGCAAAGTTTAGACACACTTAAAGAGAAGATGGTTATAGTACCCATCTTAGTATTCCCAGATTGGAACAAGCCATTTCATGTCCATGTGGATGCATATGGCATCGTACTGGGGATCGTCTTAACACAGCCAGGAGAAGGGGGTATAAATCACCCTATCACGTACTCAAGCAGAAAGCTATCTACGGTGGAAAATAACTATGCCACTACAGAAAGAGAAGGATTAGCTATGGTGTATGCTCTACAGAAGTTCAGGCACTACCTGTTGGGTGCCCCATTCAAGATGTTTACTGACCATTCTGCTTTAAAGTATCTGGTCAATAAACCAGTATTAGGAGGAAGGATCTGTAGATGGTTACTCTTATTTCAGGAGTATGATTTTGAAATTATTGTAAAACCAGGAAGATTAAATGTCGGACCTGATCATCTATCGCAAATAGATTCAGGAGAAGAACCAATTAATTTAGAGGATAATCTGCCAGATGCGCAATTATTTTCTATCCAGATCGCAGATGAGTACTATGAGGATATTATTTACTTTCTCACTATAGGGTGGGCACTAGTTGAATTTACTAAGCAACAAAAGAAACAGTTAGTTGTGAGAGCAGCAGACTTCACTTTGATAGCAGGACATCTATATAAGTTAGGCCCAGATGAAGTCCTGCGCAGATGCGTGATGCCGCATGAGAAAGAGACCATTATCAGAGAAGCACACTCAGGTACCGCAGGAGGTCATTTCGCAGGAAAGTCGATTGCTCAAAAAATCATGACTGCAGGGTTATGGTGGCCTACTTTGCATAAAGACACTAAGGAGTTTTGCAGATGCTGTGATATCTGCCAGAGGGTAGGAAAACCTTCGTGAAGAGATGAAATGCCACTGCGACCACAGATTACGTTACGGGCATTTGACAAATGGGCTATAGATTTCGTGGGTCCTATCAACCCACCAGGGAAAACAACTGGTGCGAGATACATCATCACACGAACAAAATACCTCACCAAGTGGGTGGAGGCAAAAGCAGTAAGGAATTGTGATGCTACTACAGCTGCACAGTTCATCTTTGAAAACATTATAAGCAGATTTGGATGTCCAGTGATCTTGATGAGTGATCAAGGCACACATTTTTCTGAACCACACTATTGAGGCCTTGACGGAGGAATTTCAGATCCAGCACCATAAGAGCACTCCCTACCATCCTTAAGCTAATGGTACGGTGGAGGCCTTTAATACGATTTTAGAAAATGCTCTTACTGAGATCTGTGACAGCCAAAGAAATGATTGGGACCTCGGGGTTAATGTTGTATTATGGGCTTATAGGACTACATGCAAGAAACTCACAGGACACGCACCTTTCAACTTGGTGTATGGACAAGAGGCTGTTATGCCTATGGAATATATCATTCCCAGTTTAAGAGTTGCTCAATTTACCGAGATAGCTGATACAGATACGATGAATGAAAGACTAGCGTAGCTGCTTACCTTAGAAGAAGACAGATTCATCGCAGGATTTCATCAGAAAGTGCAGAAGGCACGAGAGAAAGCTTGGCATGATAGGCATATTAAGAGTAAGAGTTTTCAGATAGGAGACCTAGTACTCCTGTATGACAGCAAGTTTGTTAAGTTTCTAGGGAAGTTCAAGACGCATTGGTTGGGGCCATATCAGATTCAATATGTTATAGAAGGAGGTGCCATTCAGCTCATCAAACTGAATGGGGAGCTTCTTCCCACTTTGATTAATGGCAGTAGACTTAAGCTTTATAGTGATAGCCACTCCACCTCCCAGCCCTAACGCAGACAGTTTAAAGGAGTGCAGATGCCTAGTGTAGTTGAAAGGAGGCATTGCACCGGTAATTAGTCTACACCGGCAGGTAAAGAGTTCTAAGTATTCTAACTATAAGGAATCGCACGAGGAAAGTTTATTTTGCGCAAGTCACAAAATGCTTGCCGAGGAATTTAAAAAAAAAAAACGATGCACATGTTTTGAACGCTGCAAAGTTTTATGCCAGCAGGTTGGTTCAGAACGATGCGGTGCGACATCGCAGCAATGCGATGCTCCCTGTGCCACGTAGACAAGTTTGAAAAGAGACAGAGGGTCAGTCACTTCGCCTTCTGACAGGCAGTTATTCCAGAAATGACCGGTGTACGCTCCCCTAGATTTGGCAATAGTATAATGATTTTCTGAGATTTGCTAAATCTTGGTCGAGACCGACGCCTATACACAAATTTCAAGGGAAATTTGATCGAATTTCAGCAATTAATGAGGATCAAAATGACGGGTATTGTCTTATCCATGCAATTAATACCACCAACGGGTCTAGCCTAGATGACCATTGCTTCAGAGATTATCGCTTTCATTATAAAATCAGAGATCATTCATCTAGAAGGGTTACTTTAGCGATTTCTGAGAGTTACAGAGAAATTTGTAAGAGTTTCCCCTGTGAAGAGATACTGCAGTTACAGAGTGCTATTTTTCCCTAATTTCGCAGCCATTGCCCGTCCAGAGTATTGCACCGAGTGGTTTCTGTCCGAGACAGAGCCTTTAGAGGACAGTGTGCAGAGATTCCAGCGTGGTGGCCTTGCATCCGTTATGACGACGCCGCCCAAGGTTGTGAAATTAGGTACATCACAGGCCAGACAGCCGCCAAGGATGAGGAGTCAAGCGCAGGATGTAGAAGATGTCATCAAATTATTTGTTGCAGAAAAGAAGAAAGAAGAGAAGATCACTGAAGATAAGAAAACAGAGCAAAAGAATGATGAGAAGAAATCTACATCGAGGAAGAAAATAAAAATGAGAAAAAGAAGGCAAAAGGAAAAGGAAGCTGACCTATCTCATCACCTAAGAGAAGAACAAGAGATTGCAGAGGAAAAGAAACGAAAATATGAAGATCATAGGAAGCATGGAAACCTGGAGCGATTTGCTGAGAAGAAAAATGAAAAGGGAAAACAAACCAACAAGCAGAACTTCAGAATGCAGACAAAGGCGTGTTCTCGGAATGGAATTCATGGTTTGAATAGTTTTCATATAAAAGGATCCAGACTGAGTGAACTGTTTAAGAAGGTTGGAAGATACAGATTTATATTTTCTTTGGGATACGAGTTCTAACCCAGCTAGAGAGGAGTTCTCGTGATACCAGGGACTTGAATCCCTATGGCGAAGAAAGGGATGGCATGTCTTGCAGCGCCGAGAGCGAGAGCATGACAATAAGGGAAGGAAAGATAAGAGAGACCTACGAACTAAGTTTACAGAAGACTCCAGCATTAGTCAAGCTATGCTTGAAACGACACAAAGTGTGTCGAAGCTATGAACAACAAAGTCGCAGGACTTAGAGAGAGATTCACACGGACTTCGCAGGAAGCCAAGGAGAAGCTACAGCAGGAGAAGCCAGCTGTTAGTGGCTCAGGGACAAGCCACAAGTAAGTGTTAGAGGACTGTTGGAGCAGGGTCTCGTAGCTCCAGGAAAAGCTACTACATCGGGACAGAAAAGTCAAAGAAGACAGTACCTGAGCGACCGAGAAGAGAGAGCTCAACCACTGCACTAAAGGCAACGACGAAGAAGGAGGGCTCAGCTACCCTCATAAAGAAAAAGGAGCAACGGGATGAGGTATTGAAGACAAAGGGCAGCAGGGAAGCGGTGCCCATACCCACGATCAGCGCTGGGAAGCATGGAAGACTGCAAAAAGCTGTGGTGTGACGGTAAGCGGCAGCCCACAGTACAGAGGCGCCGACTGTCACAGTTATGGTTTTTGGGTTACTGTTTGGAAAGGCCCACAGTTTTGTAATGGCGAGACCTTCGGGCCGCCTATATAAGCATGTATTTTGTATTGTAAAAGGTTAGACAGCTGGTCAGTTACTAGACAATTGGGAAGCTGCTTAGACAGTTGGTCAGTTAATAGACTATCGTCTCTAGAATATCAGTATTGTAAGAGTCAAGATCTGGTCCTGTTAATCCACCTATATTATCTTACTGTAACCAGTAGCTGGCTCCTTGAGCATGTATGTAACAATCCGCAGGGATTGAGAGAGAGAGAGAGAGAGGAAGAGTATATTGTAAGAAGGTAATATAAGAGAAGAGATCTAAGAGAGAAGGGCTCCCGGTTGTGTGTGTGGAGTTTCCCAGAATATCTCAAGGCTGCATATTAGGTTGCAGCGGAACTGTGTTTACTCTCTCAAGTTATAATATAAAAACCAGTTCCCGTGGACGTAGCTTCCCCCCTGGAGGTGAACCACGTAAAACATGTGTGTTGTGCGACCATTCTTATGATTGTGTTTTACGTGTTTTCTATCTGTATCTGTTACTTGAATGTTGCTTATCAGTTGATGGATGTATTTATGTTATGCTTCAGTTATAGCCCATAGAAGGTTAAAAGCAAGTAAATGTATCA
This sequence comes from Pseudotsuga menziesii, assembly GCA_001517045.1. Classification (NCBI taxonomy): domain Eukaryota; kingdom Viridiplantae; phylum Streptophyta; class Pinopsida; order Pinales; family Pinaceae; genus Pseudotsuga; species Pseudotsuga menziesii. Next base: position 84,217 of record LPNX010141578.1, read on the forward strand.
AGTAGCCTGTGTATGAGTTATCAGTGCTTAGTTCATAACAGTTTAACAGTTACAATGTTAAGTGACTCCGGTATATGAGTTCCGTGAGTTCAGCGTAGTTGATGTTAGCGTGGTGGACTATAGAGGTCTAAGTGAAGTGGTTTAACTATCTTGAGAGGATCAACAGAGTTAGTAAACCCAGGAAGGAGGTCGGAGGACCTTGAGAGTTGTTACGCATATTGAGCCTCATTATAGGACATATTATAGAACAGAAAGGTGATATCACATCGGTTGGGGAGCTGCGGTGTGAGATATCGCAGGGAAGGAACTTAGAAGAAGAGTAAGTCCGCGCATCGCTAGAGAAGATGTGATGCGATAAGGGTCCTCTCCCTATCAGCGCCATCTAGGAGGAGAGATCGCTCCCACAGAAAGATCCCGCTGGCTAAGAAGAGTCGTGAGACCATAGGATGCTACAGAACATGGTTGAAGACACCTGAGTCTTCAGCCACCCCATTTAAGATCACTTCGGGTGAGACTTCAGGCCGCTCACCGGTCTGTCGCCGAAAGGGCCAGTGAGCTAGGGGTTTTGTTGGTACAGTAAAGTATACCCGGGTGTGCCCAGTCAGAGCCAACAGAGACTTCACCCCTGAACCCCAAAGTTGGGGAACGGGTGTACAATAAACCTCGGGTACAAACACGATTGAATAACATATTTGAATCTGGAATATCATGCTCCACAACGAACACCCTAAGGGTTGGCCATTGGGTCTCACAGTTCCATATGTTGTTTGTTTGGTTAGAATGTCCTCCTACACTATAGGTTCTCCTTCCCCTCGGTGATCTTCCTTCAACTAGACATTCTCTCATTTCACCATTAACGACGTGCCATTCAAGGGAGGTGTTGAGGGATTTACAATATTTTGGGGTTAGTAGGGACATGACACCTCCCTCCCGGCCCATTCTAGTCTTTCATTTGGATTGTTTAGCTCAATTAGACTATTTTGGCACCCTAGGGAACCAGTATCCCCAATAGCTTACCTTAAGCCTACAATTGAGTAATATTTTATTATTTATTATTCTAATTTTAAATTGATGAAATTATGTATTAGAATCCATGTCGTCCAAAATATTTTAAGTGAGTGTGAAATCATATAAATAGATCTCCTCACTTTAATTTTGAATCATGGGATAACTGGGATTATTACTATATAACTACTTTTTCGCTAACTAGGGCTCTTTGGAGAGGATGCGTTATTCTTGAGGATGATTTTGTTTGGGTTATACAAGCTGGATTTTTTGAATTTTTAATGATAAGGTTTCTTTATGATGATGCTCAGATTTGTTGGCACAACATAAGCACACTAAGTTTTGGTTTTTACCTTTTTGTTTATTGTTGGTAAGTGATGCATGTTCTTGGTAGAATGGTAGCGATAAGGCTGCATTTAGCTTAGGGTTTTCCATTTTCCAGCCATTTGTCACCTTAGAGGAAATATAGATGTTTCCTTCATGAAATTTTATCCACATGATTATCCATAAGGATCATGGAGTAGTTGTTTACCTAAGGCTCTATCTCCTCAGACTTTTTCGTCCTCCTCCTTCGATTCCCTAGGACTAGGGAACGAGCCTATTCTCATCCCCAAAGAAACTAAACAGTATATTTTTTGTTTTCTTTTACTGCCTCCGGAAACATATCTTCTCCCTTTCCATTAGCAGCTCATAGCTGCTACCTCAGGCCTTCATTCCACTACCTTTTACTTTCCTTCCACATGCCTGTGAGTTTCCCGCAGTTGCTCCCACGCTCCTCCTCATTGTCGCTTGGCCTTCCCAAGCATCGCAGTCCCTCTACATCCTTCATCACCATAGTCTGCACCCTACTCACGACCCCAGATCCGTTGCCCGATTTTCTCCATACACATCCACCTCCCCACGTGACCTCTGCAACTCCTCCTTCGTTCAATCCAAATGATACCTTTATGTTTCCATAGCACATCTTCAAATCCGCACCCGCAATCACGCTCGTTGCTGTAGCAGCGCTGACCTCTCCCTAAGCACGTGGCTCATGTTCTCCCCACGCTACCGTCCACTCGCAACCTTCTCTTTACCCACTCAACTGTATTCTCCTTGAACCGACCAATTTCCTTCCCCTCTTTCTACGCGTGTCTCTCCCAGCCTTAGGGTTAGGTCAGCCTTGTTTCAAATTGGTTTATGATATAATATTATATTTTATTTTGTTTATTGCTCTTCCATTTTGTTTACATTTAATTACATTTTTACCTTATAATATTCTATTTGTTATTAATTATTTAGATATGATTTTGTTATTTTTATTATTTGAATATTATTCGCATATCATTTTGGCACAACACAAGCACATTAAGGTCTGGTTTCTACCTTCTTGTTTTACTGGTAAGTGGTACATGTTCTTGGTTGAATGGTAGCTAAAGGGCTGCATTTAACTTAGGGTTTTCCATTTTCTAGCCATTTGTCACCTCTCGGGTTTTCCATTTTCTAGCCATTTGTCACCTCAAGGAAAGAGAGATGTTTCTCGACAGGCTTATCCATAAGGTTCTTGGAGTAGTTGTTTATCTAAGGCTTTATCTCCTTAGTATTTGTTATCGAAGGCTTTATCTCCTCAGTATTTGTTGTCCTTATCCTAAGATTCCCTAGGACTAGGGCACCAACCTATTCTCATCCCCAAAGAACCTAAAAAAATCTATTTTCTCTGTGTTTTTTTTACTGAGTCCATCAACCTACTCAACCTCTCTTCTCCCTTTCCATTAGTAGCTCGCAGCTTCTACCTTGTGCGTACATTCCACTACCTTTTACTTTCCTTCCACAAGCCTGTGAGTTTCCACAACTGCTCCCAGGCTCCTCCTCCTTGTCACTCGGACTTCCCAAGCCTTGCAATCTTTATACATCCTCCATCACCACAGTCTACACCCTACTCACAACCCCAAATCTGTTTCCCGGTTTTCTCCACATGCAACCACCTCCCCGCGTGACCTTTGCAACTCCTCCTTCGCTCAAGCCAGTCACAACCTCCGCGCTACAATAACACATCTTCAAACCCATGCCCGCAGACACGCTCGCTGCTGTAGCAGTTCTATCCTCTCCCTAAGCGCTTCGCTCTTGTTCTCCTCACGATACCCTCCACTCACAACCTTCTCTTTTCCCACTCAATTGTATTCTCCTTGCTGCGACCAATTTCCTTCCCTACTCCCTGCGCCCATCTCTCCCAACGTTAGGGTTAGGTCAGCCTTGTTTCAAATTGGTTTATGATATAATATTATCTGTTATTTGGTTTATTGCTCTTCTGTTTTGATAGTTTACGTTTATTTACTTTTTTACGTTATAATATTTTCTATTTATTATTAATTATTTAGATACCATCTTGTTATTTGTATTATTTGAATATTATTGGCATATCATTTTGCTATATAGTATATAAAATTTGATTCTGTTTATTTAGTAGTGGTAATATTAAACATATAGTTTATTTATTTAGATTTAGTTTACATGATATTTTAGTAGTTCGTAAAATTAAAAAAGTTTGAAATATTGATTGAATAATTATATTTTGTTAATATTAGTTTAGTTTGTTTTCAATCCCCAAGTTTGTTATAGAATATTTAAATACTAAATCTTTAGTTTGCTTTTAGTGGAATATTGTGGTAATATAAGCATGCATGTTGTATTTGGTTTATTTTGAGTTAATATCCTTTGCTTATTAGTAGATAACTGCATAGGGTTGGCTCATAGTGTGATGACATTTCTCTATGTATTGTTACATTTTCTTACTAGTATGCCTAAGTCCATTACGAAATGATCTTTAGCCTCGAAAGAGGATATTTCTTTTAAGCCTTTTTGCAGGGTGGTCAATATAGGTCTGGCTCTAGCTTCCAAAGTAGTTAATGGAAAGTGGCTAAGGTGACAATGGTCACTTGTTGGGTTGTACTTGTCATTTCAACCGGTAACAGCTAGTAAATAATTTAGTTGTAAAAATGGTAGTGAAGATAACATGTAATATATAATTATGTTGATACACATTTAGAAATTAACTCAAATTTTGGACTTGTTTGAGGAGATAAACAAGATTAACCCAAGTGTAACAAGAATACAACAGGATTCGTTTCATCATAGTAGTATCTTGCTATGGTTAAATGCATCTTGATTAAGATTTAACTAAGATTCAGTTAAACGGTGATTAAAGAAACTGGTGACAATTTGTTTTTGTTTTTTGGTTTTGTTTGTTAAATAGTTCGCTTTGTGTTTATATTAACTCTAACAATCTCGTATGAATAATGGATATAAAATTATATACCATTTGTTTAATAGCTAGTTATCTTTACAAAACTAAGCGGTTAGTTGTGCCTATCAACATTTAGTAGGCACTCTATTTACCTTTTTTTAATCATTTTTTAATTTATTTTTTATAATTTTTTATAATTTAAAAAAAAAATATAATTAATAAAAATAATTTTAAATCTTACTCCTAACCATTTATTTTAATATTTCTTATAAACAAAATTTGAATTTTTAAAAATATTATATTTATCTTTACAAATTTATTAACCAAACTGGTCCTAAATTCATTTATAACTTCTATTTAATATGAGTACTAATTTAAACTACTCAAAAGAATTTTGTCCATGTACTAACTTAATATCACACAAAGTAATTAAAATGCACTAACTTAATATCATATAAAGTAATTAAAATTGATATATTTGTGATTTATTTTTATATCATTTTTTAATAAAAATGTTATAAGAAATTAATATAAATTTTAGTACAAAATAAATAAATTTTAAGAATAAAAATAATATTTATCTGCCCGTGGGTCTAAAGAGGTGGAAGGTTTCATGATGAACTAGGGTTGCATGTTTTGGTTTGTTTTTGTAGGTTTATGTCTAATATAGGACCCTGTACTTTTGTGTTGGGGGAAGGGCACATCGGCATGAGTGGGCACACTGGTGGGGGGAGCGTCCCCCTCCCGAGGGCTTGAAAAGGGAGAAAGGAAAATCTACGGTGTCAGGTCCAGATCTCCACTCACGGAAGGTAGGAGAAGGTACAAGTGGGCTTAGCAAAGATGCAACCTTGGCCGGGGAAACCCGAAAACAAGGGCATTATGTGCCGAAGTCTAAAACGGTTACGAAGCTCCAGATCCATTCGGTCCGTGTTCATGAGGATATTTAGTATATGAAATATCACACTCTCATCAGCAAATTTGTTGGAATCTAGCTACCAGAGAAGGCCCTCGTGTGGAGGATCAACACAACCTGGAAGCCCCAGGGCCAATCTGACCTTCAACTAGGTGCAAAAGGTTTCTTCACAATCACATTATTCAATGAAGCAGATCGATCTAGAATCTCTGATAAGGGGCCATAGTTCTTCAATTCAGCGAGCCTTTACCATAGGCCTTGGAAAGAGCATTTTAACCCAGATAAGGAAAACCTAACTATTGCCCTAGTTTGGATCCGTTTGTATTCCTTACCCTCGAAATACTGGAAAGAAGAAATCCTTTGAGATATAGGTAATACAGTGGGAATATTTTAAAAGTATCAGAGAAAACCAAATAGATGCGTTATACTTCTTATGCCAGGATCTACCTCTACCTGGATATTTCTCAAGATCTACCCGATAGGATCGAGCTATCTTGGGATGATGAGGAGTGGTTCCAAGCAATTGATTACGAATTGATCCATTTTTGCTATAGGCACTTCCATGAACATGGGAATCTTTTTTCATGACTATGTTCTTAATAAAAAACCTGGTGGTACTAATGCTCAAGAAGGAAAAGACACAGAAGGTTTTACCAAGGTAGCTGCCAAGAAAATATAGGCCAAGAAAGAAGTCAATTTTGAGAACCACAAGAATGTTCAGAACCATAATCGATTTGAAGCTCTTAAACCTAAAAAGGTAGTTGAAACCCTGAAGGAAGGGAAGATCCCTGAACATCAATATCCAGAGCCACCCCCATCCCTAGACATCTAGATCCAAAAAGTCAACAAGGAAGTAATTATGGAGGAGACTCCAATTCCAGACCAAGAAGGGGAAGAGGTGGAGATAGGAGAGTTGGATCTATAAGTACTGGATGTGGCTTGTTCGACCAAAATCCTAGATCATATTCCTCCTCAACAGGTATCCCTGCTAGATAAATCCATTATAAAGACTAAAAACTTCAAGTACCTCATAATATCGTCGGAATCTCTCAAGGAACCAAACGGGAAAAAGAAAGGAAGAAGAGAGAAACAACATAGACACAACAATGTTCAACGAATTTAATTGGTAGGGGAAAAGTTGGTCTCCTTGGGGAAATATCCAACCATAGATGCAGCCCTGAATTCCTCCCCCAAGTAGTTATAAGATGTGGATTACATCCTGGAACATAAGAGGTTGTAGCATCCCCGTGAAGATTCGTCTTCTAAAAAGGAAAATAGAGATTGAAAAGTCAGTTATAGATTTTCTTCAATAAACTAAATGTTTGGAAGAAAATATTAAAGCAATAGGTAATAAATTTTGGCTCAACAGTGAGGTAGTTGCTACACATCCTAGAGGAGTAGATGGAGGGATAGGAACTATTTGGAATCTGGGGGAGGTGGCCCTTACAGGATTTCTTGGCTCGTGGTTTTTACTTTCAATGTCTCTCCAAGTAATGGGTACAAGGACTTGGGGCTTTATTTCCAACATTTATGGAACCTCTCAAGGTGATTTGAAACCAATTTTTTTGGATTCCTTTCTTACCTTAAAGACGGAGGTTAGGCAGTGTCCCTAGATTCTAGGAAGGGATTTTAACTTGATCAGAAGCCTAGACAAGAAAAAAGGTGGAATATGTCATTTAAACCCCATCAACGATCACTTTAACAAAGTTATTGAAACCCTCGATCTGGTGGATGTCAGAACAACCAAGGGTATATACACTTGGAATAATAAGAGAGTAGGCGATAGAAGCATTGACTACTGCTTAGACCTCTTCCTAGTTTCGAAATCTATTATGATGAATGGGGGAGAACTGACGGTCATGGTACTTCCTTCAGCTGGTTCAGATCACTGGCCAATAAGTTTGGATTGGAAGAGAATGAGGGTGAATCTTCGGAGACCTTTTCATTTTGAACAGTTATGGCTCCTTCACCCCGAATTCCAGGAGAACTTCGGTAATGGTGGACGGACCTTTCCCCCATCAAAGGAACAATCATGTATCATTTTCAACAAAAAGTCAAGTTTCTAAAAGGAAAAATTAAATGTTAGAATATGGAATCCTTTGGAAACATATTCCAAGAGAAAAGGAAGCTAGACCGGTAGATTCAAGAGGTTCAATAATGAGGCATGCAGTAAGGATTCATGGAGGAGGTAAGAACTCAGTAGAAAACCCTTCTTCAAGAATTCAGCTTAAGAGAGAAATAGGAAGAACTCCTCCGCAAACAGAAATCAAGAATCAGGTGGCTCAAAGAAGGAGAACACAACACTAGGTTCTTCCATAAAGCTGTCATCCAACACTGGCAAGGCAACCACATGGTTCAGATGAAAGGGGTGGACGAAACACATGCAGAAACCCAAGAGGAACTGAAACTTACCCTAAATGATTTCTTCGTCGACCTTTTGGAGGATCCTAACCATAATAGGTACGAGGCGCAGACCAAGGTCCTGTGACACATCTCAAGGGTTATATCAGATGAACACAAATTTATGCTCATGAAGCCAATTGAGATGGACAAAGTGGAGGCGATGGTCAAGAAAATGGCAGCTGATAAAGCCCCTGGGTCTAATGGGTTCACAACGAATTTATTTCACAGTTGTTGGGTATGGCTAAAAGAGGAAGTGTGGGCTCTAGTCGAGGATTCCAAAAAGGTAGGTAGTATTCTAAAATCCCTCAATGCCACTTTTCTCATGCTCATTCCTAAATAAACTGGCACAGAGGACCGTGGGAAATTTAGACCGATTGCCTTTTGAACATCATTTCCAAGATTATTTTCAAGGTCAAAGATAATAGGATTCGACCTTGCTCATGCTCCTGTTATCACTAGAACAAGCGGGTTTTGTCGAAGGGAAGCAGATAATGGAAACCTAGATATTAAGGGTTGGGAAAAGCATCTCATGTGCCATAAAGGGGAGTTGGAATTAAATTCACAATACTACCACTGCAAAATCCCATTGTTTATTGAGTTTACCTATACTTTGCAACTTAAAAGAAACATGTGTCTGATTTGGTTCCTGCAGATTTATCCAACAGTTTACCCACCCTATAAATCCTCTTATTCATCTTAAAATAGTTGTATATCGAGGTAATCATCGAGGATAGGAAGCTCCATGAGCAGAAATTAAACTCTCTATCCAACAAGATTCACACTCGCACAATGTTTCATCATCTGTATTTAATTAAAGAAGAAAGCGAGGTAACCGATCTAGGAAGTGAGCGAGAGGATTTTTGGTCCTGAATGTAAATATTTTTCAGGGGAAGGGAAATAAGGAGGATTCGTAAAAGGATAAAAAGACAGTGCTTCAAAAAATTACGCTCCACTCTGGATTGACCTTTAATGTATCTACTGTTACTCAAGCTATGAGGGGAATAAATTATTTCTTTCACTTACGCTCTACTCTGGTAAGATCTTAATTCCACTTGTGTCCCAAAGGAAAGAGGCATGCCATCCCTAGTAATATTTGAGTCGGCGCCTAGTAGGCCATGGGCATGGGAGAGCCTCAAGAAAAATAAAAACCAATATCTTCTAGGTTGGAGAGAACTGAACTTAATATCTTCTGTCAGAGGGGACACTTTATAGTAAAATAACCAATGCAATCGTTACCTAACGAATTCTCTTTGTCCCTTTGCATAAATCAATGGAACACAAAATACCACTCGCAAGCCATCGTTCGTGAAAAAATTACCTTAAATCCTTCTGAGACAGGTTTGTATCTATGAAATAGTGGGTGAAGAATCCTCCTTTTCTATTCATTTGAGAGTGGTTTCAAATTGGGAAACAAGAATGGTAAATAGAGACAATGACTCTAGAAAACACAAAGTATTAAATACACTAACGAGGCCAAGTTTTAAACAACATGTTGACTGAAACTTTAACTATCAAATCAAAAGAGAAACAAATTAAGGTGGATTGTAAGTTGAAAATTGTAAAAGAAACCAAACACTTCGGGGTACACTATGTGCATTATGTGAAAGGAACTAAACACTTCGAGGTACACTATGTGCATTATGTGAAAGGAACCAAACACTTTGGGGTACACTATGGTGCCGGTTCTCTACTAGAACTAGTTTTATTTACTAATTCTAATTGGACTTGAGATTCCATTGACAGAAATTCCACTTTAGGCTATGTATTCATGATTTCACATAGTACCATATGATGTTCAAGCAAGAAAAATCACAATGTATCCCTTTCATCATCTAAGGATGAGTACATAGGATTAGTGAACGCAGCTACACAATGTGTGTGGTTGCAAGGTACTCTTGGGGAACTTAGTTTTTCATTTGATTCACCCATAGTCATTTTGTGTGACAATCAAAGTGAAATCAATATTTCCACTAATCCAGTGCAAAGACAGAGGACCAAGCACATTGAGATACACAAGCACTAAATCCATAGCTTGGTGCATGAGAAGGTGATGTTGTTGCAGTATTGCCCATACGGAGAACAAACTGCTGACATCTTCACCAAGAGCTTCACATAGAAGAAATTAACCTATATAAGATCACTTATTGGAATGGGTGACACATGGTGATAGCTGATGTTCACTTTCATATTTTGTTCCATGTCCATTTTTTATGGGAGGTTTTGTTCCCATGAGGTTTTCCTCCTTACCTTGGTTATATGAACTAATAAATTTTTGTAAGAGGTGACTTGAGCCTTAGTTTCCAAGGCCTCAATAATATGATGTGATTGTACTAAGTCAGGATTAAGGGGGGGTGTTAGAGCGTAATTCCACCTTTGTACCATGGTCATGCACCTAGGACACATTTTCATTAGTCTCATGCTTATGTTATATGGTCCAAAACTAGGCTGTGTTGGTAAATCTTGGTGCTTTTGGTGTTTTGGACTCATCAATGCCCCCAAGCGCCCTCATTTGATCATTATGGTTACACATGTTCCCTCATTAATGAATTATTAGTCGTTGGTGTGCTCCCCATCCCTTAAATCATGGAAATTGGTTGACTAGGGGTGCCCATGCATGGTTTTGGGGTAGTTTTTGTCCTTTTGGACTATTTATTATTTCCTAGAGACACTTCCACTCACCCATGCACTCCACCAAGACTATCCTACCCTAATTTATGTCCTAGCATGATCCATCCACATTCACACTAGCATTCATGACCGTTTGAGGTGGCTTGGGAGCTCATTGGTCCACCTAGGGGAGTTTTGAGGTCAAATCTAATCCTACCACATGTCTGCATTCAAATGGTCTCCAAAGGATTATGATTTATCCCTATTGTAATATAAACATGTTCCATCCATATTTACATGTTATACAGCCAGAATAAACATAATTATTTACACCATCTCTATGTGTTAATTTCACTCTTTTCACTGTTTTCTGCATAATTTGGGAATAATATTGAATTGTGAGGATTTCCTTAGCTCCTATGTCTTGTAGTCAATAATATTTTCACATCTTTAGAGGTAAAAAAAAATCCTACTATTTTACAACTGTAATTTATACATAGTGGAAACACTAAGAAGGGATTCGCTATTATTACTCTATAGTGGGAAATATTGACACTTTCAATTGTCAACATTTAAAGGATCAAGATCAATTGCCTTCCAATTAAAATTTATTATACAATTAAGCGCTTGTATGTGGAATAAATATAGGTCAGTGACATGGTATGATTTCTCAAAGTTGAATGATAGATGGGAAATCCTTCACTCATTGATGGAGTCCAAGGTCACATCAAGCAAACCTTATGGAAAAATGGCCATATATCACTACATCATTGGGGGAGTGTTTACTATAAATATGGGAGCATTACAGGTTGATATCTACCTCCCTTTTAACAGTGGCACAAGTGCAGAAATGAAATCCTAGGGAGAATCAATTAAGCAGTGGTTAGAACATAAAACAATAGTCCATTGAATTAAATGATAAAAACTATTATTATGAAACCATACAATACCCTGACCATATAACCTAAGAAGACAATAATTTTAGACATATGTACATAATAAATTTAAAGAATACAAGGATTTCACTGAAGAAGGAGAAATTATTTATCCTTAGCATTTAAGCAAAGGAAAAGGTATATTTTATTTTAAATTTCCATCTCATCGAGCAACAAACTACATAGGAGTTCATTCATCAGAGAAAGCATGTTCTTCCTAGGCTTTTAGCATACATGATACTCTGAGTAAAGTACCTATGCAACCACTACAACGATGAGATCGAAGAAGCCAGACACCGTTGCGTTTCACAAGAATACCTAGTACAAAGGAGAATGCAATCTAGAAAATGCACATGAATTTAGAGAAAAAGGGAAGAAACAATTGAAAAGGCCTATAGAACGAGATGGTGGAACCCTTGCATGGCACCAATGACAGCCCTGAAAAATTCCCTCTAAAATATTTGCAAGAAAATACAAATTTTGGGGACTTTCCATAAACCTTCGACAACACATTCATTTTTCAACATGCCCTTTCATTAATGTCCCCAATGTGAAAAACTAAATGTAAATAATACAGGGTTAAGATTTAACAAAGGGTTTTAGCCTTCAAAGGGACAAAGGAATTTAATTTTATTATTATTTTGTTGTAAAAAAATGGAGGCTCATCAATTGTGAGGGATTTAACACAAGTTCATTCTACAAGAAATACTTGGAGTCAATGTCATTAAAATAATGGATAATAAATCTAATAGAAACATATATAAATGCTTTTACAATTATATGGAAAGTGCTAGTACAATCCTTCCATCTTATAGGGACTTGGATAACCAGTGACTCATTGGCAATGGAAAAAAGGTGAGATTGGAACTTTGATCCCTCGGTGGGTTGTATTGGGCATGATCATCTTCCCAAGATTTAGTAATTAGATTGAACACAATTTAATTATGGTATTATATAGCTAATGTAGTTGATCCTATGAACGCTATTATGCAGTAATGGGATGGGAAATGGAAAAGGATATAGGGTTGGAAGTATGTATCGTATAACAATGCAAGTTATTCATTGTGAGGTTTTCATAGGCCCATATTTGATTAAGATCAAAAGAGGAATCCCTAGTTTAGTCCAAAAACCCATCGTATGGTAGTTTTAATACAAAATTATGATATAAGACCATGTGAGGAAGAAGTGCAAAAGAGGGGGGAAATCTAGAAAGTAAATGAAAACTTTGGCATGGGATGTCCTTAAAAAAAAGTAAGACATGGGCCAGGTTCCTATAGATTGTGTAAGAAAGGTGGGGAAGATATTGATCATTTATTGGTTCAATCTGAATACATAAGCTAAGTATAATGACATGTATTATTATTTACAAATGGAAATATAAGGTGGAATGGGGGTTATTTGTTGGAATGCATGAAGGAATGGTTTGATGAAAAATATCTCAAACAATATAGAGTTGTACATTTCATGGTTTCTAGGAGAATTAATGAAGGTTGTGAAATTGACAAATTTTAACTAATATATTGATGCAAAATACATGAATTTATCAAAACTTTAATAGAGTGACGATAGGGTTAAACAACAATGGTTTTGTTAAAAAAAAATATGAATGTGATGAATACGATGAGCCAAATAAAATGACACCAACGTCACAATAGGAAAGTGTGAGGAGAACCATAACGAATGGATGCATATGGAGAATTAATGGAGGTTGTGAAATTGGCAATTTTTAAATAACATGAAACAAAATACATGAACTTGTCAAAACGTTAATAGACTACTGAGAGGGTTAACCAACCATAGTTTTGTTCAAAGTAAATTGTACAAATTTATTGTCAAAATTATAATTTTACATTGTTGAAGTGACACAACTAAAAAATGACCAAATAAATAACCAATTGTTATGTGGTAATTTTTAGTATAGATCTTATCCAATGACCAAATTGGTCATTTATCTCGGTAATTTTTAGTTTAGTTCTTATCCCGTGACCAGATTTGTCATTTATCTTGGTTATTTTTAGTTAATTCACTTAAAATTTCTCAATTTTGGTCATTTATCCCTTGAAAAAACCATGGCAACCAAATTTTTTGGTTATCTGGTCACTTATATCTCATTTTGTACTAGTGCCAAGTCCTCTATGTTCTTTTGTAATTATGATTGCATTCCACTTTATTAAACAAAATTTCTTGTTTTTGTTCTTCAACCTTGCCACAATTTTTTTTATATCCTTAGAAATTTGACATGAGGAGTGCTCATAGGTTCCATCAATGAAAACATTGGTATATGGGAATGGTAGAGAGAGTATATTTTATGAGGATTATTCCCCTGGATGGATTAATCCATTATGATCCCCATTATGTCATTTTTTCTTGATTTTATCAATTATTTCTTTCCATCTTGATGTAGACATTTTTCAGAGTGAAATGGGCATTTCCAAATAACTAAAAGTGGCCAAAGAATATGTTCCTTGGAATTCACTAGTTCTTGATATTTCTTGAATTTTTTGAGATCTTATGTTCTAGTTGTATATGTGACTCTTATTTTTGTATATAAATCCTCATGGAACATTTAAGAAATAATTCAAGATGCCTTTAAACATTCTTACAGTCACCAACAAAGCTCCCCCTAACAAAACCGCGTCATTTGTGAACTAATAATGGTTTATGTTTTTAATACCTCGAGTGATCGTAATACCGAGAATTATTCCATTCACCCTCTCTTATTCCATCTTCCTACTCAAGGTATCAACCATGGTTATATGAAGAATTGGTTCTAGAGGGAAGCCCTACCTCAACCTTTGTGTGAGCTTGAAAAATCCAATAGGTCTCCCATTAGTAAGGGTTGAGAGCAAGGGATTACTTATACAATATTGAATCATTAGGATAAATCAATCAATGAAACCAAGCTTTCTAAGAACCTTGAAGATGAAGGAATTCCTTACCTGGTTGAAGGCACTAGCAATTCCCATCTTGATGATCATTCCTATCTCTTGGTTCTCCTTGTTGGAATGTACAACATCTTGAACTCTCCCTGGTTTTCAGAAATTATTTTTGGTAATAGTTTCTTCAACCTCGTGGCCATTATTTTGGTAAAGATATTGTAGGAGGAATTACACAACGATATAGGTAAAAGGTGAGAAAACGTAGATGGATTGGCTTCCTTAGTAATGAGAGAAATAAATGATGTATTAGTGTTGTTGTCTAAATTTTTCTTTGGATGTAAATATTGTAAAATGCTTAGCAAATATTCTTGAATTATGTGACAACATTCCTTGTAAAATCAAATGGGGAACCCATCTAGGTGTGTAGCTTTGTATGGAACTAGTACCCATATTGATTCGAGTATTTCCTGAATTTCTATTTGACTAGTAAAGTGGTCATTATATTTCTGAGTGATGAGGGAAGGGGTATTTTCAATCATGTTGTTTGTTTCCATACTCTATACATCATGGATTTCTATGTAGAGATCCTCATAATGACTTTTTGTTGCTTCCTTTATTTCCAAGAAACTATTTAGAACAATCCCATCCTCTAAGTGTATTTTTGTCATTTTATCTTTAAGGATTCTGGCTCAACCCTGACAAAGAAATAAAGTTGTGTTCTTTTCTCTATCCTATAGCCACAAAATATTTGATCTCAACCTACACATTTCCTCCGCTTGCTTGTTGATTTTGTGTAGTTGGGCGCAAACTTCTCTTTTTCTCAATATTTAACAGGGCTATCACAGCCTTCGTTTCTATTTGATGTTGGATCTCTTCCAAATTCACTTTTAAACTTTTTATTGCTCTTCTGATAAATATATCTTTATCCAATTTTTCATAGACTCTTTAACAACTTTTGAGCAATTTCAACCCTATTTCAACTAAATGATATGTTCTCTCCCTTGATTCACTGACAAATCATGAGGTAGGTCTTGAAATACTTATGCAAACTCATAAATAAGTTGTTGTTCCTCCTATCTTGTGTTCTTTTATGACATGCAGGCCCTTCCTAGAATTACACTAAAAAATTAAGCATCACTCGCCATAAGCAAGTTGTTTGACCCTTTTGTTTAATACCAATTTGTTTGCACAAGGTTGCATCCATCTAGATGTGATTAGTTGTTATCCTTTCCCAAATTTAATGTATAGTTTCTCATCAAAATTCATGTGTAATTCACCCAATTTCTTCAATCATTATACCACAAGGGCCAGATCATCTCCTAGAATATACTCAATCAAATGGGGATCGATTGAACCATATTTGGAATATCTGATGGCACCAATGCTTGGTATGACTAAATTTTGGGAGTTAGGATAGAAAAATGCGAGGGAATAGGGAGAAATATGTGAAAGGGATGATTCCAAAGACTCTCAGACAAGTCACATCTAGAATAAATTTTAACTAATTTCTATTGAATATAATAAAAAACTCCTTCAGGGTATTAAAGGGCTGGGAGAGCTTATGGCAAGGACAAAGAGAGAGAGAGAGAGAGAGAGTGGAAAGGCATTCCACTGGATAGTGGTTAATTTGGGAGAACAATTTGGTCAAAATTCCAAGTTGGTTAATTGTTCTCCCTGAGATATTAATAGTGATCAGACAACCTGCAAATGGGAATCCTACATAAACATGTGATAGAATCTCTAAATTTCCTTCTCCAGTAATCAACGCATCATTATCAAAATGCAATCTAGCATTAAGATGACAAGTGGTATTCAATGACCCAATTACTCTCGATTATTCTTCACATAAAATTAATTTCTTTATGTCTTGAAAAACACGAGATAAATTTCCAATGCCACACACTTCCAATTTGACCATCACTGAGAATTCCGGAAAAAATCTATCAAGATGACAGATTTTTTCAATACCACATCCTCGTGGCTAAAGATGATAATGATCTCTAGACAAAATTCTCCATGTAAAATGTCCTTGCTACCAGTCCAAACACATCAAAAACCATGAGTATAAAAGGGGGAATATATACACTTTGATGGTGATTTGAAATTTTTCATGAATTTCCTTCATGCTCTAAAGAAAACCTCATGGAATATTCTCATTTCATAACAAACCAACCTACAATGGAAAATGTAGAGGTTTCCTTTCCCAGTTGATGTATCATTTTTCCAAGTTTAGAGGAACATGCATGAACATAGCATATTCTCCTGCATGTTTGCTTCACACATGTTCAATGCACCTCAACACATGCAATATCAAAGTAATTAAAACGCTATTCATTATCATAGTTTGGAATGGCATGTCAAACTACATAATAGAGCAGTATAATTTAGAATGAGATAGAAAGTATAATTTAGGAATTATTGTATATGGGCCACATAGATCTAGTGGAGTCCTTTTGCATCCCCAAGTGATAAGAGAGATAAAAAAACTATTGTGTGTTACAGAAACACGGATTTATTTAATATTACATGCATGTATCCTACAAATATAGTTGAGATTTATTTACCACATCTGAAATCAACACACCCTAAATCTTCTATGTGATCATTTATAGGAACAACATGTTATTTTCTCTCTTCTTCCAGCCAATTTGAATGAAATATACTTCTAGAGGATTATGTGCCAACTGATCTTACTATGCAACCTACTTTTGCGATGACTTTGAATACATTCTGTAGTAACTACTTTCAAGGAAAATATTTTGGTAAACGCAAGGGATGGTATCCCACATTCGTTGGTGGAATCCCAAGTAAACCCATCTACAGAGACTTTGACCAGGGGGATTTGAACCATGACCAAAGGAAAATTTTAAGAGAAATTCCATTGTTTTGTGCTCAACAATACAAAACATTGAATCACATGTATGCAGAACTTTTCCTCATTCCCTCCCCTTTTCCCTTAGAAACTCTAATCAAGAATGGGCTTAAAGTCACTTTCAAAACTAAATGGTGATACCATGATTTAAACATATGTAGAGGACCTAAAATTTACTGCAATATTACAAGTGGGACATTCTCAACACGAGTGAGAATCGTGACTTCGAATAACACTCAAATTAGTACAACATTGATATTTATATGTAATATGAAATAACATTGGAATTTAGAAACTTATTTTGATGTTTGAAAGGAAGTTTGAAATCATATGAAGTTTTCATAATCAATTTTTCATCTTATGTTCCTATTTGTGTCACTTATCTTCTTTTCTTTCATTATCATTCTCCTTTCCTACTTTCTAGATTGTTTGTCAGGATAACAATTACTATCCTTGTATTTATTCGTATAAATTTACTAAGCAAAAGAAACTTAGGTCTTCTAGGTTCCATAAGCACTTTCTAAGGAGGTACTAATTAAAATGAATGCACCATCAAATTATTAAATGCATTTCATAGAGCCTCACCAACTAGTTGATGTAGATTCCCTCATTTCGGGCTTTCCCACAAGATATGGCTTGATGGAAGCCCAATTTAATGCTTTTTTTTATCCAACAGGAAAAAAAAGGCATATTTTATAGCACATGATATCAGGGTGATGGTCAAGAAACAATTGCGTAAGATCCTAAGTCCCAAAAATAAAATTAAAGAATGCAAATGGCATAATTTCTCTGATTGTTATTTCTAAATTGCTCTCTTTCATCAATAACAGAGGAGGTAATCTCCCCTTCAAACATTGTCATACTTCTTTGTCATGAATTGATACCTAACAATAGAATATATTTTAATATGCCTTAGAAATATAATATATATCAAATTATAATTGAACGTTTTTAATTCATGTAGTCCCAGAACTTCAATACTCGAAGCTAGAACATGTGAAGATCTATTAAGTCCATTCTCACACTGCAAGCTTTTTTGTTATTCCTAAATTGTTTGAAATGATCCTAGCATGCTTATATAGTATGTGAACATCTTTGGAACATTGACCATGTGCAACAAAGAAACATGATTTTTGATGTGGTCATAATCTATCTCAAATCTTATTATGTTTGAGAAAGAACTGAGTTCATGCCCAACGCAACCATTTTACTTTAAAGCCTGATTTATTTTATAATCTTGGTTGCATTTGGAATACTTGCTAGGGATTCAAAGAGGATGATTATAATATGGGTTGCTTATTCATTTAGGATATATTGCATAAGTTACAACAATTTATTATCTACTACTGCCCTAATTTTTAGAGAGTGAGATGAAAAACAATGTTTGTGAACTTCCTTGTAGACGCAAATTATTAAGCATGAGTGACTAGAAGCATTTTTCGAGGGGTAACTAGTAAGAAAGGACTTACATCTAGCAGGATCGATTTACTACTGTGTTTTGCTAATAAGTATGTTTGGAAATTGACTAATGATATATATTATGTAGTCTATCATAGATTCCCTTTACCTATCCTTCTCTCTTTACCTTGTTAGAATGAGGGAAAATTTCTCATTTACATATTCATTGTCTCTTTGATATATTGGTTAATTATGGCTTCTTTATTTTTGTGTTTCTTAAAAACAGGGAACATTTTGGGTTCACCATGAAGTTGACATTTTAAAATAGGGATTCTTAACCCATCAGTTTCATCATCATGTGATGGCATTCAAATGACATGCCTCAATCTACTTTTCACTATATTTTTCTTGTAACAAATCACACAACAACCATTTGTCAGACTTGAGTGATGAAATCTATCTTTAATTCTAAGTTGTTATCTAGCACCAATCATCCAAGCACCATGTTGTTAAATGAAAAACAAACCATCCAAGCACCTTGGTCATAAATGAAAAACCAACCATCCAATAAGCATGCAAGTTGTTCATA
Source organism: Pseudotsuga menziesii (assembly GCA_001517045.1). Lineage (NCBI taxonomy): Eukaryota > Viridiplantae > Streptophyta > Pinopsida > Pinales > Pinaceae > Pseudotsuga > Pseudotsuga menziesii. Next base: position 103,041 of record LPNX010141578.1, read on the forward strand.
ATTGTTGTTGCCAACATATTTTTCTCCAACAATTAAAACAGGAACAATTCATTAACATAACAAATAGATAAACACATCCCTCTACATGGATTCATGTGGAAAAATTCTCATTTTTTATTTCTCCTCTTTGAATTTATTACAAATTGTTCCACGTTAATGCTTTAACTCATGTTTAGGGGTTTCTAAAGGAATTTCAATTTGAGTGAAGCTGCTTGCTCTCGAATTTAAGTTTTACAGTACGAGGACATCAAAGGAAACTAAGAATCGCTTCGAGGAAACCCTGAATGTTGACTTAAGACTTCATGCAAGTTCTCTTAGGACAATTCATAGGACAATGGATTTATTATTGCTTTGAATTGCTATATGGTTAGTGTCAATTTGAGAATTTCATTGTTTGGCCAACTGATCAAAATCACAATTGTTCTTTCACCCTGTTGTGACTATTTTATGGAATAATTGTGCTAGAAAAAGATTCAAATATTTTTTCAGTGCATTTGAATTCATAAAATTTCCACAATGGGAAATTTATTCCTTGGAATTTTTAATTTAAGTTGTTGAAGTTGTTGATTTGTGGTCCACATATTTAATTTAAACAATCTGGATGTGCTTTTTTTTAACATATACAAATCATTGAATTCTTCTTTAAAAAACTAAACACTCTTAACTTCTTGCATATAAAAGCTATATAAACTCCAAAAGTAAGCCTTATATTTACCAACCATAAATTTGATGCAATGGTTTAGTATGTCTATATTTATAGATTTCAAGATATACACTGATTTATGGGTTTCAATGCCGCATCCAACAAATAGTTTTTCTAGAAGAAAGTCTTCATTTTCTTCACCATAACTTTGATGCAAGGTTTGGATTGCATTTTTTTTTCAAGGCATAATAAATTACATCTTTTGTTGAACTACATTGTACATCACAATGCAAGAATACATTTGTCCATCTTCATATCTATAATATATAGTCATGTCTTTCTTGTGTTTCCTTTATTTCCATTGATCTACTTTACTAGTATGATTCCATATAATATAACACAAACATTTTTTTAATAGATAATATTTTATTGTCAATGTCTCGTCATTAAAAGACATGTTGAACATTATACATATATATTATAGATATAAATATATACAATGCTCGCTTGATTTCGATGACACGACCAAAAAGGCAAGTTTCTAAAAGAATGATATGCAAAACAAAAAGTATTTTTGCAAGGAATATTAACTTGCATATTTTGTTGAACTAATTGCAAATCACTATGAAAAAAAAATGAATGTAAAATCTATGGTGATTTCTTGGTAGGTATATGCTTTCCTTTTTGGTCATGGCATTGAAATTGATCGACCATTATATATCTTCATATCTATAATATATATAGACATGTATTGTCACATGCCCCAATTTGCAAAAAAAAATTAATGTTATTTAAGGAACATTGTGTTATATTTTATGCTAAGTTTGTAATTGATGACCAAGTGGGGTCAAGAGTAATTAATGTAATTCAGAATATTTTATTTATAAATAAATAAATGATGAGACAACTTAGGGAAGCTGTTAAAAGAGTGTTTACTGGTCACTTGGTGGAGGAGACTAGGTGGAGAGTACACTGACAAGTGGCAGCATCCTCAAACTAATTCCAACTGTTGCAGGTGGCAACTTCCCTATATTTGTGGTCATGATTCCCCAAGAAAGTGGAATTGGAACAGGTGGCTCATTAAATGAAAACTGACCTAGAAGATCTAGGCATCTCTATAAAATTTCCCATTGAAGACAGCTGAGGCTACTCATTCTGAGAGGTGATCATTCAGGGTGAATGAATTTACTCATGAGAAATTCAATGGAGGGGATTACTGAAGTGAGTTTGAGGGGTTAACTGTTGAGACTGAACTTATTGCAGCTATTAGGATGAAGTTCTTACTGCTGTGAGCAGATTTGGATTACTGAGGTAATTGGACCAGTCAGGTGACAGAAGGTCTTAAAGTCATATCCTCCACCCAGTACTCTACCAGGAGGACGAGGAACAGGCTCGAGGGTCCTGAGGAAGCGTTGTATGAGTTTTCTCCAGGAGTTGGTTGGGAGGAACAGCCTCCTTAAGTTGTTGTTGCCTTATCATTGACTGGTTCTATTTGTCTTCATGTTAATATATTTATTTACGGTCTTCAGTAAAATGTTTACTAGTTTTTCAATACAGGCATGTTAGTATTTAATTAGGGTTTATGACGAAAGGAGTAACTGTGTATTGTTAGACTTAGTAATTTGCATATTATGTAAGAAATAGTAATAAATATGCAAAATGAGAAACAGATAGAATTAGAATTCCATACTGTATTTTTCCAAGCCTAGCTCAGGCAGTACTCTAGTACAACTGGGTGTTTAGGTAGATATGATGATTCTTTTTACTCTGCTTGAAAAATGTAGCTAATTTCTGCTCTAGTTTGCTTATGATTTATTTTGTAAACAAGTAGTAAATACTGTATGTAATAAATGTATTTACTTCAGATAAGAACTGAACATAGGTATGTAAAAACATTTAGTAATCATATTACTTATAAAACTATTCTAATACTAGTATTCTTTATAAAACACAAAACTTACAGTTTAATAAATAAACATAGGTATAGTAAACAGGCTATCATCTAGGATTTAGGTTAAGATCATTTTCAAAACAATCTTATAACATTTGATTTTCAGACATTATGTGTCTCTGATCTAATACAGAAGTCTCTACAATAACCTATATACAACTACCTAGGTTTTGAAAGAGAAACATATCCTATTCTCAAGTATGCAGTAATTACCCTAATCCTTCTTTTATGAGAATTAAAAACAGCTGTAAAAATCATTAAGGGAAAATTAAATAAACAAAGCTAAGAAATTACCATGTAAAAATTATGCTATTATCGAACTGTAGGGTATACTTAATAATTAACCCTTTTTGAGCAAAAAACAGAGTAAAATATTACTCTTAAATATAGTAAAATTTCCCATTAAACATTGCACTGGAAATTTTTATAAATACATGATAATAATTAAAATATTACATAAACAATTTGTTAAAAACAAAATCAATTAAGAAGAAATGGCTCACAGCCTTTAGAACGAAAGGTCGAGGCTCAAGCCTATTAACAAAACTGAACTATGCAATATATATTATATATATATCGAACAGTAACCATACTTTACTGATAGGTGAAAAAACCCTGTTTTCCTTAACAAATCCTGACTGATTCACAGTCTTTTCTCACCTACTAGAATCTATTATAAAAACTAAAATTAAACCAGACAGAGGTTGACAGCCTCATAGGGCTTAGAGCTGATCTCTATAGAAAACAGCAGTAAGAAGTTACAATGTTCAGGCCGTTAAGGAAGAGACATAAATAAAAACCAATTTCCATCACGGCTACCAGATCCTACTTCATCCCTGCACAAAGTACCCTCTGAGGGTTTCTAAATTTTTACAGATAAACAAACAAGCTTTGAAACTTAAATCTAACAGGTAACGAAGGCTGTGCCTTTTCAACCGCAAGAACCAACTTCCAACAACCACAACAATGTGCAGGATGAAACCCTCGTATGCAATCGGGGCTTACCATTTTTGTATGCTAGAGTGAAACTGAAGGGTAAGCTCGCTATCACCTGCAGAGCTGGAACCGAGAGAAGAACCTGCAAGTACCAATCCTTATCATTACAAGTCCATTTTAAAATTTGTAAAACCCTTATAATAAAATTAATCTAAAATTGATCTGAGGGTAAATCTTTACCTGCTACAGTTTCGAGTTGAAGCCGAGGAGATATGGCCACCCAAGGTCATATTGGCATCGTGCTGGAGGAGAAGAATACTTTGAGTCACCTCTGCGAAGGAAAGAAAATAAAATCGACTCAACAAAACGAAGCTTTACTCATGGCTGAAGCTCTGATTATTCGGTTGTAGGTTCAAGACAAGCACAGCCCTCGAGCCATGAAGAAAAGCCAGTATCCACTCTTATTGTAACTACTTCAATATTTAGAAAGGAAAAAACCACTAACTACCTCTCTCAATAGTCACGGCGTGGATTATGAAATTAAAATTCCAAACTTGAAGGTGGCTACAGGTCTTCCATGGCCGCGAACTCTCAACTCGGCCAACAAGAAGGAGAAACCCTCGGTCTGCAAATCTTTTGCGTAGGGTTTGGATTTTTTAATTCAACCCATGAGTGGATGAGACTATACCACGTTTCTCTCCAAATAATTTCTCCAGCGTGGGTAAGTTCTATAGTCAGCGCTGCAACAATAATATTTTCAATCAACCTTTAATCATTAAAACTATACATTGTGTTATGATTGCCAATGATATAAATTTTGCCATGGATATTAGCGAATCATAGGTTATAAACCATAACTTATGATACAAAGTACCTTAGACTATTCCAAGTTTTAATTAATTTCCTTTTAATTCATTTGCTAAGACATTGTAAAAAGATAATGCAAAGACTACTAATCAACTTGCATAAAGTCTTAGTCATAGCTAAAGGTGCATCCAATTTGAAATGAAAATTGCATATAAAAGAATATAAGAGAACATCCTTAGTTAATGAAATACCTAGGATAAGGTAAAAATGATATACACCTATGGATGTTAAGTCGTAGGAGTTTTAAAGTAACACTTATTCAGCAAAAGTAGGCTAGGATGGTGGTTTAGGAACTACTAAGTAGTTCTTGTTTTTTATTCATTTTATTGATGCTCAAAACTAGAATCCAATGTATGCTCCAACTAAGCAAAGAATGGAGTACCATAAATGCATCTTAGCTAAATCTGAGATCAAGTTTGCTTTCTACAAAACGTATTTAATGTTCTTGAACTCAAACCAAACAGTAATTTGATTGTTTACCTCGATAGAGTAACTACAAAGCATTTTATAACTATGCTGACGTAGTTTATTATACTTTTATTTTGGGAGCCATAACGATAGAAAAGAATTAACTTTACCTCCTTGAAGACAAGCAACATATTAAACTTTTTCTAAAACTAGCATCTTAATCATGCTAGGGAAGTAGCTTCTCGACGTGAATTTAAATAACACCCTACTGGATCTTATGCTTACCTACTAAACCTGTAAGGAACCGGTAGTCCAATTGAGTTAGCTGAACGCTAAGTAAGCCCCGATCTCATACAAGAATTCTTACCTACTTGACAAAAGTTAATCATCAGTATATCTAGCAGCAGCAAAATGCAAGTCTTTTTCTAATTCTGATAGAATTACAGTTGTTAAATCATTAATAGCACTAACACAGATTTGTAAGATTACACCCTTTAGTTAACAAGTTCTTTTTAAAGAAGCAATACCATGTTGTTTTATAAACTGTTTCATTTTCCGCTAACCATTGCAGTTACTTAGCTGCGACTTTAGACATTTTATGTCACTTGAAAAATTTTAAATTTTTATGAATTTTTGGGTTATTACATCTGGTATCAGAGCACAAGGTTAAAACACTAGGCCTTAATGAAGCTCAACTTGCTTATGTGGAACAATAAATTTAAATAAATATGCTGATGTTGTTTTCTTTGAATGATACACACAAAGAAATTTGTTTCTGAGTTAATTGCAGGGATGGCTAGATTGGAAGAATATGCGGATGAGGAATCTCCTTACGTTGAATGAGATAATCTTCAAAAAGAACCTATACAAGAAGATATAACCAATAATTATTCCGAACTACTACAAACAATTAAAGAATTAAAATCAGATGGAATCAATTAAGAAAGAAAATGAGAGGATTCTGAGAGCTCAAGAGGAGATAAATCCGATTTTAATAGAAAGATTTCATACTGAGGGAAAGGGTAAAAGAAATGAGTTTGAAGATATAGGTTATGAACATAAAGATAAAAAGACTAAACAAGTAAAAAACGAAAGTAGATCATCTTCTGAAGTATATGGTGATTTATATAAACAAAACTCTCATTATACTAGTGACAGTAGTGAAGATAGCCACCATACTAGGAAAATAAAATATAAACCTTATGAAGAAATCTCTGGGGAGTTCAAGAATATCAAGTCGCCAACATTTAATGGAGAAACTGAGAAGGGGGGAGAAGCAGAATCCTGGCTATTCGGGATGAAGAAATACTTCCAAATTTATAACTACTCTAATCAATTGAAGGCCAGGATGGCTATTTATAATATTACGGGAAAAGCTGATATATGGTGGCATGACTTAAAAAGAGTAAAAGGTATAAGGGAGAAAAACATAAATTGGAGCACATTCAAGAAATATTTCAAAAATAAATTTTTATCTGAATAGTACTATGATGAAAGGGCTAAGAAATTCTACGAGTTAAAACTGGGTACAATGAATATGAAAGAACTGAATAGTAAATTTCTAAGTCTGCTCAGGTATGTGCCATATATTGTGGACGAGAAACCTAAGGTACAACAGTTTCTTAGCTATTTACCTTATCATATAAAGGACAAGATTGAGTATGACAATCTAAAAACCTTAGAAGAAGCAATGAGAAAAGCGAATTTCTATTATGAACAGAATCGTAAAAAGGAGAGTATGGCCAACTAAAAGGCCACAAGGAATAATAACTTTGAACAAAAGAAGAAAGAGTTTGTACCTAATCGAAATTCTAAAAATAATAACACCAGGAACTTTCCTAGTAAGAATTTCCAAGGGAATAAAAGTAATTCACAGACCAATCAGAGTAATCAAAGGAATAAAGAATCTGCTAACAACCACAGTAATTATACAAAGAACTTTGAACAAAAGGAACTCATAAAGTGTTGGGAATGCAATGGTCCGCATTATGCATCAGTTTGCCCCAATCGGAAGAAGACTGTTAACAACATACACACAATACAGGAGGAGATGAATGTTGGTGATCTAGAGAGGACAATGCCCAGGATCAATGCAGCATTAGAGAACCGGCACGCAGATTATCAAACTTCCATGGTGGAAGTGGAAGGTAAGACAAATCAAATACCTATATCTATTTTAATTGATCCAGGAGCTAGTTTAAGCTATATTTCTCCTAATTTGGTAGAAAATTTTAAGCTTCCAGTTGAAAATTTTGCAAGTTCTTGGTTAGTTCAGCTAGCTACTGGTGCAAAGAGAAAAGTAATTAGCTTTGTAAAGAATTGTGCAGTAACTATGGGTCAGTTTGAAACTTTTGTTAAGATCAATGTACTACCTTTAGGTTTATATGATATATTAATTGGTATGGATTGGTTAGAGCAGCATAGGGTGGTATTGAATTCCTTTGATAAAACCTTTACTTGCATAAATAACGATGGAAATTTAATAAATGTAAACTTGGAATCCCTAGGAAAATAGTCGTAAGGCAGATCTCTGATCTGCAGCTTAAGAGAGCTGTTAGGAAAGGTTGTAAGGCTTATGCAGTAACAGTAATCGATGAAGAAAATGTTAACAACATAGATAAATTAAAATTGGAAGATATATCGATTATAAAGGAATATTCATATGTATTTCCGGAAGAAATTCTGGGACTGCCTCCGAAACAAGAATTAGATTTTACTATTGAGCTGGTACCTGGTGCAGTGCCCAGCTCAAAAGCCCCTTATCGGATGAATATACTAGAACTAAATGAACTTAAGTCACAGTTAAAAGAACTTATTGATAAGAATTACATTAGACCCAGTGTGTCTCCCTGGGGGGCACTTGTCATCTTTGTTAAGAAGAAGGATGGAACTCTACGACTATGTATAGATTATCGTCAATTAAATAAAATGACTATCAAGAACAGATACCCATTACCTCACATAGATGATCTGTTTGATCAACTACGTGGAACCACGGTGTTTTCAAAGATTGATTTACAGTCTGGATATCGCCAAGTCTGAATCAAAGATGAAGACATCTTTAAAACAACCTTTAGAACTCGATATGGACATTATGAGTTTGTTGTTATGCCCTTAAGGCTTACTAACGCTCCAGCTATTTTTATGTGTCTAATGAATAATGTAATGCACAAATATCTGGATAAATTTGTGGTCGTATTTATTGACGACATATTAATTTACTCAAAATATGAAGAAGAACATAAAGAACACTTAAAAACTGTCTTGCAAGAGTTACGAGAGCATCAAATTTTTGCGAAATTTAGTAAAAGTGACTTCTTTAAAGATAAAATCCAGTATTTAGGTCATGTGGTGACTAAAGAAGGAATTTTGGTTGACCCCAAAAAGATAAAGGCAATCAAATATTGGCTAGTCCCAAAAGACGTAACTGACGTCCGATCATTCATGGGAATTACCGGTTATTACCAGAGTTTCATCGAAGGGTTTTCAAGAATTGCAGATCCTATAATCTCTTTGCAGAAAAAGGGGAAGAAATTTGATTGGAATCAGAAGTACGAAGACAGTTTTAAAAAGTTAAAAACATTATTAACCACCGCACCAATTTTAAGAATTGCTGACCCTAATAAAGATTTTATAGTATGTACTGACGCATGCAATGACGGTTTAGGTGGAGTATTAACTCAGGAAGGACATGTCATTGCTTATGAGTCTAGGAAACTGAAGATTCATGAGAAAAATGATGCGACCTATGACTTAGAATTAGCTGCTGTCATACATGCCTTAAAGATGTGGCGTCATCATTTAATTGGAAGGAAGTTTATCTTAATGACGGATAATAAAGGATTGAAATACCTGTTAGATCAACCTAACTTGAATGTTAGGCAAGCTAGGTGGCTAGCTTTTTTTAGTGAATACGATTTTGACATTCAACACATTAAAGGAAAGGAGAATAAGGTTGCTAATGCATTAAGTAGAAATGCAAAGATGAATTTTACAGCAGCTATCAGCACTTATACAATAGACTTGGAAGAACAACTTGAAGCTGTAATAGAACAAGATGAAAATTACCGAAAATTACAAGCAAAAGTAAAAGACAATTTAATAGAAAGTCTAAGTGCAGGGTACAGCTTGAATAAAAAAGGATTATAATTGTATAAAGATAGATTATACATACCTAATATACCTAAGATTAAGCTATTAATTTTAAACGAAATTCATAAAACTCCTTATTCAGGGCATCCAGGTTATCAGAAGACTATAACCATGCTAAGAAAATATTATTTCTGGCCAAACATGAAAAATGAACTGGCAAAATATATTGCTAGATGCTTCGAATGTCAGCAAGTAAAAACTGAACATCAGCATCTAGCTGGGCTACTTTAGCCATTGCCTATTCCTAGCTGGAAATGGGAGATAATTAGCCTTGATTTTGTTACTGGATTACCTAAAAATCAGAACTTAAATGACTCAATAATGGTATTGGTTGACAAATTGAGTAAAGCAGCCCATTTTATACGTGTAAAAACTACTTATAAAGCTATAAATATTGCTGATATTTTCTTTAAAAAAAAAATTTGGTTGCATGGAATACAGAAGGTGATAATTTCAGACTAAGACCCTAAATTTACAGGTAATTTTTGGAAATCCTTGTTTAAAGGATTAAATACTACGTTAAACTTTAGTACCTCTTTCCATCCTCAAACTGATGGACAGACTGAAAAAGTAAATCAGGCATTGGAGGATATACTCAGAATGTACGTAAAGGAGCAACCAGGTAAATGGAAAGATTATTTACACCTGGTAGAATTTGCTTACAATAATCATTATCAAGCTTCAGCTAGGTATAGTCATTTCGAAATTCTGTATGGAAGAAAATGCAATACTCCCATCTCTTGGAGTAATCCAGTGGACAGGTTAGTATTAGGACCTGAATTATTGAAAGAAATGGAATTAATTGTAAAACAGGTACAAGGTAATTTGAAAATTGCACAAGACCGACAGAAAAGTAAAGCAGACCTTAAACCAACTCCAAAGGATTTTCAGGTAGGCAAACATGTTTTCATTAAGGTGAGACCCAAAAAGAGTTCTCTGAGGCTGGGTAGCTGTGCCAAGCTAGCACCTCGATATTGTGGTCCTTTTGAAATACTGTCCAAGATCGGACAGGTAGCTTATCAGTTAGCTCTACCAACAAATTTAAGAATTCACAATGTTTTTCACATTTCTGTATTAAAAAAATATGTACATGATACTACTCATGTTATTAATTGGAATGATGTGTAGGTGCAACCTGAAAAATATTTTCTGGTGGAACCGGATTGTATCCTCGAGCAGAGGGAGATCTTGCTTCAGAACTGCACCATTGGTCAAGTGAAGGTGCAATGGAAGCACCTTAGTCCAGAGGAAGCCACCTGGGAATTGGAAAGTCATATGCGCGATGCATATCCAATTCTATTTCACGGAAACTCTGAGGATGAGGAATAAATAATATCGAGGACGATGTTATAATTTAAGGGGGTGTGTATGTCACATGCCCCAATTTGCAAAAACAATTTAATGTTATTTAAGGACCATTGTGTTATATTTTATGCTAAGTTTGTAATTGATGACCAAGTGGGGTTAAGAATAATTAATTTAATTCAGAATATTTTATTTATAAATAAATAAATGATGAGACAACAGCTTAGGGAAGTTGTTAAAAGAGTGTTTACTGGTCACTTGGTGGAGGAGACTGGGTGGAGAGAACACTGACACGTGGCAGCATCCTCAAACTACTTCCAACTTTTGCAGGTGGCAACTTCCCTATATTTATGGTCATGATTCCCCAAGAAAGTGGAATTGGAGCATGTGGCTCATTAAATGAAAACTAACCCAGAAGACCTAGGCATCTCTATAAAATTTCCCATTGAAGACAACTGAGGCTGCTCATTCTGAGAGGTGGTCATTCAGGGTGAATAAATTTACTCATGAGAAATTCAATGGAGGGGATTACTGAAGTGAGTTTGAGGGGTTAACTGCTGGGACTGAACTTATTGCAGCTATTAGGCTGAAGTTCTTACTACTATGAGCAGATTTGACATACTAAGGTAATTGGACCAGTCAGGTGATAGAATATCTTAAGGTCATATCCTCCACCCAGTACTCTACTAGGAGGACCAGGAATAGGCTCGGGGGTCTTGAGGAAGCGCTTTTTGAGTTTTCTCCAAGAGTTGGTTGGGAGGAACAGCCTCCTTAAGCTGTTGTCGCCTTATCATTAACAGGTTCTATTTTTCTTCATGTTAATATATTTATTTACTGCCTTCAGTAAAAAATTTACTAGTTTTTCAATACAGGCATGTTAGTATTTAATTAGGGTTTTTGAAGAAAGGAGTAATTGTGTATTGTTAGACTTAGTAATTTGCAGATTATGTTAGAAATAGTAATAAATATGCAAAATGAGAAACATATAGAATTAGAATTCCATACTGTATTTTTCCACGCCTAGCTCAGGCAGTACTCTAGTACAGCTGGGTGTTTAGGTAGATATGATGATTTTTTTTACTCTGAATGAAAAATGTAGCTAATTTCTGCTCTATTTTTCTTATGATTTATTTTGTAAAGAAGTAGTAAATACTGTATGTAATAAATGCATTTACTTCAGATAAGAACTGAACATTGGTATGTAAAAACATTTAGTAATCATATTACTTATAGAACTATTCTAATAATAGTATTCTTTATAAAACACAAAACTTACAGTTTAATAAATAAACATAGGTATAGTAAATAGGCTATCATCTAGGATTTAGGTTAAGATCATTTTCAAAACAATCTTATATCATTTGATTTTCAGACATTATGTCTCTCTGATCTAATACAAAAGTCTCTACAGTAACCTAAATACAACTACCTAGGTTTTGAAACATAAACATATCCCATTCTCAAGTATGCAGTAATTACCCTAATCCTTCTTTTATGAGAATTAAAAACAACTGTAAAAATCATTGAGGAAAAATTAAATAAACAGAGCTAAGAAATTACCATGTAAAAATTATGCTATTATCGAACTGTAGGGTATACTTAATAATTAACCCTTTTTGAGCCAAAAACAGAGTAAAATATTACTCTTAAATATAGTAAAATTTCCTATTAAACATTGCACTGGAAAGTTTTATCAATACATGATAAAAATTAAAATATTACATAAACAGTTTGTTAAAAACAAAATCAATTAAGAAGAAATGGCTCACATCCTTTAGAAATAAAGGTCGAGGCTCAGGCCTGTTAACAAAACTGAACTATGCAATATTAATATATATATATATATATATATATATATATATCGAACAGTAACCATACTTTACTGACATGTGAAAAAACCCTGTTTTCCTTTACAAATCCTGACTGATTCACAGTCTTTTCTCACTTACTATAATCTATTATAAAAACTAAAAATAAACCAGACAGAGGTTGACAGCCTCGTGGGGCTTAGAGTTGAGCTCTATAGAAAAAAGTAGGAAGAAGTTACATTGTTCAGGACGTTAAGGCAAAGACATAAATAAAAACCAATTTCCATCACGGCTACCAGAGCCTACTTGATCCCTACACAAAGTAACCTCTGAGGGTTTCTAAACTTTTATAGATAAACTGACAATCCTTGAAACTTAAAGATAACAGGTAACGAAGGTCGTTCCTTTTCAACCGTAAGAACCAACTTCCAACAACCGCAACAATGTGCAGGATGAAACCCTCGTATGCAACCGGGGCTTACCATTTTTATATGCTCGAGTGACACTAAAGGGTAAGCTCACTTTCACCTACAGAGCTGGAACCGGGAGAAGAACTTGCAAGTACCAATCCATATCATTACAAGTAAATTTTAAAATTTATAAAACCCTTATAAGCAAATTTATCTAAAATCGATTTGAGGGTAAATCTTTACCTACTACAGTTTCGAGTTGAAGATGAGGAGATATGGCCACCCGAGGTTGTATTGGAACTATGCTGGAGGACAAGAAGACTTTGAGTCACCTCTGCGAAGGAAAAACAATAAAATTGACTCAAGCAAACGAATATTTACTCCTGGCCAAAGCTCTGATTGTTCAGTTGTAGGTTCAAGACAAGCACAGCCCTCGAGCCATGAAGAAAAGCTAGTGTCCACTCTTGTTGTAACTAGTTCAATCTTTAGAAAGACCAAAACCACTAACAACCTCTCTCAACAGTCACAGCATGGATTATGAAAGTAAAATGCCAAACTTGAAGGTGGCTGCAGGTCTTCCATGGCCATGAGCTCTCAGCTCGGCCAACAAGAAGGAGAAACCCTCTGTCTGCAAAGCTTTTGTGTAGGGTTTGGAGTTTTTAAGTCAACCCATGAGTGGATGAGACTATACCACGTGTCTCTCCAAATAATTTCTCCAGCATGGGTAAGTTCTATAGTTAGTGCTGCAACAATAAGATTTTCAATCAACCTTTAATCATTAAAACTATACATTGTGTTATGATTGCCAATGATATATATTTTTCCATGGTGATTAGCGAATCATAGGTTATAAACCATAACTTATGATACGAAGTACCTTAGACTATTCCAAGTTTTAATTAATTTCCTTTTAATTCATTTGCTAAGACATTGTAAAAAGATAATGTAAAGACTACTAATCAACTTGCATAAAGTCTTAGTCATAGCTAAAGGTGCATCCAATTTGAAATGAAAAATGCATATAAAAGAATATAAGAGAACATCCTTAGTTAATGAAAGACCTAGGATAAGGTAAAAATGATATACACCTATGGATGTTAAGTCGTAGGAGTTTTAAAGTAACACTTATTCAGCAAAAGTAGGCTAGGATGGTGGTTTAGGAACTACTAAGTAGTTCTTGTTTTTTATTCATTTTATTGATGCTCAAAACTAGAATCCAATGTATGCTCCAACTAAGCAAAGAATGGAGTACCATAAATGCATCTTAGCTAAATCCAGATCAAGTTTGCTTTCTACAAAACGTATTTAATGTTCTTGAACTCAAACCAAATAGTAATTTGATTGTTTATCTCGGCAGAGTAACTAGAAAGCATTTTATAACTATGATGATGCAGTTTATTATACTTTTATTTTGGGAGCCATAACAACAGAAAAGAATTAACTTTACCTCCTTGAAGACAAGTAGCATATTAAACTTTTTCTAAAACTAGCATCTTATTCATGCTAGGGAAGTAGCTTCTCGACGTGAATTTAAATAACACCCTACTGGATCTTATGCTTACCTGCTAAACCTGTAAGGAACCAGCAGTCCAATTGAGTTAGTTGAACACTAAGTAAGCCCCGGTCTCATACAAGAATTCTTACCTACTTGACAAAAGTTAGTCATCAGTATATCTAGCAACAACAAAATGCAAGTCTTTTTCTAATTCTGGTAGAATTACAACTGTTAAGTCATTAATAGCACTAACACAGATTTGTAAGATTACACCCTTTAGTTAATAGGTTCTTTTTAAAGAAGCAATACCATGTTCTTTTATAAATTGTTTCATTTTCCGCTAACCATTGCAGTTACTTAGCTGCGACTTTAGACATTTTATGTCACTTGAAATTTTTTAAATTTTTACGAATTTTTGGGTTATTACATGTATTTATTATCTCACCTTTTACAATTAGAGGTTTTTATGAAGTTCTATTTACCAAATAGAATTGTCAACAAGTTAGAAGATAAACAACTATTGGCTTCATGTTTTGCATCATAATCTCAATTTATAGCATTGGAACATATTTAACTCATAATATACTAGCATTGGAAATCATGTCATACTCATTTTTCAATATTTCAGTCTTTTTTCTATGGCTATACAAATACTTTATGAGTCACAAAAGTTGGAATACAAATGACAGTCAGCGTAAAAGTACAAATAAAAAAAAAGATTTAGCTTAGGTAAGGTCTTTGTTTACTAACTTACTTTGTTAAACATAAGAATTTTTTTTATTTAAATAAATTTCAAAACTTAGCAAATAGGTTTGTTGACTATTTTTCATAAATGCAAATTCATTTATATGTTGTTTGCAAAACGAATTCTACCATATCATCATTGTGACACTTCATACTATCAATTATTATTTAATTTGGACCTTTCTTATATGGTGATGATAGAATTTTCAATTAGTGTATTAAACACTTGTACATTTGAGAGAGAGATAAAATGGGTTCTATCCCCACCTTGTTATTGCATCCTTCATCTTGTCATTTGATAGGCGTTTATCCATCCTTGATTTATGGTGTTTAGGTTTTGTTTTGTGTTGAACCTTACTTATTGGTCCTATGTGCTAACACCCACCTTAATTTATGTAACCCTACCCCTTTGTATTGACCATACCACGCTCTCTTCTTCTATGATCTACTATTCCTACCCCTCTCCCTTGAAAGTTTATTCTTATTCCTCTTCCAAAACATGTAACACTTGGACTGTTATTGGATTGTGAAGAGAACTTGTTTCCCATGTTGACTATTTTGGAGCTTCCATCAGTAATATAAATCTTCAAACAATGAAAATAAACATAGAAATGGGTATGCTCAATTGTAAAGATATTGTTAAGTTTTAGTTGTTCCATCTATTCTTTTTGTAGAGACATGGTGTCGTTATTCCCATGTATTCTCATGTTCGTCCCTTGCTACTTAATGGTGATTGTTGGAAACCTACGTGAAATACCCTTCTCCGTTAATAAATAAACCTTCGACGGAGACCTGTTCCCATTAACAAAGAAACATGCGCCATTGACCCATGTCCGTTAACAAATAAATTCACACGTTTCAATCTCCTTTGAATAGAATGTCTCCCAGTGAATGTGTATTTCTTACTTTATTCATGGCATGTTTGGTGTTTTTGTTCAATGCATCAGCTAACCCAAACCCTTCTCAAATGGAGTCTCCACCGTTTCATCTTCATCTAGAATTCACTTTTACACCTACAAATTCCAATTACTAGGATAAGGGTCTATTTATAATATGATTTGTTTGAATTCCAAGAATGCATGTTAGTACTAATCAAAATCGCTTCAGGCACATCAATTTTGGACCTTCCTATGCATAGTGCAAATGGAATGGGCACATTCTTCATTAGATTATTCATAGATGCTATGAAGTACCTGAAAGGGGTCAATGCATAGATTCTAAGGAAGCACATGAAAGGGTCATTTCCCAAAAGCAGAAAGTTCAACATAGATTCATTTTTAAACATTTGATTTTATGTCTGAGGGATGGAATGAAAAGATGATTTTGGAGACTTGTTACAACTTGCAAGTTGTACTCTCTTAACTATCGCACCTTACCCAAGGTAAAGAACTTGTTTAAATTTCTTATTATCATAAACATGTTCATTGTTTTGTTGTGGCATCCTTTGATAGAACATGATTTTGCAGAAGCAACAACACTTGGAATTCCCAAAAATTGCCTCACACTCAAAGATCAGACATCCAATCCTTAATTTGATTCAATTCATGCAAGTCACTCATTACACTCCTTTTCTTTCTCTGTCTACTCAATGTAGCATATTGAATTTGACATTTCTAACAAGTGTAGGTCCAATGGAGGATCGTTGTTTTGATCCTTCTCATGCTATATTTGTCTTAGAAAACGAAGTTAAAACTCACAAAGATATAATTTTGTAGAAAAAAAATAAAATAAAAAATTGTTGAGGGGATTGAACCTTGTACCACACCAAAGAAACTGCTAGGAGAGGACCATGTCATGGTGAATACCAGATCATAAACTAGGTTTGGGGTGAAAAGTCTCAATCCTTTTGTTGATGATATGTCCTCTTTTAAGACTCCTACATTGAGGTTATATGGACAAGGAACTTCTTTAGTAAGCCACCAGGTAGGAAAAGAGTGCACATTTCATGGTACTGAGTTGGTTCATGAATCTATGTAAGTGGCTCACTCCTCAAAAGCCTTAAAAGTGGCTCAATCCCGAGAAAAAGTTTTAATTACATTGGGAGAGAATGAAAATAAAGAAATATCTTTAGAACGTTTTCCTTCGGAAGTTGGTGGAAAACCTTTACTGCTTCTACTAAAGGATGTTTAGCTATGCAAAAATTTGAAATGAAACTATGGTCATATATAGCAACGGATAAATATAATGGACATTTTTCCTTTGTTGAAACCAAGAGAATTTTTTGTTCAATCAAGTATGAAATTTGTTTTCTGTTTGGTGACTACCTATTGATTATAATCATGCAGACTTGTATTGAAGTTATAATATGGCCTATAATTGACAACAAGACCTTATAGAGAGACTACCAAATAGACATGTCTAGAAATAGCTACATGAAACCTAGTAAGTGATCAACTGGGATTAGAAGGTCCCGTTCCCCATGGGAACAAATATAGGATATCCAACCAAATATGTGTGTAGGATAGTGACTTGAAGAGGACAATAATTTCATCCAGCCTATACTTGCTTGTCAATGTTCAGAGATGAGTCAAGATAAATCACACATAGTACTTCAAACATGGGACCAAATTGACACTTGCATCCACCATGAGAAACCTAGGATCGAGGGTTCACATGAAAAACCACGATAACATAACAAATGATAGACCCCACCACTGGACACAAAACTGTAGATCACATAGAATTCCTCAGAACTACAACATCCCAAGACACCTCAGCATTACCAAATAAACCTGTGTGAAACTAGGTTAACAAAACTATGTGTCAAAAAACATGGGAGGTTTCCCGTGTTTAAATAGAAATGTTGTAAGGTGTCTTTCTTCCTTTTACTGTCGCGATTAAATTTTTGTCGTTGATATTTGTTGTTGTACCTATTCCTATACCTGTCTAAACTTATCCTGGATCTTTTTCTATCTCTCTCTCTCAGGTATGTACAGACCCTCATGTAAGGGTCACTTTTGTTTTATTTGTTGACTTGCCTCTAAGACGCATAAGCTGTTCTGAAAGCTAAATTTTATGAATATAAGGAAGGTCCCAATTCACCAAGTAATTTAATAGACTTGTTATTTTATGTGTTACACGTTAAATATAATCCTCCTATTACAATTTTGTCTAATTACTCTTATTAGTGTTGCTACTTTGTTGATTATATGTTTGCATTTGTTTAATCATTAGAGGAAATTTCAACTCAAAATAGGCCTTTTAACTCGGATTTAAATTCCATGTCATCATGTGTTAGCCAATGAAATTGCTTTAAATTTGAGATACCGTATAGGTCTTAAACACCTTTTTAATATAAATTTGGGGATATGTATCATAAAAAACTACTTTTTTGTTTGTATTTTCGACATATCTCCCCATGTTTTTACTCAAATTTCGATTAGGAGAGCTCATTGGATGCAGAATTAAATTCCTCATCCAACGCGTACCCACTCAGCATGCTTTTGACAGATCCTGCTACCCCAAAAAGAAGAAACACCTGAAAAAACGTGATGATGATGTCATCATGACATTTTTTCAGGTATTTCTTGTTTTTGGGGTAACGGGGTCTATCAAAAGCATGACGAGTGGGTACTCATTAGATGAAAAATTTAATTCCGCATCCAACGAGCTCTTCTGATCGAAATTTGAGTAAAAACATGGGGAGATATGTCGAAAATACAAACAAAAAAATAGTTTTTTTCTTTTCTTCCTCCAAAATTAATAAATATTATTTTATTATTTTATTAATTTTTTTTAGTAGGCCCATTTTGAGTTGAAATTTCCTCTAATGGTGTGTTTCAATTTTTGAGTCAGGCATATTTGAAAGTGGTATAGTTGAAAGAGATGAAAATTATATTTTACTTTATCATATCTAAAGTTTTTATTGTATTGTTTTGTTTAGTTTTGTGTGCTAATATTGTAAAATACAATTTTTACTTACATGCTTAAAACATTTTTGTTAAAAAATCACACCCTCTTTGGGAAAATGCTAAGATTGTCAAGATAGAATTCTTGAATACTTGGAAACAAGTGTAGATGTCCTCAATTATGAATCAAACCAATGTTTGTTTGGTCTTGTGGGCATTTACCAAAAGTAGAAAGTTCAACATAGATTCATTGTTAAACATTTGAGTTTATGTCCAAGGGAGTGAATGAAAAGATGCTTCTAGAGACTTGTTACAAGTTGCAAGTTGTACTCTCTTAACTCGTGTACATGACCCTTCGTAAAAAAATTATTTAAATTTTCTATTTTCATAAACCTCTTCATTGTTTTGTTGTAGCATCTTTTGATAAAGCATGGATTTTGTAGAAGCAACAACACTTGGAATTCCCAAAAAATACCTCACACTCAAAGATCAGACATCCAAGCCTTAATTTGTTTCAATTCATACAGGTCACTCCTTACACTGTCACTCATTATTCCTAACTCTTTCCTTGTCTACTTAGTATAACATACTAACATTGGCATTTCTAACAAGTGTAGGTCCAATGGAAAGTTTCCTTTGAAAATAAATGCAAAGGTATGCTCCCGCATCTGAAGAGTGTTGGGTATAGCTTTTGCTTTTCAAGCAATCCCCTTGATTAAATATATTAATGTGTTTCTTGGAACTGCTATTTTTTCCTTCAGGTTGTTGGCAATAAGATTTGCGAATAGGATACCTAATATATCCACAAAACCAACAATTATTATTGAAATGGATATTTCACATGGTTCTCCAATACATGCAAATTCGCGTTCAATTTCAACGGTATGTATCTTTTACATGTTATCAAAATCATTAACTAAAATTGACATACGCTTAATTTTAATTTTTAATATATGTTTCTATCTGGTAATATTTTATGTAACATTTATTCTTCCTTTTCTTTGAAAATCTTATAATTTGTTGTTCAATGCAGTGTTACATAGTTGTATACTCTCCTTTTCTGCCATTCATATAAATGTTAGTTACAGGGGCTTGAAGTTTTCTATTTGATTTTAGGGAGACCAAGTTATCAAAATTCCATACGTTCCTATGCTTAGCTAATCTTAGAGCCTTCCCTCTGATGTATCAAGCAAGTACCTTAGAGTTGTAATTAAGTGGGTTTTATTATGGGGAAATCTCCACACTTAATCATGCTTGAGTCATAGGAATCTTGGGATGGGTGACCTCTTGAGAAGCCTTGGTTATTATGTGCAAGCCCTAGAAGCCTAATTGTATTGCACATGCATTCCCTATGAAGGTGCGTAAATGCAAGAGCCAATAGTAAAAGAAAAAGGGGCTTCACAGTCATTGCTTACCTATGAATCTCTTACAGTCTTGTCACATTCATTCGTCTTACATACTCTCGATGCTTTCAATTAAGATGCTAACCAATGAAAATGCCATACATTTGTACACCAACGACTTATCATTTTGTTTCCACCACTTAGGAGCTACTGAACATTATGAAGTAACTATATATGTAGAGAAGCTTCCAAGCCTTCTAATACTGGTTGCCAACTTTAAGAGAGATTGTGCAGTATTAAATGACAATCAGTACAAATGTCTCTCCCATAGTTAATATATACCTCAAATTTTCACTAGTGTTTCTCTATATAATATGAAAGTCTTCATAATTGTCACATAAATTTTTACCTTATATTGATTTAGATTTGCTCTCTCTAAGTTGTAGTTGTTTTCCTTTAAACCCTAGTCAACCCCTTGAAATCCTATATTTTCTCACTATGGACTTTCCCTGAAGTTAATCTTTGATTTTTATTTTTTCATTTATATTTATAACCACTGATATTTTTTTCAATTATAGTAAAATATAAACAAAGACACCAAAAAATGTTTCCAATAATAAAACTGAACAAAGAACATCACCTTGTGATATGGAGATGGCGGGTGGCCACTCTTAAAGTTTAAAATTAGCCTCCATAACTGAAAACATACGACAATTTTTATGATGTTATTCCCAGTGAGACATTGAATGTGATGATGAAGAATGTATACATGATGGAAAGTCTTCATTATGTTGCCATAATCTCACATTCCACTATCTTGTATGCATCACACATTCTGTCATTGGACTCCAATGTTTTTAATGTTTTCATAAAGTGAAATATGTTGAAAAAATTGATGGAAAATCCATGCATGTTGAATGCAATTTAGTAAAGATGTTAGAGGAGTGTATCTATGCTAGCACAAAGTTGAGAGAAGCACATTAACTTGGGAGTTGGAGTGGCACGATGGTCCAGGTTTTAGATGTAGCTTGCTTACTAAACGTCGTAATGTCACTCCCTTTTCCTTTCAAGTCGATTGCTTATCTTTCTGCAACTCGTTATCTAGATTTAATCCTTCCTGTATAAGTGTAGCTTAGTACTTGTTCCTTCAATACAAGTTATAAATAAATCTTCCATCTATCATTTTAATGTTTACAGTGTTTTCACATTTTTATTCTTTCAAGCCTTTTACCCACCTATAATATTTTTCGTTTTTATGAATCTTCTATCATATAAAATCATATGTTAGTCCTCTCCACTTTACTTTGCACCTCTTGGTGCATATGCTAGTTAAAACACTGTAACATTGCATGCAACGTATTGTTTTGTCAAAAAAAGGTCTTTACAAGTATATTCTTGGAAATATTAATTAATCGCAGATTTGTATCTCATCTCAATTGACTCTGTCAGTGTCTGTAGAGCAGATCTATCATTCTCTCTAAGATAATGAAGTGTTCATGTCTCTCATATATAAACGGGTCGAATTAAATTTCAGAAGATAAGTTTCTAGGTACATAGTTATTACAATCTTTAATGTTAAGTAGGTAGCTTAAAGAAGCATTTTTAGTCTGCCTATATATAGAAGAACAAGTTTGTAAACCAAAGAGAGAATTTTGAGAGAATAGATAGAATTTTGAATCTTGGAGAAGAAAGAAAAACTCTATGGAGAGTTCTAAGCTCAAGCTTATGTGTGTTTGAAAGTGTGGAATAGTCTCTGTTATGTTAAGACAAGATTTAAATCCATTGTTATGGTTGAATGCATGTTATGTTAGGACAAGATTTAAATCCATTGTTATGGTTGAATGCATGTTTTATTTAGTCGCACATTCTCTCCTTAATTAATTAAGTAAACACAAGTCTTACTTAATATTTGGTTATATGATTTTGTAAGTATGTCTAATTATAGTTGTGTCCAGTTCTACTCCAAGTTACCACTCAGTGAAAAGTGTTTTTCATTTTGTAAGTCTTTAGACTAAGAAATCTCCTTTGTAAAAATTGGACTAAAAGTGGTTAACTCTAAATGGGAGTTGGTCTTAGTCGGTTGGAATCAAAAGTGGTCTAAGTAGAGTAAGTATCTAGTCGAGGTATTTTGGTCAAGTTTAACTTGTTCAAATACAACTTGTAGAAATTCCACTTGTCTAGTAAAAGTTAGTTGAAATTCGACTTCTCGCTATTTATTTATTTATTTATTTATAACTCAGAGTAATTTAAGTTAATGGTAGAGCATGTGTTTCCTCTTAGAAGGTCACAGGTTCAAATCCAAAGGCTGGTAGGGTGTGTACAGGGTATGTACACCTCTGTAGACTTTAACAGTTAAATCGTTGTGCAGAAGGAGTCCCTTATCCCACAAACAAGGGGTCTCATACACCAATGACCTTAAAAATATATTATTATTATTATCCACCATCGTACCTTTTCAAAAAAACAAATTATTATGGTTCGCACCGTCCTGTCACTTCACATTACTTTGAGAAAAGTCAAATTTGCAGAGTGGATGATCTCGGTAATCTTTGAGTCGACATAGAATACGGAAAAATGGCGGTGAATAGATAGATCTTCCGTTCCTTTTTCATGATAGACGCAGCTATTATTGGCAGAATTCACGGCGGGGTTATGGGAGAATCCCGCTTCTCAATATAATTATAGTTTCACATGGATCAAAATTCTCCTTACAACGACTTTTTGAGCCTTTCTGAATCGACAGACAAGCTGTGAACCAGCGTTACAGGTTAAATATAACTATATATTTATTTTGACTCTTTATTAAATATATTATGCTTTTTTTTTTTAACTTTTGTTGTTAAGTGCATAGCCTTCGCACATGGACACAAAATGCGGGCTTAGAGCGCGTTCTGAGTCTGTTTGGTATAATTATGAGGGCATTTCCTTCTAACTAAGAACCTGAAAGTAAGTCGGATACACCAAAAAGTATGTTAGATAATGTTCAATTTATTGAAAAATACATCGAAAATCTTAATTTCTTATTAAAATTTTAAATTCATAAATTCATAGTAGGTGTAATCAAACCATCAATAGAAAAATACAAAAAAAACTGGTCTTATTCAAACTCCAGGTGTTTGAACCCAGGGTTTAAGCTATTATGACTTCATACTAATGCGAGCTGTGGAGAGATACTCTTTTTCATTTAAGTGCGCAGGCTAACAAAAGTAATTTTTCAACCTACAATGCCATTCTACACGATTTCGAATTCAAAGTTCTTGTATGAATTAGTCAATTATGAAGTTTCTACGAATTTGGAAATTCTATATTCTGCTTGGAATCTTGAGAACAACTATATTGGAGGAGATAGCAATCAAGAAAAGCAAGAAGGTGGCGATGAGTATATTTACTCTTCAAACCATTATAATAAATATATGGACAGAAAAAGGATTATAGATCTGAGTAAAATCTGAGTCTTTGTATTTTACAAGTGTTTTATTTTTTAATCTAGAATCAGTACAAGAATTTTGCCAGAATCATCCACGTTCCATGTTTGGTGTTTACATGATTTTTGGTCGGAATCAGTTGAATTTAACCCACAAAATTTTATTATTTTGATTTTGAGGTTGATTTTTGGTCAGTAAATTTAACTCACAAAATCTATAATTTCTGTTGTTTATTAAACTATTTTAAGTGTAAAGTAAAATCATTTAACATAAAAAACAGTAACACGCACACTCTATAAAATCTAACAATGTTTTTAAAAATTTTAAAATATCAGTAAAAATTTATACCAACCAAAAACATGAGAAAATCATCCCCGGTTCAGACAACTAATATTATTACTACTAAAAACAAACGTTCTTTCAGTAATAAAGTCCCCTCTCTTGGATCATGGTAACTTGGTAAGGCTACTCCAAAATAAAAAAAAAGTTAATACGCTTATTTCTAGGATTGTAAAAAATTGTTTCGGAATATATTTGAAACAAATCTTATTTTTATCATTTATAGAAGGAAATATCAAAATACATTTCATGGAAATGCATCTCCTTTTTGTTTGGGAAAGACTTACCATTTTACCAAACAATAACAATAGTATTTATGTATTTCTAAAGCCATCAATCCAAATCTGCTCTGTCTATGCTCATGGAATAGCTGCGAAATTTTGGGAAGCCATCAATCCAAATCTGCTCCTTCTATACTCATGGAATAACTGCCAAATTTTGGGATATTAGTATAGTGGTCATAGTTTAGAAGGATATAGTTGTCATATTTTAGAAGGATATAGTGGTCATAGTTTTTAAAATATAATTATTTTATTATTTTCTAGTAAGTTTGAATTGTTATTAAGTATGTTTCCAATTAAAGGTAAAGACTCATTTATTAAGCGAGTGTAAAGTAATAGAGAAAATAAAGCCATGTGTATTTTGTGGAAAAAGGAAGTAATTTAGCGCTTGTAGAGAAAGTATATTTTGTTTATTAAAAATAAAGCAAGCATATTATGTAGAGCAAAGCAGGCCATGTGGATTTTGTGGAGAAGGAAGCTAGCTAATCTTTCTAAATTAAATATAGATCAACATTCATTAATCAATTGAAAAAAATTATAAATTTCATATTACTTAAACCATATAAAGACAAACCTAAAATACTCAACTTAGATTTTTTAAAATAAATTGAAATACCCTAAAAATAACATGCCAAACTTTCTCTAAAACATCATTCATTTACTATGAGCAAATAAACAATACACTAAGACAACTCACACAACATATTAACCATATATGTAAAAAACAAGATAATTACCGAGTACCAAAAGACACCCTCTACCGAATGTTAAAGAAAAGGGGAGCCGAGAGCGGTGATAACAGTGATCTGGAAGGAGGAAGGAATTACGGAGTTTTCAATCTGAGATACTCAATAAGCAGCGACAGAGTCTCTAGCCTGGTCTAAAGACGGGCAGCTCTAATCTTGGGATGGAAGATCCCGTAGACAGAGGGTCTCTCACCCCTTTTCAAAGCGCGGATATAGAAGTCGAGAAGGATAAGGGTAAAAGGCCAATCTATGACTCCCAATCAGGGAAATCAGGAGAAGGCACAAGTGGAACAGTAAAAGAAAGCTTGACAAAGGAAATAAACCGAAGAATGGGGCAATGTCTGCCCAAATCGAAGACTATTCCCAAGTTACAAATCAAATTGACTAGAATCAGAGAAGATATCAATTACATGAAGGAGAGAGCTCTCATAGGGAATTTCGTAGGGATCTAGCCCTCGAAGAAGACCCTCACATGGTGGATTAATACCACATGGAAACCTCAAGGTCACTATGACCTTCAACTCAGAGCAAAATGATTCTTCACTGTAATCTTCTTCAATGAGGAGGACAAAACTAGAATCTTTGAAAGTGGACCATATTTCTACAACTCAGCAGCTTTGTTCTTGAGACCATGAAAAGAAAGATTCAACCTAGACAACGAGAACCTCACAATTGCACCAGTCTAGATCAGAATGTATTCCCTCCCTACAGAATACTGGACAAAAGAAATCCTAACTGAGATTGGGAATCTACTAGGGAATTTTGTAAAAGTATCATAATAGACCAGACAAAGAAGGTACACTTCCTACGCTAGGATCTGTATATATCTAGATATCTCAATAGATCTCCCAGATGGCATAGATCTAACATGGGAGGATGAAGATTGGTTCCAAGCAATAGACTATGAACAACTTCCGTTCAGATGCAGAAGATGCCACGAACATGGACATCTATTTAGAGATTTTCCAAAGAACAAGAAACTAGGGGGAACGAAAGAGAAAGAAAATCAAGAAGTGGGGGGATTCGCCAGGGTCCAAAACAAGAAAAAAGCAGCCAAGAAATCACATGGCCCTGAATCCTTCAAGAAGGTCCAAACTCAAAACAGGTATGAAGTTCTCCAAGAACCTCAAGAAGTAATTAATCCTATCAATTTGATCAATAGCTAGAATCATCCTGAGAAGCCAAAAGAAGTGGATGCTCCTAATATTAGTGATGCGAAGGATTCTCCTAAGCTACCCCAAGAAAAAGATCCTAACCCCAAACTCCAGATCCAAGAAGAAAATCAGGCAATAAAGGAAGACACTAGCAACACACATGAGATTGGAGAGGAAGAAATGGAGATAGGAGATTTAGATCCGGTAGGGCTAGAGATAGCGTTCTTTGATATGGCCCCTGAGAGGATTGTTCCGCAACAAGTCACTTTGTTATAAAAAGTGATAATTAAAGCCAAAGCAATGAAGTCTCTGGGGGTCTCGGTTGAATCCCTAAAGGACCAGGAGGGGAAGAAAAAAGCTAAGAAAGAAACCTGTGGCAAGCACAGCAATGTTCAAAGAATCCAAATATGAGGGCCCAATTGGTAACTTTAGGGCAGTATCTGACCATAGATGTTGCCCTA
The DNA here is from genome assembly GCA_001517045.1 of Pseudotsuga menziesii. Lineage (NCBI taxonomy): Eukaryota > Viridiplantae > Streptophyta > Pinopsida > Pinales > Pinaceae > Pseudotsuga > Pseudotsuga menziesii. The sequence goes on from LPNX010141578.1 coordinate 129,357, forward strand.
TCTCCCACAAATAAATAGGTTTCCAATGTTGATCACATCCTGGAATATTAGAGGATGTATAAGTACATTGAAGACTTGTCTTCTAAGAAAAAAGATAGAATTGGAGAAGCCCGGAGTGGTGTTTCTGCAAGAAACAAAATGCTCAAAAACAGACTTAAAAAGTATAGGGGGGAAAGCTTGGAAAGGATGTGAGATAGTAGCAATTGATGCAATTAAAGCAGAGGGAGGTATAGGCATTTTATGCAACCCAAAGGAGGTACTCCTATACAACTTCTCGGCAACTCAGTACTCCCTATCTGCTGCTTTTGACATCATAGGGACAGACATTAGGGGCTTCCTTACCAATGTGTATAGTCCTCCCAAGGCGGAGTAGAAAGTGCATTTTCTAGATTCTCTAAGGATAATAAAAACTTTGACGGAAGGAAAACCTTGGATTATAGGAGGAGACTTCAACCTTATCAGGAGTCTCGAGGAAAAAAAGAGGGGATCCGTCAGCTAAACCCCATATCTGAAACTTTCAATGAAGTGATTGATACCCTCAATATGGTAGATGTCAGAACTAATAATGGAAATTTCACTTGGAACAATAAAAGAACAGGGGACATAGGCATAGCATGTAGGCTTGATCGTTTCTTGGTTATTGAGTCAGTAATAATGAACGAGGGAGATTTGAAAGCGTCTGTCCTTCCTTCAGCTAGCTCAGACCACTGGCCCATCAAGCTGGAATGGGAAAATGTGGGCCCTAATCTGCGTAGACCCTTCTGTTTCAAAAAGTTCTAGTTGCTTTGGCCGGAATTTCAAGAAAAATTAAAAGAATGGAGGGAAGGAATCCCAATCATTAGAGGAACCAAGATGTACCAGTTCTAGCAAAAGTTAAAAATCCTTAAAACAAACATTGAAAAGTGGAATAAAGAATCATTTGGTAATATTTTCCGGGAAAATGTGGAGCTTGACTGTAAAATCAAAGAAGTTCAAAATCAGAGTATGCAGTCTGGTTTCTCGCCAAAGATCAGAGAGAAGGAGCGCTTGTTGCTCTCGGAATTCAGCCAGTGTGAATAGCAGGAGGAGATATACTGGAGCCAGAAAGCCAGAGTTAAATGGCTTCAGGAAGGAGAGAGAAACACTAGTTTCTTTCATAAATCGGCTATAAATCATAGGCAAAGCAACATATTGACAAGACCACAAACTGAAGATGGAAATATTGTTGAATCCCAAGAAGATATGGAGCAAACGGTAAATTCCTTTTTCTCTAACCTCCTAGAGGAACCGAATGAAGATCGAGAAGCCTCTTAGAGAGAAGTTTTGAGGCATATTCCACAGGTTATTACGGATGAACACAATCTTCTCCTAATGAAGTCTATAGAAATGGAAGAAGTAGAGGAAGTGGTCAAGCAGATGGCGAAAGATAAAGCACCTGGGCCGGATGGATTCACTGCAAAATTTTTCCATGCAGGTTGGGACTGGATAAAAGAGGAGATAAGGGCTCTTGTGGAGGACTCCAGAAAATTGGGTGTTATAGCTGATTTTACTACACATGGTTGATCACACTTTTATGGCCCTCCATGTCCTTCTGCAGACTCTTTGGACCCCATGGACTATTTTTGTACCTTTGATGTTTCCAAGATCATCCCTAAAAACACTCATTATTTGTTTTATGTGAATTTTAACCACTTTCTCGCGTATATATGCGGATATTACCCCTAAATCCGCGTACATCAGGATGTGTGCAAAAGGCCAAATATTTTTGGAGTTTTCCTTGATGTGGATCCAAGTCACTTGTCTCTTGGCCTTCCATATGCCTCGAGATCGCTCGGATTTGACCTTCCATTACCCCATTAAAGCACTACATAAGGAACCCTTTGGATACATTGAAGAAGAGGAATTGAAGAGCAAGAAAACTATAGTCCATTGTTGTCATAGCTTGCTTATACTTGAGTATGCATCCCTTTTCCCCTTGGAGCACTTTGTGTTCTTCCCAAGCTTTCCTTTGCTTGTGAGCTTGCTATCGAGAGATGGAGGATTGAGGTGGTGGAGGCCCAAGTGGAGGACTCAGTTTCTTCGATTCACAGACGTGTCGACAGAGGTTGTCACTTGTGTAATATCTAATTTATTTAATAGAAATATCTTTTCATATCCCATGATGTGCATTTAAATGAATATTGAATCCATGGATGTGTTTAATTTCTTATGTATCATTGATTATATATGCTAGAGTAGGAATAACACTACATCATATAGCATGCTTGCCTTGTTTACTATTGTTGAGAAGTGAATTGCTAACGCAAGCGGGATTGGAAAAAGCTCAATAGGGATCTACTACAAGCGTCCGGAATAAGGTATGTTTCGAGATCCTTTAGTGTTAGATGTCATATTTCTCTTGCATATGGGGAAGAGATTGATTTCTACGGTTTCTATGTCTATTGTGGTACACCCCAAGACATAGGAAGCTTTCTCTGTAACAGAATTGGCGACCATACTGGGGAGGTTCCTAGTTGTTTTTATTTGGGGGTTTTCGGTATTCAATGTAATTTTATTGCTCTGATTTTTCTGTTTCTGTGTCAGGTCTGGGGGCATGATTACCCAGTAGTATCCTGGAGAAGTAAATTTTGTCTCAGTTTGTCCATTTTCCTTATTTTTTCTATCTTTTTCTTCCTATATGCAGGTTTTGCTTTCACAGTCGTGTATACACGCAGGTTTTCCTGGAAAAATTGTGTATGTACGCAGGTTTACTGAGAACAGTTGCGTATGCCTTGATTTTTTGTTTTTTTTGGAAGATTAAGTGTTGCTAGGTGAGTTTGGGTGATTGTTGAGTCTTCTTTGTTGCTTCTGGAGTTTGTATCTCCCCTCTGTTTCTTACCAAAGACTCTTTTTGAATTAATTTTTGAAAAATGTTCTTGTCATTTCATTTTTTATTTTTTGTTTTGGGATTAGTGCATTAGGTCTCTTTTACGTTGGTACTTTGCTTGGTTGTTGTTTGTGAGTGCTTGCAGAGTCTGAGGGTTGTAGAGTCATACTTTTTCTTTTTATCTCATTTAATTCAAAATTACAAAAACATTTTGCTTTTTTGCATCGTTTGCATTTTGCATTTTGCATTTAGCATGGTACTTGCATTAGGTTTTTTTGGTGAATATTAGTCAGATTTTCATATAGGAAATGATTGCATATACATTTCAAGGAAAAATTTTACACTTCACGTAGTAGCATACCCTATTTTTTATTTAACACAGTGCATTTGCATTGATTGCTAGGTGTGCATTTTACTTCTTGTTGCGTCATAACATCATTAGTTGCACGGCCATTTACCCTTTGAGTAATAAAGCTAATTAAAATCAATGCATAATAAAATGAATTACACTCTTTTCTTTTTTAGGGTGCACCAACAAGACTAGGTTTTAGGGTCTTGGAATAGTTCATTGTAAGTCAATTCTCCAATACCACTAAACAAAACATTTAGGTGTTTGTCCAGGTGAGAGTGTGAAATCCTTTATATAATTAGTGTTCTCAGGATCCTCCTCTTACAAGGGAGTTAAGCACAAGGCAGTGTGAGCGGTTATGATTGGGATGACCCCTGGTTGTAACTGAGTAGCACCGAAGATATTTCCAGGATTGTATTTGTGTCTGGGGGATTTTTCGAGAGTTTCGAGCTTTGCTACCCTGGCTACCCTGCCCATATGGTCAATCCCACCTGGGACTATCCACCTGAGCATTGATTATATCGAGGTGACCTTAGTTGCCTTACCTAGGTTATTGAGGGGGTATTTCCAGAGGTTATTTTGCAGGTGTCCTGGCCAGGTAGGGGTCGGAAAACACAGTCGCTATATGCGTTGAATCTGAGGGCCACTATAATTGATTACGAACCTCTGCTTGTTGTGTATGGGATTCTCAAGCCTCTCCCAGGTGAGACATACCTGCTTCATTCGGGAGCTCACATATCCTACCCTTGTTTTCTTGTGATTTGGATTTACATTTTATAGGTGTATGCTCTTTGCACGCTAGTTTGCCTAGGGTTTGCGTAATTATATCGAGTCTTTTTATTTTTTGAGTCATTGTGGATTCGAGCGCGGCACGCTGTCGTTCTCATCGTTTAGCAGGACTTCCGCCTTCCATGTCTCCTCCTCCTTTTGGAGAGAGAACTAGACAGTCCAAGCAGACTACTTCTCACTTTGATTCACACACCATGGGAGATCATGAGGATGAGATTCCAAAGATTTCTTCTCCACCTCACGAGGTTGGGGAGGAAGATCCTATTAGCACATATGATGCTTCACATGAAAAACCTTCACGATCTGGTTATGATCCCTCATTCACAGGTCACCGGTATTGGTTTCCGAGTGACAAGACTCACCATGAACCTGTAAGCACTAGTCATGTTAGATATGGCATGTCTGATATCCCTGCACCTGATTCGACACATCATGTTGAGTCAGACGTTGATCCCAACACTACGCCTAGGGGCACTCCCATCCCTTTCCATGTGGAGAGATTTGGGGGAACTAGTCACATTGCACCCTCCATCCCTGTGGTGGAGGAAAATTCACATGTTCATCCTATACCTAGTGTTAGTAATCCTATGTGGATACCAGAACCGAGATGAGTGAACATTGGGAACACCACTTACATTCCTTCACATGTTCCTTTGTCTTCAAACCCTGTTTATTCGAATGCGTTTTTAATGACTCATCCTCCCCCTAGTTCATGTGGGCCTTCAGGCCAGAATATTGCTACTAGCCATGTTCATTCTGCGACTGCTCGCATGGTAGTATCTCAGAGTCAAGTACCTCATGTTATGTCAGCAGGTCATGTACCTGTTTCTGGATCGTCTCATGTTCCAACTTCTGGAGCTTCCCATACCCTTAACTATGGACATTCTCATGGTACATCCCATGGGACACCTTATGGAGCTTCTCATGGACATTCATATGGACCGCACTATGGAAAAAACTATCAACTGTATGGGTACGGGTATCAACAACCCGCTTACTCTTCTAATTACGGCTTTGTAGTGTCTCATAATCAAGGCACCCCACATCATAATGCTTCCATGCAACCCTACATGGGTAGAATGGGAGGAGGTTATTATAGCCAAGGCCATGGTATTTATAGTAATCAACCTTACACAAATCAAAACTATCAAGGAGCATGGAATCAACCGGCTCAACCTAGGCTCCCTTTCCTTGCAACTTTGAACTTTCCTGACTTGTTGAGATTGATGAATGATCCTATGTCTCATAACCCGGCATGGCCGGCTGTCCCTAACAAGATTCCTTCAGACATTCCCAAGTTCAAAGGTAAGGCTGGTGAAGATCCTGGTGAGCATGTCACCACTTTCCACCTTTGGTGCTCTTCCAATTCCTTACATGACGATTCCATTCGTTTGAGGCTATTTCAATGCACCCTAATGGGTCCTGTAGCGAAATGGTATATAGAGTTACCTGGGGGGGCTTATGTTACGTTTGATGATCTTGCACTGACTTTCCTTAATCATTTCCATCCACCTGTACGTTACGACGTTGGTACTGAACTCTTGTCGACCTTCCGGCAAGATAAAGCCACACACATTTTGGATCATATTCAAGAGTGGCATAGATGAAAACGGTTAATTATTAAAGCTTTTATACCATGAGAGTTTATTCTTGAGTGGTTCCTCAAGTCTTTATTACCTTACATAGCGAAGTATGTTTCGACATCCGGAGTTCAAAACGAGGAACAGGCTATTTTTAGGGCAGAAGAGTTGGATTTGATCTATGCTCAATCTGGACTTTTGTATGATATTATACCCAATGCTCCTAGATCCAATTTTGACCCCAAGGTCAATCCTGGGCCACATGCCAATGGTATTGTGGACTGTATAAGTACCAAACCTATGGACTCGGTTGTGAAACAAGTGAGCCAATTGTCAATTAACCAGTTTGCGTCGGGACAAGCTACGGCTTTGTCTCAACCTACCCAATCGGTGAATGTAATTTCCGTGCAAACATCGAACCCGAAAGGGAACCTGCAGCCTGGAAGGAATAAGAAAAAAGGAAAAAATAATCATAAGGTTGGGAACAAGAATGAAAATGCTAATAATAATGACAAGAACGCTAATGCTGGGGGGGGACAAGAAGTATAAACGTAAGGTGAAGTTTCCTTGTAAATTGTGTAAGGAGGGCCATCTCACTCACTTGTGCCCTCGTATGGAAGATGCCCTGAGTTTCATAGCATAGGGCCCAGTTGTGTTAACTAATCCTTTACCCAACAATCAAAATATGAACTCGAGGACCATTGATCCTCGTTGTGCATCGGGTGGAAATCAAAACCCGTCAGAGGCCACTAGTGGTCATGGATGCATCAACATGATGAGTGCTGCTAAGGTTGTGACCCATATGGAAGACTATGGTTCATCACAACCAGACCTTAGGAAAGAACCTTCCCAACCCAAGAGCCCTTTGCGAATTGAAAAGCCTATGGATAAACTTGAAGCTCCACCTTGCATTCCTAAGGGATTCTTAAAGCGTTCAAGGCACAATCCTAATTCCCGAGCCACCGAAAAATATTCAGTTGTCAAGGATTTCGGCCAGATTCCTTGTGCAATGTCTGCGTTAGAAGTGCTTCAGAGTTGTCCCCCGCAGAGGAAAGATTTGTTATCTGATCTTGGGGTCAATGATGATAACTCTTCCACTATGATCAAATTTGAAACCATGGGAGTACAACCTCACTTTCCGTACTACGTGTCTCTTTTGATTCATGTAGAATGTCTTAACAACACTGTCAAGCGCACTGTCATTGATGAAGGCGTTGCTGCTTCCGTGATGTATTTGTCTTATTGGAAGGGCTTAGGTTCTCCCGAGTTGTCTCAATCCGCTACTATGTTGACAGCTTTTGATGGTAGATCGTTTCAGCCACACAGAATTCTTCCTTCCTTAAAAGTCCAATTGGGAGGGAAGACCATCACAATCGAGGTTGAGGTGGTTGATGCGCCCCTTGACTATAATCTTTTGCTGGGTTGGAATTGGATGTATAGTATGCAAGCCGTAGATTCTTCCCTCTTTCGAGTGATATGTTTTCCATTTAATGGGAATATTGTTAAGATTGATCAAACGTCATTCCAAAATCCGACTATTAATGCATCATCGGGTGCTTCTATCCCAATTATCGATCATTCTCAGCCGGCAACTGGGAGTGTGGGCATAGGTATGTATCCTTCTCTTATGGGAAATTTTAATTGTCCTGTGCTTGTTTTTATGATGGGGTCTAGTTTTGGTGGGGCTTCAACCTCGTTGAATTCAGTGTCTTTTCGCACTACCCATATGGAATATCCTTGGATCCTTCCTTCACTGAGTACTTCGAGTGTGCCCGCTGAGATCAACGTGTCGTTTCCTGCAACGATGGTGTCTTATCAAGCAAATATTGATCAGGCTACAGAGCCTAGTCCTTCCTCTTCACAGACAAGGAAGAGGACCTGTATGTGCTGTCAACATGGGAATTAGAGTCATCTCACTCACATGATTGCCTCGATGATGTTTTTCCATCGGATGAAGCTATCCTTGAGGCCATGTCGGGAGTTGAGCAACCTTGGGAGGAATTGCATCATCGATCATATTTTCTTCCTAAGCTTGATCATATGGAGTGTGATGACTTTAGGGAGATTATTAGAGAGAAGATTAGTAGCCCCATGGTCCCATTAAGCTCTCCTGGTCCGATGGCTGATGGAAACATGGTTAATGTATCACCAACTATTCCTATCAATATTTCTCGCGATCTTGGCAAGGTTGAGAATATCTACATTGGGTGGATTGTTCCCCTAATGAGATCAAGGAGTATACCACGTTGTTTAAAGAGTTTCATGACATCTTTGCGTGGTCATACGATGATATGCCAGGTATCAACCCTCGTATTGTCGAACATGAGTTCAAAACCTATCTGGATGCGAAGCTGGTTCGACAACGTTTGCGTGCGGTGAATCCTAGAAAAGCACCCACCATTAAGGATGAAATAGAAAAAAATTTGAAAGCTGGTTTTATCTATCCCGTTCCCTTGATGGAGTGGGTTTCAAATCTCGTTCCGGTAGATAAGAAGCAGGGAGTGATCCGTATATGCACTGATTTCCGTGACTTAAATCGTGCATGCCCTAAGGATAATTTCGCTACACCATTTATTGATCAGATTTTGGATGAGTGTGCTGAGAGTGAGGTATTTTCCTTTATGGACGGTTTTTTCGAATATAATCAGATTCAAATTAATCCCGAGGATCAACATAAGACCATATTTATTTGTCATGGGGGTACTTTTGCATATCGAAAAATGCCTTTCGGCCTTAAAAACATCGAAGCTACATTTCAACGGGCTATGACATTAATTTTTCATGATCTCAAAACAATTATTAAAGTATATTTGGATGATCTCGCTGTTCACTCTCATCTGAGAGTGCGTCATCCATATCATTTGAGATTAGTATTCGAAAGATGTCGTCATTACCAGGTTCGTTTAAATCCTCATAAGTGCATCTTTTGCGTGACTGTTAGTCGCTTGTGAGGATTCATCGTGTCTAAGGAGGGTATAAGAGTCGATCCCTTAAAGGTTGAGGAAATACTTCAATTGTCTCCCCCGCGTAATATTAGACATCTTCATTGTTTGCAAGGCATGCCAAACTTCTTGCGGAGATTTGTGGTTAATTTTTCCAATTTGACTAAAGGATTTATGCGTCTTTTGAAGAAGGACACTCCTTTTTACTAGGATGAGCAAGCCTAGGAGTCCTTTGATGCTATTAATCAAGCCTTAGCAACGGGCCCCGTGCTTAGTCCACCCGACTATAGCCATGATTTCTTGATTTATGTGGCCGCGTCCATGGAGACGGTTGGTATGGTTTTGGTTCAGGAGGATGAGGATCTCCATGAGCATGTCATATATTATTTGAGCCAAAACCTTATAGATGCAGAAATTCGCTATTCCCATGTGGAGAAGCTAGCCTTGGCTACCGTTCATGAGGTTCAGCATTTGAGACACTACATTCTCCTTCACCAAACCTTGGTCGTAGCTCATATGAATCCATTTCAGTTCATCCTCACTAGAAGGATGATTGAGGGGAAATACAATAAATGGATTGTCATTTTGCAAGAGTTCGATCTTGAGTTTGTTTCAGCAAAATCGAAGAAATCTTTGATCTTTGCGAAGCTCATATCTGATTTTCCAAGTTTGAAGGAGGAGGAAGTTTATGAGGATACGTTTGTCGATGAGCATATTTTCCTTATCTCAACTTTGGACCCATGGTACGGGGATATCATCATATATTTGCAAACATTGAAGGTCCCTACTCACCTTTCATGAGATGAGCGACGACGATTACGTCATGTAGCTAAGAACTACCTTATAGTGGATAACACTTTGTACCACCGTGGGGTAGATTCCATTTTGAATCATTGTTTAACCCATGATGAGGCTGAGGTTGTGCTGAATGATTGCCATGGAGGGGTGTGTGGTGGTCATTTATTTGGGCTTTCTACAACCCAAAAAATATTGAGAGCAGGATATTTTTGGCCGTTCATCTTCAAAGATTGCGTTAATGTGGTCAAGAAGTGCCACCCTTACCAGGTGTTTGCATGCAATATGCGCTCGCATCAAGCCCCGTTACATCCTATTGACATCGACGGTACCTTCACCAAGTGGGGGCTTGACTTTATGGATTGCAACCCAGATTCGGCTGGGGGGCATCATCACATTATAGTGGCTGTCGATTATTTCATGAAATGGGCAGAGGCTATGCCCACAATTAAATCTGACAGTGAGACAGCCATGCATTTCATGTTCAACCAGATTATCACTCGGTTTGGAATTCCGAAAGAGCTTGGCACTGACCATGGTAGGCACTTTCATAATAAAATGATGGAAGAGTTGGATTCCAAGTTAGGGTATAAGTAAGAACATTCATCTTCTTATTACCCTCAAGCGAATGGATAGGTTGAAGCAGTGAATAAATCACTTAAGTATATTCTCCAGTGAACCATCACACGAAGCAAGACCAATTGGCATATTATGTTGTATCCTGCTTTGTGGGCCTATAGAACCGCAGTTAAGATTGCCACTGGTTTCTCTCCATATCAGCTTGTGCATGGGGTGGAGTCAGTTTTACTGGTTGAATGCAAAATCCCTTCTCTGAAGCTAGTTGTAGAGCTTTTACCGGACACTACCACATTGGAAGAATGTTTGGTCCACTTAGAGCATCTTGATGAGCAGCGCTGAGATGCCTTAGTGGCTCTATAGGTTAACAAGCATCGCATCAAGGTCCAATATGATAAGTCTGTCTATCCAAGGAGGTTTAATGAAGGTGACTTGGTCCTTTTGTGGGATCAAGCTAAGGAACCCTTGGGGGCAGGGAAATTTAATCCCATGTGGCATGGTCCTTACGTGGTTAAATTGGTCTTAGAGAAAGGCGCTTATGAGTTGGTTGATTATGAAGGGACAGCCTTGGCGGAGCCTAGAAATGGGCTCTATCTCAAAAAATACTATGCATGATCTTCAACCAGGGCTGATTGTTGTATATTATTGTATAGTTTTTTCATTGCATAGTTAGGTTTTCTTATGGTGATCAGGTTTTTTGATTAGCTTTCGTTTCTTATGGCTTATGTCAATGGAGTCTTTCGTTTACATAGGATTCGCTGATGATGCTAGCTGCCACACTCAAAACTCAGCTTCGGCTGCTTGGGTGATTTATGCTCCTACGGGTCAAGTATTCTCTTCAGGAGGCATATGTTTACGTCGTTCTTTAAACAATGTTGCTGAATATAGTGCCGTTATTGAGTTATTGCGTGATGCCATTTCACATGGTGTTCATTCTTTTGAGGTACGTCTTGATTCGCAGTTAGTGGTTTCACAGCTTAATGGCCTTTATCGTATTAGGGATCTGACATTATTATGAGGATTCTTACGTGTGAGATTGCTAGAACGACAATTTGAGAATATAACATACATTCATGTTCCAAGAGTTTTTAATCAAGTTGCTGACTCATATGATAACTATGTGTTAGATTGACATTTGTTTCATAGACCATAAGCATATCACAAACATACATTTTACACACATGTAAATATAAATAAAATCGATCATCATAAAGTTTTCCATTAATATACAAAAAGTGACGTCATAATACATAAGTGTCATATACAAAATTGGGGCTTCTAAGCCACCAAAATATAATACACGGTCATACAAAAATGAATACACTCAGGTCTCTAAGCCTAAGGAGGAGGGGGTTCTGATCATGATATAGCACTATGGCTCTAGCTATCTATCGAAAGAGTTGAACCCATGCTCGAAAGATTCGAACCCATGCTCGTGGTACACCAACCACATGATGTTGCATGGCCTTAGGAAAGTCCTCAACTTCTGCCATGGGTACCCTATGTGTCAGGAAAATGAAGTTTGTGTGAATGCTTTGGAGCGTCCACTCCACATCTGTACCCATGATATCATCTCCTCTTCCCCTCCATCGATGACGAGGGAAGCCTTTTGGCCGACGTGGACTTACATTTGCATACACATGACATATTGTCACTATGTGTCGTCACACCAAAAATATGTCTTTTGAGTCAATATATCAAAAAACACAAAAAAAAAATAATTCAAAACTTAAAAAGTGGGTTTGGGATTCTTTACCTACGTCGCCATAAGTTTCCCCTGGTGGTAGTGGCATATCCGGATCTCCGCGGAAGTCTATCCCTGCATAGGGGTAGTCGTCTATGGCGATGATTTGTCTCTGCCACCATGGAAAGAAGTCTGCTGGGTAGGGGTTAGCCACCCTACCTCCGCCTAGTCTGTGCATAACATTTTCCCAACATCGTTGGGCTGGATCCCGAACTCCATGTGGAACAATGTCCACTCTAGGGCTTAGCCCTGGTACCCGGTCAAAGAAGAACATGCTCAGTATGCTGCCGAACCCAAAGTTATGCACCCTACCCATCTTGCAGCCACTGAGCTGTTGTTTCATGTTGCTTAACAACGTCGTGCTCCAGTCATACACTGTAGGTATCATACACTCCACTACATAGAACATCATTGGTCACGAGGCCTGGTGGAGTTAAGCTAACCCGACAATCCTGCCTAATGCCAAAAGTATGGCCTTTAGTCCTAGAATCTAGATAGAGTTTGTCGGATTTGAATCCCAACCTTTTCTATCTACGGAAATTAGTACACAACTATGTACTCGTCAATAGTCAACTCGCCTCCTGGCCCATGAGATCGGAGATTCACCATCTCCCCTCGTCGGGACAAACCAGTGATAAATTATATGTCCTCAACCTCAATGTTGAGTGACATCCCATTAATCTGAAATGTCTTAAATTCTGGATCTCAGTAATCCACTAGCAGCTGGAGTAGTCTTGGTTTCGCCCTCAGGTTGTGAAGACACCAAAACTTGTATAAACCACATTCCTGTAATGCTTGTTGGGCCATAAGATCACCTTGCATGGCCTCCTCCACATCACCATGCTCTCTTTCCCTCCACTCTAACACCATCCTGCAAAAAAAAACAGAGTTTTGATCAGTTATTGCCTTTGAAAACCTTGTTTGCGGCCCTATATGTGTCTGTTCTCAAAACAACTGCGTATGTATGTAGGTTTGGGTGTTTTTTCCGCGTATGGCGAGCCTTATATGCGAAAAAAAACCCCGATTTCTGTGTGGGCCAAAACGCACAATTATGGATGGCTTAAAAAATTAATTGGACCATGAAAATTCAAAAAATTTGCATGAAATAGGAAGAGGAGGGCATGAGAATCTAACTAGATCAAATGGGGAGAGATTCTGCCAGACGATGCTCCCAAAATTCGCTTCTGAAGTTTTGAGCTCAAATACACTATGTTGGGTAAAAATTTCAAACGATATGAAAATTTTTAATTTTTTTACTATTTATAGAAAAATTTTGAAATTTCTACCCACTTTCTATAGTTTTTTACCATTTTGGACCTTTTGAACTAATTTGATGATGTACGAGTCAGTTTTGAGTGTGGTTTGCCCATGGCTTTGATCTGTTCGTGCCTACTGCAGGTATGATGTCTAAACTGGCATATAGGTTAGGCTTCACATCCATTTGCATTTTGCATGACCTTATGACCATTTCATTTTAACTTTAGGTACGAACCCATTCCATCTTGTCACAGAACCTTCTTACTGCTTTTAGAAGTGACATGTTGTGAATGGTAGAGCTTTACCATACATGGGTACCCTAGTTAGATCATGTTTTGCATTTGGTGCCCATGCTGGCATTTTTCCTTTAGGGTGCGGGATTCCTTTTGTATAGCACCGCTATGACTTTGAGCAAGAGCTTCATACTCCTCTTGACCTTTATGCTGGCCTTTTCCCTAGGACTCCCTTGTATATGTCAAGTTGTAATTGCATTATCATGAGTTTTGCTTACCTTTTTGAGCCTTGTGCCGGCTTCCCTGACTCTGATTATCACTGCTATATAGTCCAAGCTTGTCTCATGTCTAGCCAAGCAGAGTTGTTTTATATATCTTTTGCAGCTTGATTCCCCATTTTTTTTTACCTGGAGGGGACTTTCCCCCGAGTGTCGTTATCCTGCACATGTTTCCTTGCATTGAGCATAGGTATGTTCCACTGCTTGGAACTAGTTTGTTTTCCCTTTGACACTCGTCTCCTCCTAGATTTGTAACTATAAAGCACTTTTATTCTTTTTCAAGCTTTTCAAAATATCTGAAAAAAGTCTAAAAAAATAAAAAAACCAAAAATCTAGATAGGAAAAGATGTTATTTTTGGCAGCAGTCGAGTCGTGTCACCTTCGAACAGAGCATTGTATGATCACATCTATTGGTTGGGTTAGTGGTTTGACTTTAGGAGCTGTACTCGTATCTCTGAGTTTACCTCCACCGACTGGTTAAGCTTCCAGTCCCTATGGAGCCTTTGTCAATGCCTCATGCGTCACAGAGATGTCCCAGTTTTGTATATTGAGTATATGCTTCCTAAATTCAGTCACCATTCACCTTTATGCTCTTGTTGGAAGGAAGTTGAAGCCTGAGTCGACCATTCCTCAGTTTTCTTGACTTTGCATGTCGGCCATTCCCGATACTATTACTGGTTCGTGCACATCTTGTTCAAGTCCTTCCACATTATACAGCGTTGCTGAGTACCTCATGTTGGTTGATGGGGGATGCCTTAATGCCCTCCTTCCAGCAAATTCCATCCCATCGACTTCAGATCATTTATTCTGGGATAGGAGTCTAGAGTCATTTGAGTGCCTTGAGACTTACTGTCATGAGTGGTAGGTTCTCTCACCATCGACAGTTTTGGGAATACATCAATGTCCCATGATCGATGGATTCTTCCAAGTGTTTGACCTCAACACATTTATTCGCACTTGTTAGATTGCACTCTAGTACCTTGATTCCCATTTTCATTATCGATGGATGATCTCACGTCTGTTAACGGTATACATCAATGACCAGTAATCAGACGATGGACTACTATGTTCGACCTCGACACCTTTATTCACATAGTAAGACATGTACTCGTAGTGGTTTGTGTAGAATACTTTCCATATTGGTGGCATTTCTTATATGCTACCTCCTTGATCGTGCTAGTGTTCATGAGATTTTAGCTCCCATGACTTGATTCCAGTATATGCCAGATATCTTTAGCCATTATGGAGATCTTGATCCATGGTACATCTTCAGCTTTCATGGAGATCTTGGTCCTTTGTATATCTTCATCATGAAGATTCTGATCTATTGTCTATTGTACGTGGCGATGACCACACATGTCACAGTTTGCATATCATGCCTATTCATGTCCATTGTACTCTTATGTATCTTGGACTGCTATATGTATTTGCAGTCATGTGTAGAGTTTGATTATTGTATTATACTGTTGGATGGCTGGTTCTTCTACCTGGTTCTTCATCACTCCACTTATGGGATGGATTTATAATGTATTTCGGCCATCATGTTACCCCTTTGACCTAACACATTAGGGGGCATCTGTTATAGCTGATTTTACCACACATGGTTGATCACACTTTTATGGCCTTCCATGTCCCTCTGCAGACTCTTTGGACCCCATGGACTATTTTTGTACCTTTGATGTTTCCAAGATCATCCCTAAAAACACTCATTATTTGCTGTACGCGACTTTTAACCCCTTTCTCACGTATATACGCGGATATTACCCCTAAACCCATGTACATCGGGATGTGTGCAAAAGGCCAAATATTTTTGGTGTTTTCCTTGATGTGGATCCGAGTCACTTGTCTCTTGGCCTTCCATATGCCTTGAGATCGCTCGGATTTGACCTTCCATTACCCCATTGAAGCACTATATAAGGAACCCTTTGGATACATTGAAGAAGAGGAATTGAAGAGCAAGACAACTATAGTCCATTGTTGCCGTAGCTTGCTTATACTTGAGTCTACATCCCTTTGTCTCTTGGAGCACTTTGTGTTCTTCCCAAGCTTTCCTTTGCTTGTGAGCTTGTTATCGAGAGATGGAGGATTGAGGTGGTGGAGGCCCAGGTGGAGGACTCAGTTTCTCTGGTTCGCAGATGTGCCGACAGAGGTTGTCATTTATGTAATCTCTGATTTATTTAATAGAAATATATTTTCCTGTCCAATGATGTGCATTTAATTGAATATTGAATCCATGGATGTGTTTAATTGCTTATATACCATTGATTATATATGCTAGAGTAGGCCTAACGCTACATCATATAGCATGCTTGCCTTGTTTACTGTTGTTTAGAAGTGAATTGCTAATACAAGTGGGATTGGAAAAAGCTCAACGGGGATCTACTACAACCGTCCAGAATAAGGCATGTTTTTAGATTCTTTAGTGTTAGATGTCGTATTTCTCTTGCATATGGGGAAGGGATTGATTTCTGCGGTTTCTTTGTCTTTTGTGGTACACCCCAAGCCATAGGAAGTTTTCTCCGTAACATTGGGCAATATCCTGAAAGCGCTAATTGCGACTTTCCTGACCCTTGTACCCAAAGAGTCAGGAACTAAGGACCCAGGGAAGTTAAGACCGATAGCTCTATGCAATGTCATTTACAAAATTATAACTAAAACCATTGCTAATAGACTTCGTCCTTTGCTACCTCTCATTATCTCTCCAGAGCAAGCGGGGTTTGTGGAAGGTAGACAAATTTTGGATGGTATCATCCTCATCCATGAAACAATTCATTTGGTCAAAGTTGGGAAAATTCCAGGTATGCTCCTTAAATTAGACTTGTCTAAAGCTTACGACAAACTAAATTGGGAATTCTTAGCAGGTATGCTCAGGGCGTTCGGATTCTTGGATCAATGGACCAGATGGGTCATGAACTTGGTATCTCATCCTTCTTCTCTATTTTGGTTAATGGTTTGCCAGGGGCTCCCTTCCAAAGTTATCGAGGTATCAGAAAGGGAGACCCTTTATCCCCTTTTCTGTTCATTATAGTTGCGGAAGGTTTGGGCAGAATGCTCAAGAACCTTCAAACAAAAAATAAGATTAAAGGTTTGACAATCGTGGAGGATTTGGAGCCGCAAACTCATCAACAGTTTGTAGATGATACCATGCTCATGGGGCCATCAACGGTTAAAGAGGCTAGAGGCATCAAGGAGGGGATGGACACCTTTTTGGAGGCTAGTGGCCTAGAAATCAATAATACCAAATCCCAAGTGTACTTCTTTAATACTCCAAGAATAGCGAGAAGGAACATTTTGAGAATTCTAGGATTCTCGGAGGGTGGGCTACCTTCCAAATACTTAGGAGCTCCGCTAGCTGAATCGACCATCAGACAGGTCTCGTGGAAGGACCTTTTGGACAAGCTCAGATAGAAACCCAGTCTATGGACCTTCCATGCCCTAAATTTCCCAAGTAGACTCATTTTGGTGAAGTCTTTACTACAGATGATTCCTTTGTACATGTTCTTGGTTCTGGAAACCCCAAAATCGGTGATTAAGTAAATAAGGAATTTACAAAGGAACTTTCTTTGGGGGGGAGATGATTGTCACAGAAAGTGGGCCTTAATTGATTGGAAAATGGTCTACACTCTAAAAAATGTGGGAGGTCTTGGTTTGCGTGACCCATTAGACTCCAACAAAGCTATGGGAGCGAAAATTTGGTGGAAGTGGATAACATATGAGGATGAGCCATGGGCGAAGCTCTGGCATGCCAAATATGCCCACCAATGGCCAAAACAAACGCTTATAAGATTCAGCGAGAACCTACCAGGATCTAGTATATGGAAGGCGACCCAGGAAAACCGTGATCTCATCCAAAGACATAGCTTTTGAGAGGTTAGAGATGGTAATTCGGCAAGATTCGTGAGCGAGGCATGGAACCAAGAGAAAAGCATAGATAATCGGGATGATATCCCGATTCTGAAAATGCATTCCTATCTCCACCAGCTTCAGCCGATAAAGGAATTCTGGGACCTTGAATCCCATGACAAGGTTTTCAGGACATGGAAAAGTAAAGAACGGTGGCAAATTCTAACACCTATGGAGGACATTGAAAACTTTTACACAGACCTATGCTCCAGAAGGATCCCATGGCATGAAGGGTAGGATAAAATTAGGTGGGGGTATTCCAACCTGGGAAGGTTCAACATTAAAGAGGCTATTGGGGTTATGAATGAAACTTACAGACAGGAAAAAGAAGCTAAGTGGATGACAATATGGGGAGGGAAGTGGTGGCCCAAAATAGCATCCTTCTGTTGGCTTGTTCTCAAAAGAAGGATCCTAACCTGGGATAACATTCAAAGACGTGGTTTAGTTGGTCCTTCGAGATGCAGTTTATGTGAAAAAGTAATGAAACTATCAATCACCTGCTCGATGAATGTCTAGTGGCTTCTGAGATATGGGACAAAGGAAGCAGATTGTTCAAACTCAACTCCATACACCTAGGAAGACCTGATCTCACCATAGTAGAATGGCCCAAAAACAAATTCAAAAATAAGATTTTGAACAGAATATGGGACCTGTTCCAAGGATTCGTGGTCTGGGAGATATGGAAGACCCGTAACCAAAAAATCTTTGAAAATAGGAATCGAAGGGTGGAATAATTATGGGCAACCCTGGATGCACATATAAAAGAAACCATAACTCTCCCATCTTGGTTGTCATAAGACCTTGAAGCAGATGCAATGGAAAAACAAATTCTAAAAGAATGGGGAATAAACCAATTACCTCCGAATAATGCGCACCTCTGCAAATCGATCCCTCAAACGATCAGCATGGAATTCTGGCAGAAATGTCTGGCTGGTGCCTTCAAATTGAATTTTGACGGGGCAGCCAAGGGAAACCCTGACCCTGCTGGCTTTGGTGGAGTAATTAGGGACTCCCATGGCAGAATTCTAAGTCTTTGCTAGGGAAGCTTGGGTTTAGGCACCAATAACTTGGAAAAGCTGGATGATTTGATAAATGGTGTCTCTTGGGCGATTCAGAACCAGAGAAATCCGTTGATAGTCGAGGGGAACTCAATGGTGATTATCAACCTAGCCAAAAGAATAATGCATGGTGCGACAATAAACTAGGTATAACATAACTGGAGGTGGGAAGGTCGGCTCTCGACACTCAAAGAAAGACTCAGGAGCACCCCAACACTGGGATTTTCTCACTTTAAGAGGTCAGGGAATAAGGTGGCTGACATTCTAGCAAACGAAGGGGTGGGGAAGGCCAACTTGTTCCATGCAGAAGACCACGTGGCCAAGATGGATAGTAGGTTATGGGAGAAGTGCGAGAAGGTTGCAGCTGGTGAAGATGGTGGGGCCTACCTTGATCATCCCCTGAGACATGAAAAGGGTGCGATCATCAACTCACACGCCTCAACACATGCAATCCTCCCCTTAGCACACGAATTAACCATTAGCTCAGGATCCCCGTCGGAAAGCCACGTGACGAGACATGCAGAAGCCGACGTTCATTCTTCATGGTCAGGCAGGTGGGATGCTGAAGTGATGGTTCCTCCACTTGACATTAATCACACGAGATTGGATGAAGGCGCTTGTACAAATGGTGAGCATGGGAAAGATCGAGCAGATGCAGGTGGCAGGGCAAAGATCGAAGAGCTGGCAGATTAGGGCTCTAGCTCAAGCCTTTAAATTTTGATATGGTTTAGGCTCATGTGATGTGTGAAACTCAAAAGGACTGTACCAACTGGTTAGCGGGTGGTGAGATTTCAAGTATGGGTACTGCAACTGATTTTCAAATTTGGTTGAGCACCATAAGGCCATTAATTGAGGATCCAATGGCCAATCTCTCACACACAAAAGGGGATTGGATCAGGCTCAGAAAAATTAAGAGCCGTAAGATAGATGTTTCCCAATGCTCGATTTGGAAACAAAGGAGGAAGCAGAGAATCAATCGCTCCTTATAGGCATGAAGAAGGGAAGAGGACCACCAACGCTCGGATCTTTCTGGTATCTGTCTTTCATCCTGAGGTCAAGTGGATCTGTTTGTTGTGTTATAGCATGCCTCATCAGGGGAGGAAGAGGAGTGACCAAAGCGTCAGTACTTCCATGATGGCTGGTTCGGCCAACTCCAACTCCTCGGCCGATAAAGGCCCGTCCCCATTGTTGTTCAATTGGGGAGCCCAATATATGGCAGAAACCCCAGCAAGGGTGGAAACGGTGATTGCTATCAAGGAGACGGAGTTGATCGGAGAGTACAAAAATCACCAAGGCAGACCGCTCATTGCAAGCCCGTTCTGGACGGGGCGTATCCTGTTGGCAAGAGAAATTCAGGCAAACCTTTAGACTGCACGAGGAATCAGAGAAGCGCCGTCGATCATCAAAAGCGGCCATCATGAATCAGCCGCGGACCTCTGAATGTTGGATTCAATTGTCAGTGAATTGCAAGGTAGACTTGGAGAACACCCTGCTACGCCTCCTCCATCTCCAACGAATCCAATGTCTCAGTGAGGCTGGACGACCCTGTCTGGATAATTTTTGTTTGATTGTCAAGATCATTTCTAGTCCAGGAATGGACTTAGCCGTGTTTAGTTTCTTTTTGTGAACCCGGGCTTTCTCTGAGTTCCATGGATTATGATGTACTTACCCTGATTATCTTTGTCAATTATGTTCTGTTCTGCTAGTTCTCATGAGCTTAACTTTTATGCTCAATTTTATCGGTTTTAATTTATGTATAGAAGGGACGATAGCTCTTGGGTTCTCCTTCTCTCTGGAAGGGAAGAGAGTGAGGCTTAAGTTGTTATGGAAATACACTTGATGTTAAAACTTCACCCGGACCAACAGGCCCATCACTCGCCGAGCCCGAGTGTAACTTTTTTTACCATGAGTAATACAAAGTTCTCCCCCTACTAACGAAAAACAAAACACCTTCTACCATCTTTAATACCTACTACTTTCAGCTACCATCTTTAATATATTTATTTAAATCTATATAATATAAACATTTTTTGAAATTTAAAATTAAAATATATAAATATCTATATAAAATAGAAATATATATTAAAGATATTTGGTTGTCATTGTAATAAGAGTTACTTTAATTGATAAGATGGGTGGATACTATTTCAGTTGGGAGAGGATAAGAGTTCAAACCTTGAATCCTTCTCGAATCTCCATCATAATATTATATGATAAAATTAAATAAAGAGAATCTAACCAGTGCTCTGAACAAAAGTCGACTAAAGCTTTGGCATTTTGCTTCACGGGTTACATTTTGAATGCTCCCGTGAAAATGTGATGGACAGTTGTGAAACCTAATAAATGGACAGTTGTGAAACCTTATTAGGTTAGCATTTTTAGCGTTATCTGACGAACCTGTTAATCGCGTTTTTCATCGTACCCTACCCTTAGTTCGAATCTCCATGTTCTTCGTGTTATGAAAAAGGGTGAATCCTTCTACTGTGAAGATGAACAGATCACGAGCGAAAACGGAGAGGCCCTGCATCAAACTTATTCTTGCTTTCTGTTGCGGATTGCTCTTTATTCATCGTAATTTCCCACTGTTTTATTTCGTAGTTTTTTGCGCCCGTACCAGTATTTGCAGACAAATTCTAAAATAATCAGCGGTTTTGGTTGCAGAAAATGTGGAAAGCTCAAGCCCAGGGGCGATGTTTGTGTTTGGGGATTCATATGTTGATACAGGAAATCTCCACAAAACAAATGCCGCTTGGAAACCTCCATACGGTATAAGCTTCCCTGGGAAACCCTCCGGGCGACATTCAGATGGAAAAGTCCTCGCAGACTTGATAGGTATAATTACAACTAAATTATAGATATCATTCTTTCTTTCCGTTCAAATATGCGAGTATTAATATTTGATTCCAATGCTGCAGCTTCAGCTTTCAAGATCCCTTCGCCAGTGCCATACAATCAGCAAGATAGCTACTCCAACCAGCGGCTTCGCTTCGGTATGAACTTTGCGACTGGCGGGAGCGGTGCCTTCGATACATGGCCTGGTCTGCCCAGTATGACTAACCAAATCAACCAGCTGCAGCGGTTGACGGGCAACAGAGTATTCGCAGCAAGGAATTTAGGGTTTTCTTTTCTTCTCTTCACGGTTTCGGGCAATGATTACGGTTTCTACATTGAGCAACAAAGAGCAGTCGAGGTATAAATCCAATCGAACAATGCGAGATTGATTCTAGTAACAATATGTCGCGTAATGTTTGCATTTCTCATTGACAATAGTGGTTTGAAATTTGCAGGGTCTGCCTTCGTTTATAGAGTCGGTGATCAAGCAGCTCTCCGCAGATTTAGTGCGCTTGTACAATATGGGCTTCCGACGGTTTGCAGTAACAGATATGGAACCTCTGGGGTGTTTGCCGGCTTTTACAGCAGAGAATTCTTACACAAGTTGCAATGCTACATTAAACACATTAGCCCTATATCACAACAGTCTTTTGGGAGAAGCTGTGGAGGACATAAGAAAAAGTCGGCCAGATGCAACTTTCGTGATTCTGGACCAGTATTCAGATACCATGGCGATAATTCAACACGGTTTTACACTATGTTCCCCTGTGTAGTTTTTTTCCTGTGCCTATATACCGTGTTGAATATTTATTTGATGCTCAAAATTCTTTCTGTGCAGGGAAATTCAGGAACCCATTGAAACCCTGTTGTACTGGTCAATGCGGCGTTACAGACAGTGCAGGGAAGGCTCTGTATAGTGTGTGCACCCATCCAAAATCGGCCTTTTTCTGGGATACGTTGCACCCCTCACAGTCGGGTTGGGAGACTTTGATGACTCACTTCAAATCCTCTCTGCATCAATTTCAGACTTGAGCTGTTGGTTTCTTTACACTTCCTTCCAGCAGTCATTCATCCATCAATTTCAGACTTGAGTTGTTGGTTTCTTTACACTTCCTTCCAGCAGTCAATTCATCCATCTACATAGCTATTGCTCAGAACAGTGAAGCAAGAATGGCACATTGGAACCATGAGTAAGATAGGTTGGAAACATGAAAATCCAGCAAGGCAGGTTGGAACAATGATTTGCATGTTTCCAGTATGCTTCCATGTCCCTTCTGATTCCGCTAGAATTTCGGTGGAACAATTTGCATGTTTCCCATATGTTTTCCTGTTAGTTCTGATTCCGCTTGAGTTTCGGTAGATTCTGAATGCCTGTCCTTTAACCCTTTTATTGCTTGCTCTATACTTTGCTGTTTACGTCTCTATGCCATGACACAGTACTTTATGGAGACATTTGTGTGGACAAAGATTGTTTTAATTGATATATAAATATATATACTACGCCATTTCTGTTAAAAGAGATTTTAATGATATATCAATATTGGGTAAATTTGTGCAAAAGCGACATTTAAATAAATTTATAACAGAATTTATGGAAAAAACGATGTTTAAATAAATTTATAACCATTTTTTTTATAAATTTATTAAGAAAATGATGGGTTATCTTATAAATATAAAATCTCTATTGGGAAGGACTTCCTATCATAAGTAATTTTACATCTCATTTGGGACCATATTATAAATAAAAAAATCATTATGAACAAGAGAATAATATAAGATTTTATTTTATCTTTTGAGTAGAAAATTTCCCATCATAAGTAATTTTAGATTTTATTTGGAACCATCTTATAAACATTTAAATCATTATGAATAACATAATAATACATGATTTTATTTTACGTTTTTGAAGTTGGAAAATTGGGAATAATGTTGTATTTAATTTTTAATTTTTGAAATTGAAAAAGAATGTGTATATGTATTATTAGAATGTGTTCACTAATTATGATTAATTATTTGTTATTTGAATAGAATTATATGTTATGGAGATAATTATTTGATAGATATTGAGGGAGGACTAGAGGAGCTATGAGGGTTAGTGTAACACACTTAAAACTGAAATTTTTTATTTATTTATTTCATAAAACATTATGTTAAATTTATTGTAAAGTTTTATGACCAAGTTGGTGAAGGATGACTGTAATTAAAGAATTATTTATTTTAATAATAATTAATTAGAAAAGACACCTATCCAAGGGAGACTCTTGAATTAGTTTTCACTAACTGACTTGGAGGAATGAGCAGTTGTAGAAGGCTCGTTGACAAGTGGCAACACTAGCATTTCACTTTGTAGCTGTTGCAGGAAGCATAATTCCTAAAATTGTGGTCATGTTCCCTGAGAGGGGGAAGTGAGCTGGTGGCTCATTTAATTAGAAAACTAACCCAAAGACCTATGCGATCTTATAAATACCATCAAATTGAGCAGGAGGCTCACTACTCATTCTGTTTCCAAGTGAATGTACCTTGTAACTGCTACAAACTGAAAAGTCAGACATACAAGGAATTTGATGAGGGGATAGCTAAAGTGGAATTGCTCAGTTAAGTCTGCTAATGAGTGCTAAGTTGTAGCAAGTTGCCGTGTGGGCTAATTATCCAGTGATCTTCGTCCTAGTGGTTCAGTGAACAGGATCGAGGGTCCTGAGCAAGTAATCTTAGTTTTTTCAGGAGAAGGTTGGGTGGAACAGTCTCCTTTGGGTGTTTGTCACCTTCTACATATTATCCAGGTTCTAACTGTTGTTATTTATTTGTGATTTACTTCCAGATCTGTAATCTTATTTAAAAGTATGCTCAGTAGCTGCAGTGTTTAATAATAATTTGCAGTTATTGTCTATGCTCTGTACTTTCTATCTGAAAGCTACTTATAGATAGGATGTTGACTACAAAGTCATTAAACATTAGTTTTATTATTCTAAGAAGAGAAACCTGCATTTAGTTTGTCAAAGTGAAGGTTTAAAACTTACCAATCTAAGTTTTCTTTCTGTTAGGTTAGTCTTAGCTTAATGATGTTTTTTCATTCTCTTGTTACCTTAACTATAACCTATATCTCAGTTATCTTAATATAATATATGGTTGACTTAGTGATAAGATCTCTGTTAGTTTATGTTCTAAAATAAGATAATACATACTTGAATAAAGGCTAGGAAGAAACTTATAAAAACCTGTTGCAATGTATATATATATTTACAGAGATTATAAGTAACTACAAAAACTGTTGAATCTTAATAAGGACAAACTCTCAAAGAGTTTTATAATTTTAAAATAAGAAATATTTTTAAAATAATCTAGTTAGTACTATAATCAAAACAAATAAGAGAGTTTGAATCTTTAATCCCAAGATAAAGAAATGATACATAGCACACAATTGTAGTTAAGATCTTACAAGATAAATAGTGTATGGAAAACTGTATCAAAACCATATAATTATAACGATATAGTATATATGTAAATACATAAATAAATCAAGATTTCTATTGATGACCGAGTTCTAGCCTAACGACCTAAACCATAGTTTACAGACAGGGTAAACAATCATTTCATAAATTAAAATTGAAACTAGGTTTAAAGATCGAGTGCACTTAGGGTGCAGAGTTCAACATAAGTAATTAGGGCAATTGTTTTCTACAGATTGTTTAAAATTAATACCAAGTCGAGATTATCAACAGGCTGCAACCAAGTTACGGGTTGAAGGCTGTATAGGTATTGTCACCTGTACTTAAATTGCATAGAATAAAAACATAATAGCCTTAGTGCTTAATTCATTTGCTATGAAAATCAGTATTAACCTTTAAGAAAAACTTAAGACATTTTGACAGTGGCTCCACGACCCTCTCTTAAACATTGATGAAAGTGTAAAGGCCTCACAACCATTGTTTTACTTTTCATAGGAACAGACCACATATTAGCAAAATCACCATGACTAAGCCCTATACTTAACCAGAAATCAAACTAGAGGCCTTACGACCTAGATGCATTAACATATCTGTTACAACAAAATATCCATCACTTACGATGTGCTAAATATTGCATTAAAAGAAAACAACACTGTAAAAATCAATTATTATTTAAGACTGTAAATGTAAAAGCCTCACGGGCTATTTTCAAATCCTTTTCCATAAGAAGATAAACAACAATAGTTTGTTGATAGAGGCTTTATGGCCCATCCCAAAAACCAATACGATAGGGTAAAGGCCTCATGACCACAATATAGTTTGATAAAAGACCTCAAGGCCACATTTAGTTTTATAAACTAGTTGTAAAATCAAAATCCAACTGAGTATATACAACGCAAAATCCCTCATAGGGTTAAAATTATTTTTACATTCCTATAGAGACAGTTGAAGGACTGTTCTTACTTTTGAAAAATATAACCATTAACCTTGTATCGGAGGTTTTCCTTTATAGTCCAAGTTCAAGAAATTCCTCATGGCTACCAAAGGGACTCATCACTTCCACCAAAAGCCAACACAGAGATGGGCATCCAGACTATGCCATGTGAAAACAAGTCAAACCACAGAGCCGTGAAAGGAAAGGTCTAAGTCTTACCGGACCACGAACCCCTTCGACACTTGGTTCGACCAGTTTGTCGCAACGAATCGTCTTGGGTTGCCCCCTACACATACACAACTCAAGTGTCAAACAATGTGTATATAAAGATGAAATTATGACATGAAACTTTGACCATTACGAATATAGAGGAAGAAAATACCTGTCTCTGCCAAGGAAAACGTAACCAAATCCACAGAGCGAAAACATCAAGTAAGTAAGCAAGGAGGAAGGGTGTCGAGGGATGAATAGCTCGACTCCTCCACCATTGTTGTCACGTAGAGGTGCTAACCAAGTCAATAGATAGAGACCAGAAGAAACAAACCAAGAGAAAATGAGCCCTAAGAAAAACTTCATCGAAAATATCAATACAATCCACGAGGTGCATTAAAAAACCAGGGGTTTATGATTTGATGCTTGGAGTGGTGAACAACTAGATCATTTACGTAATCATGTGAACATCCATTTCCCATTAATGCTTACCAAACTATATAGTGCATGGGTCAAGGTTATCCACCGTAATATTTATTTAAATAAAGTTTAAACTCAAACTAATGTTCGGTTTAAGGCTTGAACCACATCTTATCAATATGGATTAACCTTGGTCGCATAGAATTCCTTACAAATTTTGTTCCTTTAGTATGGTATAATGTCAAGCCCTTGTCCCCTTAGTCTTTAGCTTAAGACTCATTCCATTCTTTGGCTAAGAGGTTTAATGCCTAGATAATTTTCCACCTGCACAAGAAAACCAAAAGTTCTGCATTAGCCATAGAGGATAAGTAAGACTTGTGACCTTTTTCCTTTCCTAGCTCATAGGTAGGACCAAAAACTTGAAAATGAAAACAACTTTTGCAATTTTGCAACCATCAAAGTTTTAAAAGTAATATTAGCAACAAGATAGTATCAATTAGATTACATGAGAATGTATCAACATAATGTCATAAAAATAAACCTGTTGATGAAAACACTAAACACACATCTCATGGATTTATCATCCTAGGAATTTATAAAGTTACATATAGTAAACCATTTTTTATTTATTTATGAAATTTTAGGGATGTTACAATTAGGGTTTCAGCATGATGCGAGGAGGTTGAGGGTTTGCTAGCTGTAGGGCACAGGCCTGTTAGAGCCCAAGAAAGGTCATTGTCAGAGCATCGAGCGTGGCACCAGGGGTCACGTTTGCGTTTTATTTTTTCTCATGGTGGAGTGGTGGGAAGAATTACTCCTTTGAACCGACAGATTCTCACTTCAACAGTTTTTTACTTGTTGGTTTTCGCCTGCTGTCTTGGTTTTTACCTTAGGTTTTTACTATGTGCCTATTGTTGGCTGCAACAGATCTCATTTTAAGTCATCAAAATGGGAACTCCATTAATTAAAATTTTCCATGATCTTCTTATGGGGATTTAAACTGTAAATATAATGTTTTGAATCAATAAAATTTTCTCTTTATCCTTGTTTTTTTTGGTTTCACAGATTTTGAAAGCGCCTTTTTTATATTTTATAATTATTATTTTGTGTTTCTGCTTTTCGATAAGGGATATCGCGGAAATCCTTTTTTGGGTTTTTTTTTGGGAAATCATTGTTCCGACTTACACTTTCCTCCAAGGCAGATCACTGGATTGTCATATTTCGTTTAATGAAAAGTTGCTTTTTTGACTTCCGCTTTTCGCTATGCGGAATGTAGAAATTGGGAATCACTTATGCGCAATAAAAATTTTATGTTTGTTTCTGACTTCCGCTTTCTGCTAAAAGCAGGTTGCGGAAGCCAAAAAAGTCATCTTTCTCTATTTTCTATTCTCATTTTTCCGCTTTCTGCATTGTTCTATGCAGAATGCGGAAATTCGATAACCTTTCTGGTTCAATAAATGTTTTTTCGACTTCCACTTTTCGAAGGCGGAATGTCGAAGGAAGAAACACCAAAATCAAAGCTTTTCTAACTTTTCACTCCCGCATTTTAAATTTCAGCCTTGATCTCAGTCGTCCAATTATGCTAGATCTACGGCTTAGATTTTTTTTCCATTGAGATTTAGGGCTATTTAGTCCGTTTGAATTTATGAAGTTTTTACCATTTTCACCTGCGTTTTTACTACACTTGGATATTTTTATTGCGGATTTTTCTCGCTTAAGCTCACAAATTCTCTAGTATTCAAGATTCCTACCGGTAAGTTTACCTTTCATGATCGTTTATTCTGCTATTTCTAGACTGTATTAAGATTTTAAATATGGTTGCTAAATTTCCGACAGAAATGGCGTCTGCTACACCTAGAAACACAAGGTGGAAAACTGCTCAACAAGAGCAGAAAAGCAAAGACCCAAATACCGGATTATTCACGGATACTAGTGGGTGTGTCTCCCAAACCTTGCATCTAGATTGGTCGAGAATTTACTCTATTTTCGACAATGATGATTTCTCACCTGTTCCTCATGACCATCCATCCTATGTAAGAATTCAAAGCTCACAGCTCCATCTCATCGTTGCTAGACCTCTTTTTATGCCCTATATAGACCAGGTTAAATGTGAATTGGACCATGCTAACCCTAACGACTGCATCTTTCATGACCATATTAGTACCTTTGTGGCCTCTTTCCACCTTGACATTTTTTCCAAGGCTTATGCACTTGGACCTCCTAAATAACTGCTTGGCTCCAAGTTTCTAGATGAAGCCATTTCCTGCTTCAATTTTGAGGAGGTAGTCAAATCCTGGATGGAAAATCTATATGTGTTTACTCCTTGACCAGGAAATTCTTACCCTATTTCTTGGTTTAGGAAACCATATTCATTGCCTGCGGCGATGTTCTACCATTTGTATGGGTCAGCAAATTGTTCACTGTTCAAATCCGAATGGACTTTGGTAGCCCATCACATTCTACTTACAGGTGAGTCCTTCAATTGGGCATAGATTCTATCTGTGAATTTGAACGAAGAAATTGAAAAGTATCAGAAGACTGCGACAAGCATAAAACCAACATTTTTCATGTTAGGGTATGTAATAGATGTTTTCTGCGTGGCCTATGAATTTCCCACTAAAAGTTGGAATTGGCAAAAGGATTCCCCGCCAATGCATATTTATTGTTCGGATATGTGGGAGGAAAACTTTGTCCCTCGAGTGTACGAGATTTGTGACCTTTTCCTAGGGTCTATGTATCATAAAATCTTCAAGGATGATGCTCCGACATTTTCAGAAAGAGAGGGAGCATTGATTACGTTGCACAGAGATTGATATGTTGGAGAATATTTCTCCTACATTAGAATTTGGGGCAGCAACACAATGCATTTGCTGCTAAGAATAGTTCTAGACCACATGGTATTGCAAGAATTTTCCTATCAAACTTTCATTGATGGGGGTTTTCCAAAATTGGCAAGGCATACAATAAAGGCCTGGCCTAAGTTTCCACTGAGTCTAGATTCTCTCGTCCTACAGAATTCTACCCATGCAACTGTGCCGGGTAAAGAGATTTCAACTATGAACCTCAGAGAAGTCCCCAGAAGAATGCACAATCCTAAGGCTTATATGTCGAGTCTCTTTGCTCATGAACAGGCTAAGTTTCAATATGCAAATGAAGATCTACCTGATGAATCCATTTATAGAGTAGATGTCAACTTTCAAGAAGCATTAGGTAAGATCATTGATCCCGATGTAAAGGATCGTGTCTACAAATATCAGAAGGATTTGAAGGAATCCACTGTCCACTTCAGGAAATTAAAGCTGGACATAGAAGAAAACATTCAAAGGAAAAATATAAAGAAAGAGGAAAAATATCAGGCAACAAGCTCTTCTTCTTCCTTGGTTGCTTAGTACAGATGTAACGGTAAGGTTGTCATGGAAACCCCTATGAGGACTCAATGCTCCAAAATTTTGGAAACTCTACATAATGAGGCATAATTTAAAAGGGGTTTGGTAAAGCTCAGTTCTCAGCTCTAGACACCAATAGAAGAGGTTGATCCTCAACCCAAGAAATAGAGAAATCAGCTTGTTCTCCAACAGGAACAAGTACCAGAAGCACCAGTTGCTCAAATAGAGCAGATACCTTAGAAAGTGCCGAAAGAATAGCCAACACAAATAGCTCCACTTTCTTTGCAAGAACAAGTGCCCTCTAGATCTCTCCAGTCCAATAGGTATAATCTCCAACCCAACTTGAACTTGAAGTACATGAAATTCATAGTGACCTAGAGGAAGAAGCTGGGCCGGCCACATGACCTATAAATATTCTTACCTCAATGACATATTCAATACATGGTACACATTTATCTGAAAATATTTTTGATTCTTTATTTCCTCAGCCTTCTTTTTCTGAGTTGAATTTAAATCCAATTCTTGAGGATACCACCAGAAACCCATAGGTATTGGCAGAAGTTCCCAATCCGACCCCCCCTTCCTCTCCACCTATTTCATTGACCTCCCATACATTCCACACTACCCCTACATCCTCACATGTACAATTTTCCCAAGCTGACATCCCCTCCATCCCTACAATTCTTTCCCCCGAAATTGATACCCCTATCCCCACTTCTTGTTCATCCCTCGTGTCTATGTTTCCCACTCCCCCCATGATCATTTCTCCCATCGGTGTGGAAATTCCGGTCTCTCAATCACGATATGAGCCCTCGGCCACCCCCCAAAAGGAAACCCTTTCAGCTTTCGAGGGAGAGGAAGATTTTGGTGAGGATGTTATTGTCTCCTTAGGGAAATATTTTTGGAGTAATAAAGACACAACAATAATAAAGAAAGGAACCAAGAGGACAAGGGAAGGCACACTCAAACAGGTGCCTGATATAAATCAAGTCATCTAGAGGACAAAATCCCCTCACATCAAACAAGGGGAATTAGATACAATAATTTCCATGGGGGATTTTGCAGGGGACAATTATGATTTAGTTCCACAACTGAACAAAGATCTGTTGAACAAGGAGCAAGAACTGCAAAAATTCAAAGAGGATCTAGTAGCAACTGAGGCACACCATGATAAAGAGGTTCAAATCCTCAAACAAGAACATGAAGACAAACTGAAACAATTGTAGAATAAAAGTGACTATCTCAAGCATCAGCTTGAGAAGTTAGATAAACTTAATCAACAATAGGCCATTCAGATTGCTACCCTTGAGAAACATCTCAAGGGATCACAACTAGCTTTAGCCGCTTCATCTTTTTCCACATTGACAACTGAAGAATTCAAGTAGCCAGCCTATAGAGTTAATGAGCAATTCTATCAGTCTATGGTCAGTTTGTATACAGGGTTTAGTGAAATGAAGGAATTGTACAATTTGTTTGAATGACAGTCAGATGTCCTCCAAGATCACCATACTTGAAGAATTGCAGCAGCCAAGGCGCTTGACGATGTATCGGGTTGGAAAACACACATAAGAGATAGACCACAAGATTTTCCAATAATGGAAAAACTTCATACCAAGAAAATTGAACTTACAATTGAGACTTGGGAAGGCATCTACGATGCAGTGGAATATCAATAAAGATGGGCAGGAGGCATGCAAACATAGGTGGGCCATTGCTGAAAATTTGCTCGTTTTTCTGGAGATGCCCACTTTAGATATGATTGACCAGGTGCTCCCCCCTAAACTCAAATTATAAGAAGTTGAATATAACTTTGCTGCAGCTAAGGAGCAGATTCAGGGGGTAATCCATCTCACTTTGCAGGAGATCACGAGCTGGATCAAGATACCTAATGCTGCAATGGTTAGGATACATGTGTATCTTGGAGAATGGAAGAAAATAAAAAAGAGGGAGATTGCATCCCAAATCTTGAGAGCTGAAGTGCACCTGGAGCAGGCGAAGTATCAGGATATTGATTATTTGATGGACTTAGATGCCAAGTGGCATTCCTCTGTTGGAAAATAGTAAAATGTTTTATTTTGTAATCCCACATCTTGGGAATTTTCCCTGTTTGTAAAATTTGTAATATTATTTAAAGGGAAAGGTTTTCCCAAGTAGAGGAGGAACTTTGGAGATTATTCGTAGGAGTATACTAAAGAAGAGACTTCCAAGTTGCTTAACAGGAAATTTCATGATTTTTTTTTTTGCAAATTATAAAATAACAGTCTTTTTTATATTATGTCTCATGGTTGTTCATTAAATGTCTTTAATGAATTCTAGTCATTCTTCCATCTTTATGGAATGCTAATTATTGGTTGTATCTGTTAATGTGTTGATCTATGTACCTATTTTTCTTTACACAATTGACATGTTGAATGTATGTTAAACACATTTCTTTGTTTGATCTACATGATATATTTTACATCTAATGATTAGTTATCGATCTCTAGTACTGATTTGTCAATTAGTATTTCCTCTTGGAAAAATTGTATATCAGTAACATTTGAATAAGTTTATGCAATGTTTTGTATAAGATTTATTTGAAGTTGGTTAAAGAAATTGATCTTAATTTCCATGTTTGTACTTTGAGCAATTATTTTCCTTTTCCTATTATCTTTACAATTTTCCTATCTCAAGTCCACTTTTCACCCTGTTTAAGTTTTCTCAAGTAGTTATTCTAGGAATTGGTTACTTTGAATCTTTCCTCATTTGTCCTGAGCTCAAATCCAGCTGATCTGACAAACGTTTGTGCCAGTGGAGGCCTTGTATCCATAGGAATTAGTCATCCCAAACAACTCAGGGATAGGATCATTTCTGCGTGGGATTGATTCAAAGCCTTTCTAGTTGGAAATTTTCCTTCTGTTGATTGCCTTGTAGTTTTATCCATCAACCTACAAATTGAGCCGTCAATAGTGCCCTAGCAACTATGGAGGAAGGATATCTGGTGGATTACTCTAGTGTCCATCTGGAGAGTGAGGCGATCTGGACAATGACAGCTAGGAAAATTTGGGTTGAGGTGGCGTCCTTGGGCCCGATGAGGAGTTCTGGGGTCTCGCGTGTGCATGTTAAACATCCTCTGACAGAGCTTGGTTTTTTTCCTTATGATGTTTTGGTTTTTTCTCCTCTGCCGTATATGTAGCACAAAGACATCGAAGTTCAGCATGTGGAGGACCCTTTGTTGCTTGAAGTCGAGGGGGTACCGTCATGACATGTTGTTCATCCCATCCTGGGATCTGAGGAGGGTGAATGAACCCTCACTGGTGTGGAGGCTGGGGATTTGTTATTGACACAAAACCAACCAAAAAAACCAATTGAAAGGGGTTTCCACTCTTTTGACAGCCAAACCACCACGATCTCCCTGAGCATCATCCCATACAGGTTTTACCCTGTCTAGCAACATCTACAGAGCGGATCAAGTCTCACTTGAGATGTTTGAGGGAGAGCTCATAGAACCAAGTTTCAGTAGAATAAGGGAGGAGAATGTGACAACAACTTATCATCTTTAGCGTAACATTAACAGACCATTTGATTTGAGCATTCATCCAACAGTTCATTATCATTCCTTGACAGATCGCATCATTCAACCATAATTGTAGTAAACATATTGATGTGCAAACATATCTAACACAATAATATCATGTGGAACAGGGAAACATCGCATCATAGATAGAGTCACAGAAAATAATAAAACAATAAAATAGAAAGACACAGTGATTCAAATCAACTTCCGCCTTGTCATATTACTTCTGCCCAAAAATCACAGTTCGTAGATCGACATATAATAGTCAGATAATCAAGATATTATTCACTAAGCATAGATTCTTCACCTCTGGCTAAGAAATCTAATACTTGTGATTCAACAACTATTTATAGGCTTGTGAAATCTCTACGGTGTCTGGGTTACTCTACATTCCACACCAATACCGCAAAAGGTTCTAATAGTTGCGCACCCTTTCTAGACTTGGAAACTAACACAATTCACTTGAATTCACTTGGCCATTTGCTCTACAAATTTACAACTTAGCTCAAATTCTACAACTCTTCAACTCAACTTAACTCTGCACAATGGTGCTCTCAACGCATGTCGAGCTCCTTCTTATAGCATCAGGGTGATCTAGTGACCATCATGAACGAATCATGCTAATCATCATGACTGATTCCATCATTAACAACTCAAGTTTGTTGACGATTCTATCAATCCAATGGTCAGATCGACCATAAATGCACATCACGTCAACAAGCATCGTCAGTTAACCACTTTTAATTGTCTACATTTATTGATGATTTGACCCTATGTGCAACCCTGTGGATATCGCAACATGACCCCCTAACTACGCTACTGACTCCTACTCTTGCGCATCCATCTCCTCTTGGTCTGCCATCCTTCCATTCATCATCCTACCTATATTTGTTTTTCATTACATGGTGCGTCAAGCATCACACGGTTCTGGAATTGTCCTATAGGGATTCAACCTGCTACCATTCACTAGTTTTGGTAACATCGATCCATCTAACTGCTGCAATTGAACTACACCTCTTGAATTAATGGAATTAACAAGATATGGTCCTGACTAATGCATACGTAACCTACCTAGATGCTTCATGAACTTGTTGTCGTACAATAACATCAAATCTCCTTGCTGAAACTATTTATTCTTTATGTGGTAATCATGCCAAAATTTCTATCAATCCTTCTCAATGGACTAATGAAAACTCGTAATAAAGCAGTATTCCTCAAGTTGAACTAACTTGTCTAATTGTTCTTCCAGTGCTGCTTCATCATCCATGCTTGTGGCTGCAGCAATGCGCAGACTCAGAACAATGTACTCCATAGGAATGACTTCCTCTTGCCCGTATACCAACTTGAATGGTGTTTTTCCAGTCAATCTCTTGCAAGTGGTGCGATATGCTCACAATACTGCTGTAATATTCAAGTCCCAGTCATCGCAGTTTTCATTACATACCTTTGTAAGCGCATGTTCCAATATTTTGTTGAATGCCTCCACTGTCCCGTTTTCCTGTATACGAAGTACTCTTCTTATGTTGTATATGTAACTCCTCCGTTAGTGCACTTACTGTGCGATTAATGAAGTGAATCCCTTGGTCGCTCATCAATATCCATGGACATCCAAACTACATCATAATGTTGTCAAATAATAACCTTTCTGTTGTCGCAGCGGTGCAATCTACGATTGGATTGATGCGGCCTCTGCCCATATTGTCAAATAGTTTGTTGCTGTAATGATATGCCGTGCTCCACTTCGCTTCCCAGGTGGGTTGATTGGTCCCACAAAGTCCATAGCCCATTTATTAAATGGTTGCAACATCACCTAAGGTACCAACAAAATCTCATCCCTCCTTGATGGTTTTCAAGTTTGTTGATAGACATCACAACTCCACGCATAATCTATCGCATCGTTATGAAGAGTGGTCCACCAAAGCCCTGCACAAATCACCTTTCGCGCAGTAGCTTGACCTTCATAGTGTCCACCAACAACTCTCGCATCTGCCTCTGCTAATATCTACCCTCGTTCATGTGGTATAACACAACACTGCAAGATCTCATCTGGTCCTAGTTTATATAGCTGTCCCGCGATCAATTCTAAATTCGAGGCCCTAACAACCAACTGCTTCTTTTGAATTGTTGTAAGGTCCTTCGTCGTAGTTCTCATCAGAAAAAACTGAATGATTTGATCATAGTAGTCATCGGCCATGTCAATTCTAAATAAATGCGCATCTGGAAGTCCATCCTCAATGTTTGTTGGCTCTTCGCCTGTCTCAATCTGAGATAAATGATCAGGGCCAGGATTCAAACAAACCAGCTTTATAATGATCTCGAAATCAAAGTCCTGAAAAAGAAGTAGCCAGTGACATATCTTCCCCCACAACATAGGCTTATTGACTAGGTAATTGAAAGTAATATGGTCTGTAAACATTTTGAAATGACCACCCAATAAGTAATGACTAAACTTATGTAGCACATATACCATCGCTAGAAATTCCCTCTCTGTGGTTGTATAGTTTTTCATTGCAGATGACAAATTTCTACTAGAAAAAGCAATTGGGTGATCTATCTCTCCTTCTCCTGGTTGTGCGAGCACTACTCCTAGTGCAACAGATGATGCATCCACATGAACATGGAACTCCTTGTCCCAATCCAAAAAAACAAATATCAGTGCAAAAGCCATTTTGGCCTTCAGTGTGTCGAAACTTCCTTGACAATCTTGACTCCATACAAAGGTTGCATCTTTTTTCAACAACTTTTCCATTGGTGCTGTGATCGTAGCATACCCTCATATTAAATTGTGATAGTATCTTGTGTGCCCCAACGTCGCTCTAAGCATCTTTACATTCGTAGGTGATGGTAAGATCAAAATCAACGCAATCTTGATGGGGTCAACCAACAATCCTTGCTTGCAAACAATGTGACCCAGCAGCATCCCAAATGGGGTGCAGAGAATACACTTCTTTGAGTTCAGCGTGATC
This sequence comes from Pseudotsuga menziesii, assembly GCA_001517045.1. Lineage (NCBI taxonomy): Eukaryota > Viridiplantae > Streptophyta > Pinopsida > Pinales > Pinaceae > Pseudotsuga > Pseudotsuga menziesii. The sequence continues at coordinate 165,456 of LPNX010141578.1, forward strand.
TGATGTTGTCGACATCGCTCCAGCATCAGTCGCAAGTTCACCAGATGATCTCTAATAAATCCATACACTTTCTAATCGTCCATATATACTTGCAAAAACTTCTGAATGAAATATTTGAATGCAACGACAACAACCCGAGAAATATCGCAGGTGCATTTTTCAACCCAAAAGGAATCACCGTATATTGAAAGCAACCCCATTCCATAACTAATGTTGTTTTGTGTTGATCCTCTTTTGCAATCCTTATCTGGTAATAGCCAGAAAATATGTTTGTGAAAGAATACATCTCTTGACCACCCACTCCTTCCATAGCTTCATTAGTGAATGGTGTCAGAAACAGATCATGCATACATGCATCATTCAATTTTCTCAGGTTGACACCGATCTGAGCCTCACCTATCTTTTTGTCTTGGACAACCATCAGACTGATCAATTTCGATTCTTCAACTGCCTCAATTATTGCAGCATCCTATTGTTGATGTATTTGTAACTTTGGAATGTACTCACTTGTATATTTTATATATTATATTTGATTATACCCCGATGTTCCTATCGGGAGAGTCATTAATATAATAAATTCATGTAAATTCAATGAGGTTAACTCTTCGTTGTAAGTCTAGGAAATAGTCCCCACAATTGAGTTCATGTTAACCCTCCTTGTTGATCAGGGGGGGAAAGTCCCCACAGTTGAGGGGCACTAGTGTTATTAGACTCTCCTAGAGATATCAGCCCTAGTAAGTAATTGTCATGTCAGAAAATACTATAAATAGAGAGTGATACTCTTTATTTGTCACACGCACTCACTGAGCTATAGCGTTGTTGCAGCTGCAACTATTTCCCAAATTTCTAAAAAATTGGGACCCTCCTTTTAAATTTTGTCTTGCTTAGTTTGTTGGGATTGCTTAACTTTATTGCAAGTTTTGATTTTTTGAGAATGATTATTGAATGAATATCCTTTTATGCTGATGTTGCCTTTTGACTTAAATTGTGACTTACGGTGATTTCTTATTTCACTGAGAGAAATTGTTTGAGTTGTGAATCGGGGCTGTAGTCACCTACGCAGCCGCCGTTGCAGAGGCTCAATAGAATAACGACCCGATTCAAAACCCTATCTTCCACCAATGCACTTTTGTTTTATTTTATCACCGTCGGGGCACTAGTCCTCTTTGCCGCCACTGTTTCAGAGGATCAATAACAAACATTCCGATGATTTAGAGTTACCTGTGCCGATTTCATATTTTATCATTCTTTTTTTCTCTTTTTTTTCAGAATTGTGTTGGACTTTTGATCGAGGATTATGTATTAACTGTTCCGATCATCGATGGTTTCATATCTTGGCGAAAGCCATAGTCTATTTTAAATACCACCGTCGCGGCTCCGGAGCAGACTAACCATCCAACGTGGTTGTTCTATTTTTCTCTTTTGGTTTGATTTTCACCGATTGTTTTCTTTTATTACAGAGCCCTTAGCATGTGCATCACCCGCCGTTGCGGCTCCTTAGCGGGCTAATCACCTGTTCCTAGTTTTCCATCCGCTGATGAGGTTTTTATCTGCCCGATGCTTAGTACTGTCGGTGGAGTTTTTCCTACCGTTATATTGTGTATTACATTGTTCTATGTAACGACAGAGGTTTCCCATGGGCACAGGTCGATGTTAAGGTTGTTTGAGTTGAAGAACGCGGTTTTGGGGTTGGGTGTTTCGAAGAGTGGTAGTTACTTTGTCCTGGTCTTGGTTTTTGTTGGAGGTTTTAATACTAGTGCAGATGTGGCCTGGATTGGGAGAAAAAAATCTATTCTATTAGGCATGAGTTTAAGTTTTGAACAGGGGTTTAAGCACAAACTTGCGGGATCTCTTCTGTCTTGACATTTATAATTCATATTACAGGATGCATGTATTGATCTAGTTGTGTTACCTTGTTAAACACTAATGATCTGATATGTTTAGGATAGGAAGATTACTGCAAAGAATATATGCCTAAAAGGCAAAGCATAAGAGGAGCAACCTTGAAAGAATAAGTTAAAGCATAAAGAAACAGAGATGTTGCTCGAGGAAAAGAAGAGAACGAAAGGCTAAGACTAACAATATCTCAAAAGGACCAACGAATTATAGATCTTTATCATTGAGAGCAGAGGCTCAGGCCTGGGCAGTTTGTTAGTTACCAAGTTGGTCCCTTTTCATAAAAGTGTTTATCTGAAATGTAACGTTTGTATGAATCATGAGCATTCACAAAATGACAAAACTATGAGATTAAAATGGTTGGGGAAACCCAAAGGTTTTGCTGGGTTTTTGTATAAGTATAGGAGAGTTAGATAGAGAAGGGGAATTTTTCCTAGTTAGACTTGTGAGAACACATTGTAAGAGGAACTATTTCGTTTTGCAATATATAATTACAATTTTGCCTGTTGGAGAAAGCTTTGGTGGAATGTTCAAATGCTGTTCAATGGATGTTGTTGAAGGGGAACTATTTTGTTTTTAGCTTTTATTCATTAACTGTGAGATCGTTCTAACTTGTTGAACTTATGTTCTTGTATGAATGTTCTCTGGTTTATTTTATGATAATTTCCAGTATGACTAATGAATGTTGTCACTACAATGAGCTATCTTATTGTTCATCTATCTATTCATGTTTATGTGTTTTGAATCAAAGAACAACTACCTGTGATTTTTTTTAATGCACGAACTGTAATACATTGCTCATTAAATGATAATCTTGCTCCCTAGGGACAACTTAGTTAGTTTTATTTGCCACCGTGTGTGATTTAGATGCGAGAGAGTTTAAGGCGAGAGGTAAGAACCTGCGCATCACATTGTGACTGCTCTTCGTTTTCTTTATCAAATCTACATTTTTAGATAGGAACTTGCATATCATACTTAAATTTAAAACATCAAAATAAACACGATAGACCAGGCCGCAACCAGTAAAACCCTTTATTTTTGTTACTTGACCTACGGTAGCTGGATCGTAAACCGGACAGATTCCCCATACCAAACAGTCATGGGCGAGTTGGGAATGTTGACTGGGGAGAATCCCTTATTGTTGTTGCCAGTGATTTTCCAGGCCTCAACATTGTTTGGCACTAGAAGGAGGGCCACCGGTGCATGGCTGGTCGAGGAAACCCATTTCCTTGAAATTACTCCACTAGTGATAGTTTTGAAGGCAGTTCATTTCCTAATCCGATTCCTGAAGAAAATAGAGAACATTTGTATTCTGTGGACAATGAAGTTGTTAATGATTTGAGAAGACACACTAGGGATTATGTGAAGAAGATTGGAGGATTACCGATTATCCCTGACTTGCCTAGAAGAGAGTACAAGAAGAAAGACCCTCCTATAGTGGAAGACTCTGTGTTAGTTGGAGATTGGGAAGAACTTGTAGAAAAAGCTTTACAGGAAGTTGTTCAGCCTTTGAATCAAGTAGGCCCTGATACACCTAACAGTTCAAAAGTTCATACTCCTATTCATTCACCACCTCACTCTCCACCCAGACTCATGGCAGGTGTAAATGCAAATCAACCACCTAACCCACCAAATCCACTACCTGCTTGGAAAGCCAGATCACCTTTAAACCTAGCACCTCCTTTGCATGAATTACCTCAGGATTTTGAGAAGACGCTGCCCAAGTTTGACCCAAGTGAGAAGGTTTTAGTAGATGATCATTTGCAAAGTTTCTACTTGGCCATATAAGGACTAAAGGCTAGAGAACACAAAGATGTAGTCTGCAGACTTTTTCCACATACCCTTAAAGGAGCAGCAGCCTCATGGTATTTTGTCCTGCCTACAAACTCAATCCTAGATTCGGATACTTTTGAAAGGATATTCAGAAGTAAATATGCAGCCCAAAAGACTCATGCAGCTCTCATGAAAGGACTGTGCACTTTAAAGAAAGAGAGAAAAGAAAAGGTGCATAGTTTTACCCAAATATTTGCAGCTTATCTTAAGAATTTTTATGAAACCGATAAGCCCTCGAATAAAGTTATGATTGAATGTTATACTTCAGCCCTAGGGCCCGATTTGGCCATGTTTTCCAAGATGAAAGCCAAGCCTACGCTTGCAGAGACTTATGAAGAAGCAGAGAGAGTAGAAGCTGAAAAGGAAAGCATAGAAGACTATCCTGAGCAGTCAGGAGAGAAAAATGTTGGGAACAAAGCTTTGTTATAAACTAAGCCTAAAGAGGAACAATCACATGATTTCAAAGGAATGGCAAAGATGATGCAGAAGCTTTCCAACAAAATAATAGACTTGGAAAAGGAAACAGAAGCTCAGAATTCTTATAAGCCTTATTACAAGAAGAGAGAAGACAACAATCAGTCTAAACCTCCTCCACACAATCTCGCATCAATGAACTTAACGGAGGTAGGTATGGATAATTTTTGCACTTTCCTCCAGCAACCTCATTCTAAAAAAAATTGTCCTCAGTGGATAAATTCAATGACATTAGTAATGAATCAGCTGCTAGATTCCAAATTAACAGAAGCAAATGATGAGGAAGAAAATGATAATAAATCAACGGAAAAGCAAGAGGATGCACATGCCATGGTTTTATGGGACTGTGTCTCTATGTTTGATACCAAAAAGGAAAGTGTTTTGAGACATGAGGACATATCAGAAGCAAATGTGACAACAAGAAGCCAAGGGATGATTAAAGAAGACAGGTTAATAATCCCAAAAATTAAGAGACTCCAAAAGAATGTAAAGAAATTTCAGAAAAGCACCACAGCTAATAAAATTCCTGAGTTTACCATTACCATTCAAAATCTGAAGTAGATCAACATGCCTACTGAGCCCATTAAAGAGAAGATCAATAATGTAAAAACAAATCTCACAAAACATAATATGGAGTATGACATTGTGGAGGATATAAAAAAGGTAAAGGAAAATATTTCACTATTTGAGATGTGTAATGTACTGTAGCAGAAAGAAAAGTTATTGAAAGCACTTGAAATGCCAGAGGAGAAGCTTCCCACTAACAATCAAACCCAAGCGGAATAAATTGGTGAAGTAAGTGTGGAAGGCAAGCCTAAATGCAAAACTCCACCTTTCCTCCTTACTTTTGAAATTTTCAATCATAACGTGCACAACTGTTTGGTAGAATCAGGGGCATCAGTAAATGTTATGCCACTGTCATTTTGCAAAAAGATAAATGGACAACCTAAACCATCTACCTTGCAGGTTATTCAGTTAGACAGAATGAATGTGAACGTAATTGGGGAAATGGAGGATGTGTTAATTCGATTATCTTCAAATGAAAAGGTATGTCAGTTCATTGATGTTGTAGTAGCAGACATAACTGAGGCGTATGGGCTTGTTTTGAGTAGAGATTGGTCAGCAAAGATGAATGGATATTTTGCTTCAGACTAGTCACATCTGTAGTTACCTTATAAAGGAAGCCCAAATCAAATTAAAGTTATAATAGAGCCCCACATGAAACACAATGTCACTCAGTTAGAAGGTAAGAATGAACCTGTGAATTCTGTTTTGGGGAACTACTTCATTGAGCTAGAACAAGGAAATTACCAAGTGGAAGAAGCCAGCAGTACATCAGACACCCAACCTGATCTCCTTTGGTTTTCACAGGATGATGAAATTGATTGTAAAATAGTAGATTTAGCTTTAGATGTAGATGTTGATTCATGTAAAATAGTAATATATGATTTTTGGACACTTTTCTTTGATGGATCTAAAACTTCAGAAGGATCAGGAGCTGGCTGTGTTTTGATTGATCCTTAAAAAAATAAACATTTTCTTTCATGTAGGTTAGAGTTTGAATGTACCAATAACACAACCGAATATGAAGCATTAGTTTAGGGACTAAGAAAAGTGATTGAATTAAAAATAGAAAATCTGAAAGTGTATGGGGATTCTAAAATAATTGTAAAACAAATTCGAAATCAGATACATTGCATTTCCCCTCATTTAAAAGCTTATCAAAATGAAGTATGGGATTTGCTAAAAGGTTTTTATGCATTTAATATTGTATCTATTCCTAGATTAGAGAACACAACAACTGACTTGTTAGACACCTCAGCTGCGAGGCTTGTACGTCCCTCTAATAATAGGTGTTCTATTGATTTACTTTTCAAGCCCTCTATTCCAGACATGATTACAAATTTATGAGTTTTTGATGACGATTAGCAGATTCTGAAATGTTTGACAAATGATGAAACTTTCAAAGGGGCAATCATTGATGATGAAGAACATCAAGCTGAGCTAAAATTCGACAATTTTATTCCTAAAGGAGTCAGGACTTTAGAGTGAATGTTTGATGTAAACAAGAAATTTAGAAGGCCAGTAAATGTTAAGACTCATAGCTCGTCTCTACAATTCGAGCTGATTAATTTAGGAACTGAAATTGAGCCTAAATATGTGAATTTGGGAAAGTGTTGCTCCCCAAGTGAAATAAATAATTTCACAATACAAAGATGTGTTTTCCTGGACATATGAATATTTGAAAACATATGACACCAAGATTATTCAGCATGTCATCCCTATTAGAATTGGGGTCAAGCCTTATCAGCAGCTTTTGAGGAAAATGCACCCAAAACTGGAGCCTCTAATTCATAATGAAGTAAAGAAATTGTTGAATGCTAAAATTATCTTCAAATTTAGACACTCAGAATGGGTTTCAAATCTAGTACCAGTAAGGAAGAAATCTGGAGAAATTAGACTATGTGTGGATTTCAGGAACTTAAATCGTGCTTCAGATAAAGACAATTATCTAGTCCCACCCATGGAATAGATATTGCAAATGGTTTCAGGTTCTGAGTTATTTTCTTTATTAGATGGATTCTCTGGTTACAATCAAGTATTAGTAGCTAAAGAAGACAGACTCAGAACTACATTTAGAAGAAGATGGGGGACTTTTGCTTACAGAAGGATGCCCTTTGGACTCATAAACGCTAGAGATACTTTCCATAGGGCTATGGATATAGATTTCCGTGGTCTGATTGGCCGAAGTGTTGTGGTATACCTCGATGACATCACAATATTTTCAAAGAAAAGAGAAGAACATGCATTCCATCTAAAACAGATTTTCGAGCATTGCCGAAAATATGGTATCTCGCTAAATCCCAAGAAGTGTGTGTTTGCTGTTATAGAAGGAAAGCTACTGGGTCACGTGGTATCTAAGAAGGTGACCTCCATAGACCCAGAAAGGATCAAAGCTATCGAAAATATCCCCTTACCCCATAATAAAAAGGGCATGCAATCATTTATGGGGACATAAAATTTCATGCAAAGGTTTGTGCCGGATTTCACCCAAATTGTTAAGCCTTTGCAGCAAATGGTGAAATAAAGTGTACAATTCAAATGGAATGATGTAGATAAGAATGCATTCAGTAAAATAAAGACATATATTGCTCATGAACCCTCTCTCAAAATTCCAGATTATGAGAAGGATTTTATTTTGTACACTTTTGCATCTGACGATTCACTAGCAGCGGTGCTTACTCAGAAGGAAGATGGGGGAGATGAGTTCTCCATATCATTCATGATCATTGGTTTGCAGGGGGCCAAATTAAATTACCTAGCCGTGGACAAGCAAGCTTATGCAGTCTTTAAAGAGGTAAAACAATTCAGGCCGTACATACTTAAGAACCAGACCAAGGTAATAGTTCCACACCCAGCTGTGAGGTCTCTTTTCGTGCAAAAAGAATTAGGAGAAATAAGAGGCACCTAGGTAATAACTTTACAAGAGTATGACCTAGAATTCAAGCGAGCCTCCATCATTACAGGGTAGGGACTGTGCGAACTAATGGCTGAAGGCAATAGTAATGAAAAAAACAATTGGGAAAGTGAAGTAGAGTTACATATGAGAAATGTATGTCCTCTTTTCACAGCTCTAGACTCCTGGTAAAGAGCCCTTGTTCATTACTTTCAGGAAGGTGTGTTGCTAGAACATTGGAATTCCAAGCAGTGAAGAGCGTTTCACCTTAAATCAGCTACGTATTAGATCATTGATGGAATTTGTTTCAAGAAGAATTATGATGGAGTCCTTCTCAGGTGTCTAGAGAAGGAAGATTCCAAAAAGGTCATAACTGAGTTACATGATGGGCCTGCTAGAGGCCATTTTTCTGGAGATACGACAGCCCATAAGATTCTCAGAGCCGGGTACTATTGGCCCACGCTATTCAGGGATGCTCATACGCATGTTAGAAAGTGCGATATCTTCTAGAGGTGTGGGGGAAGACAAGCCAAAGCAGTAGGACCGTTGAAGTTGGTTATGATAACAGAACCATTTGAGCAATGGGGAATTGATATCATTAGAGAAATAAAACCAAATTCTTCCTTGCAGCACAAATATATTTTAACGGCAACTGACTATTTCTCTAGATGGGTCGAAGCCATTCCGCTACGTAAAGTCAATGAAGATGCGGTCATGGATTTCTTGCAGGATCATATTATGACCAGGTTTGGGGTTCCAATTTCCCTAGTTTTCTATAATGCTAATTATTTTTCTTCCATTAGATTAACTGCATTTGCTCATGAAAAAGGAATGAAGTTGCATTATTCTGCCAACTACTACCCACAAGGAAATGGTTTGGCAGAATCTATGAACAAGAATTTGATTAGGATCTTGAAAAAGACTGTCATAGAAAACCAAAGAAGTTGGCATTTAGCACTACCATATGCTCTTTGGGCTGATAGGGTTACACCCAAGAATTTTTTAGGTGTGTCACCATATACCCTTGTTTATGGAAAAGAAGCTATACTTCCTCCTAACATTATGCTACCATCTTCCATAATAGCCCAAGAATCTAGAGGTACGAACAACAAAATCCTCCAATTGATAATTTATAATATTTTGAAGGTGAAAGAGTCTATATCCAAGGCCAAAGAACGTTCTAAGCAACAACAGGAAGTATTGAAAATGTGGTTTGATAAGCACAAAGCTAGAACAAAGGAATTATAAGTGGGAGACCTAGTTCTTAAATGGGATCACCCGCATGATGAAAAAAGGAAGCACACTAAATTTCAACAGTTATGGGTAGGTCGTTTTCAGATTGTGGCAAAACATGGCCCCTCAACCTATAAATTGCAAGATTTACAGAGGTGGGAAGAGAACTTACTAGTTAATGGTTTAGTTCTCAAACCTTATTTTTCTTGATTTTTTGTTTTTGTTTTGTACATAAATAAGTTATTTTGGTTATTTACGTTGATTTATTTCATTCTTGCTTGTTTTTAGTTAAAATTTATTTTTGATTTCAATAAAAGAGGCAAACGTTTTGTTGCATGGAAAGAATCAGAGTTCTGGATTAATTGAGATCTTTGGGTATAAGACTGTATCCTATTGTTTGAATCTGATAGAATTTCTTCTAGTAAGTAGTTTCCTAAATGGATATGAACACATTGAAGTCCTGCTTAATCCTTGAAAGATAACTTAGGATTAAGAGGTTTGGAATACTATTTTGAGGCCCCATCCATTTCACATCTAAAATCTCCTAGGGGGTGACAGCTAAAGACCCACGGAAAGGAAGCAAGGTAAACCTTATATTATATATAAATGATCCCATGCCAAGAATTGAAATCCTAAAGGCTAATAAGAGTCAAAACTCTTAAAAGAAGCAATATCTATCAAAGCAAAGTACCGAATCATATAAGTACAAAATTTCCAAAAGTTCTTCTCCGTCCGTGAGCTGAAAAATTAAATACATCTCTCACACAAAAGGATACTATGGATAGAGGAGCTTGAATAAAAATTCAGAAAGAAAGGCATTAGGAGGACTCAAAAAGGACAAAAGGTTCACAAGCACACAAAAGTGCAAAATGGCATGGCAATGATGAACAAATGAATATCTCTGTTTACCATATGTTACATTCCTGTGGTGTCCAAGCTGGAAGCTACCCAAAGATAGAGGTAAAATGAAACTAATTTTTTTTTTTGGCCTCAGAAGAGTTATCTTGACTTTTAGATTCTAGGTTCCATTTTCCTAAAATTGGACTATCATCAATGTTTAAAAGTACATATGTTCACCATTAGAAAGATCTAGATATCTAGAAGAATTCAACATGTTGGTTTTATTGCTAAAACAGTCTGTTACTTAAGGAAGAGTTGATTCAGAGATCTGGGTTCACCAGGTAGTCGCCAATTGTTGTAGCTGCAACTATTTCCCAAATTTCTAAAAAATTGGGACCCTCCTTTTAAATTTTGTCTTAGTTAGTTTGTTGGGATTGCTTAACTTTATTGCGAGTTTTGATTTCTTGAGAATGATTATTGAATGAATATCCTTTTATGCTGATGCTGCCTTTTGACTTAAATTGTGACTTATAGTGATTTCTTATTTTGTTGATGGAAATTGTTTGAGTTGTGAATAGGGGCCGTAGTCACCTACACAGCTGCCGTTGCAGAGGCTCAATAGAATAACGACCCGATTCAAAACCCTATCTTTCCTTGATGCACTTTTGTTTTATTTTATCACCATCAGGGCACTAGTCCTCTTTGCAGCCGCCGTTTCGGAGGATCAATAACAAACATTCCGACGGTTTAGAGTTACTCGCGTCGATTTCATATTTTATAATTTTTTTTGCTCTTCTCGCTATCGGAATTGTGTTGGACTTTTGATCAGGGATTAGGTATTAACTGCTCTGATCACCGATGGTTTCATATCTTGGCGGAAGCCATAGTCTATTTTAAATACCACTGTCCCGGCTCCGGAGCGGACTAACCATCCGACGTGGTTGTTCTATTTTTTGCTTTTGGTTTGATTTTCGTCGATTGTTTTCTTTTATTGCGGAACCCTTAGCATGTGCATCACCCACTGTTGCGGATCCTTAGCAGGCTAATCGCCCATTCCTAGTTTTCCATCCACTGATGAGGTTTTTATCTGCCCGATGCTTAGTACAGTCGGTGGAGTTTTTCCTGCCGTTCGGTTGTGTATTACATTGTTCTGTGTAAGGACGAAGGTTTACTGTAGGCGCAGTTCGATGTTAAGGTTGTATGAGTTGAAGAACTTGGTTTTGGGGTTGGGTGTTTCGAAGAGTGGTAGTTACTTTGTCCTGGTCTTGGTTTTCATTGGTGTTTTTCGTTCTAGTGTAGATGTGGCCTGGATTGGGAGAAAAAAATCTATTCTATCAGGGATGAGTTTAAGTTTTGAATAGGTTTAAGCACAAACTTGCAGGATCTCTTCTGTATTCACATTTATAATTCATATTATAGGATGCATGTATTGATCTAGTTGTGTTACCTTGTTAAACACTAATGATATGATATGTTTAGGATAGGAAGATTGCTGCAAAGAATATATGCCTAAAAGGCAAAGCAAAAGAGGAGCAACCTTGAAAGAATAAGTTAAAGCATAAAGAAACAAAGATGTTGCTCGAGGAAAATAAGAGAGTGAAAGGCTAAGACTAACAAGATCTCAAAAGGACCAACAAATTATAGAGAGTAATCATTAAGAGCAGAGGCTTAGGCCTGGGCAGTTTGTCAGTTACCAAGCTGGTCCCGTTTCATAAAAGTGTTTATCTGAAATGTAAAGTTTGTATGAATCATGAGCATTCACAAAATGACAAAAATATGAGATTAAAACGATTGGGGCAACCCAAATATTTTGCTGGGTTTTTGTATAAGTATAGGAGAGTTAGATAGAGAAGGGGAATTTTTCCCAGTTAGACTTGTGAGAACACATTGTAAGAGGAACTATTTCCTTTTGCAATATATAATTACAATTTTGCCTGTTGGAGAAAGTTTTGGTGGAAAGTTCAAATGCTGTTCAATGGATGTTGTTGACACTACTACATTTTGACCAAAAATCCGATGGCCGTCATGTCGGATTTTCGACACTTCCCTGTCGCATGTACAACACTTTGGTTTTTTTGAAGCGTCGGAAACTTGTCATCGGTTAAGCGACACTTAAGTAACCGTCGCTTAAGCGACACGTAAGTAACCGTCGCTTGAATTTAAATCGTCGGTTATCCGACACGTATTAAGCGACAATGACGAAAATTTCTTAGAACTTTTTGCACCCACAGGCGTCGCTTAAACGACGGAGAGACTGAGTAAGCGTCGAATCAGCGACATAAAGAAGCGTCGGTAAAGCGAAGGAGACAAAGAATAACTATAGGATAAGCGACGGTTACTAAGCGTCGCTTAAGCGACGGACGTGATTTAAAAAAAAAAAAAAATACCTGCAAATTAGGATCCCAAAATTGAGGTGATAGGTGATTTATATAGGAAGGTTGACCAAGACAGGTTGGAAGACATGGATTTC
>LPNX010141578.1:188074-230657 GCA_001517045.1 Pseudotsuga menziesii
AATGTAGTAGTGTGAAGGGGAACTATTTCGTTTTCAGCTTTTATTCATTAACTATGAGATCATTCTAACTTGTTGAACTAATATTCTTGTATGAATGTTCTCTGGTTTATTTTATGATAATTTTCACTATGAGTAATGAATGTTTTCACTACAATGAGCTATCTTATTGTTCATCTATCTATTCATGTTTATGTGTTTTGAATCAAAGAACAACTACCTGTAATTTTTCTTAATGCACGAACTGTAATACATTGCTCATTAAATGATAATCTCGCTCCCTAGGGACAACTTAGTTAGTTTTTTTTCCTGCCGTGTGTGATTTAGATGCGAGAGAGTTTAAGATGAGAGGTAAGAACTTGCGCATCACATTGTGACTACTCGTTGTTTTCTTGATCAAATCTGCATTTTTAGATAGGCACTTGCATATCATACTTAAATTTAAAACACAAAAATATACACGGTGGACCGGGCCACAACTGGTAAAACCTTTTATTTTTGTTACTTGACCTACGGTAGCCGGACCATAAACCAGACAGATTCCCCATACTAAACAGTCACGGGATATTTGGGAATGTTGAATGGGGAGAATCCCTTACTGTTGTTGCCTACGATTTTCCAGGCCTCAACAAGCGCATAGGTGAGAGAAGAGGAGCGTACACAAGTGAGAGAGAGAACAACTATTGGAGATCATCTTTTCTATCTTTGGGTTTTAATATTGATATTGGTACTCATTCTATCTCTGAGGAAGTTGCGGTGTTTTCTCATTTATGGTTTCCCTGAGGAAAATTATTTGTGTCTCTTGTCTCTTGTGATTATTGCTGTGCATGTTATTCTCTCAGATAAGATCCTAAGATCATATTTCTTAATTGGTAAAAATATAACATGGTATCACAGCTAACTTGAGAACAAGACACTGTGCAGTTGTGGAAGCTAGGGTTTCTTAATTTTTGGTTTTCTCTCCACAATCTATCAACAAAAGGAGGCTATACTAACTCTCCATTGAAGGGCGCATATTTATGTCAAAGCAGAATTTGATTCCTGGCATTTTTCAGTTTTTGCTACGGGAAATTAGGGATTTTTACAAAAGAGGATTTTGAGTGAGCTCATCATAGGATTTCTCTCCTCATCAAAATCAAAGTTTAGAGACCAAGTTCGAATTTTTTTGGTAGAGTAAAACTTCAGGAAAGTCAAACCCTAGTTTGAACCCGGGCCTGAAAAACCCTAAAGTACTAAAACGGGTTGTCTTGGTACATTCGCTATATCTTGGGATTGAATAAGTCTCAAGGGCCAAAATTTTCACAGACCAAATATAAAATACTGATGTACCCTGTGTAAAATTTTTAGCCTCATATTCATTATATTCTGGGATATATGATTCCTCCAAATCAGGGTCCCATCCTCTTCTAGGATTCATCCCTAAACAGGATACCTAGGGAGAATTGCTGTATCTCACGCTACGAAGGTACAAATTAAATTTTGCAATATTTTCCATATAGGGCATGGAAGTTAATTTCTGTGGTAAAATTTTCAGACCCCAAAGGTGAAATAGTGACACGTGGAAGTCTGTACATGTTCGCTATGTTGAACAGTCTTGGAATAAGTCACCTTGGGAAAACTCTCATAAGTCCGAATTGGTGAAACCAATTCTGGAAAAACCTATGGTTTTGGAAATAGGAAAGATGAGGTTACCTCAATATGAAATTTCAGACATAGAGTAGTAGTACTTTCGGTGATACCACATAAACAATATCAGGAATTTTTGCAGAGGAAATTGAAAAACTAAGGATTCCTGTTCTGGGAGCTCCCCTCCACTATTTTAAGAAAAGGAGTACATTGGATAGCTCGCCTTGAAGAGGCCCATCTTTTTGTCCAATCAATTCTGAAATATTCTAGCTTTTGAAAATTAGGGTTTCTCTGACAAACCCTAGATCAGCCAGATCTGGAACCAGGATGGACACCTCAAATCAGTAAGATCTAATCTTTTGCTATTTACATTTGAGGTTCTCATTTCAAAATGACCTATCACACCAGCTTGATGACAGTTTTGGTGAAGATGACAACTTCAAAGCATGGAAGTCACAGGATTTCACTGGTTCTTGAAGAAAATGAATTGGACACCTACATAAGTGGAGAAGTTCCAGTTCCATAGGGAGATGAGGCTAAAAGTATTACACATGAAGAACTTGGTCAAGGCCAAGAAGATCATTGTTGAATCAATCAAATATCACCTTATACCACAAGTGTCTTCCCTAAAGACACCTAAAGAGATTTTTGATTCCTTGACAAAGCTATTTGAAGGGAAGAACATAAATCAGAAGATGAATTTGAGAAAGCAGTTGAAGAATGGTAAGATCCAGAATGCAGAGACCATACATTCATACTTTACAAGGGTCTCTCAAATCAAAGAACAACTAGAAGCAGTAGAAGAAGAAGTGGAGAATGCATAAGTTGTGATAACCACCTTGAATGGCCTCCCAGGATCATGGGATTCATTCATTCGAGGAATGTGTGCCAAAAGGAAGTGATTACTTTCAGTAGACTCTGGGAATACCACACACAATATGAAGCTTGATCCATAATAAAAGAAGAGAATATGGGAGCAACTAAAGATCAAGCGCTCACGATTCAAAGAAGATCCCTCAAGCGATGAGGAATATGAAGAACTCGATCACTGAAGAACCTCTTATCCATCTTAAGCATTTGGATAAGAAATGATGTTGTTATGAATGAAGAAGAGGATGAAGCTGAAAGAAGGAGTCTACCCATGAAACAAATAAAGATAAGTATTCAATTGTTATCTCATGATATTTTTTTGTTATGCATTTGTTTATATTCAGTTGATGTATTATGCATGATAGAATGTTTGCATTAACGTTAGTATACTACTAATATTCATGTGATGGGTAAGTAGCTCATGGTGCTATACAAATCTCCATTGCTACTTATCTAGAATGAAACCTTTTTGCTGACATATTGGATCAATGCACAATTTCAATGATGTCATGGTAGAGATGAAAGGCATCTAGAAAGTTTCCATGAGATATGGATGAATGTTGTATTGTATAAATAGTTGCATGATTATATCTTTATGCATAAGAATTTGACATTATGAATATGCCTTATGAAATTCTTCTAACCATACAACTGGTGCATCTGAATTGTAGGAAAGATCGAATACAATCACCTACAAGCAAAGAAGGATGCGACTTGTTCCAAAGAACAAGTGACGACAGTTTGAGAAATAATCCAAGATGAAGAATAAGATGATGATACTTTCAAAGAAAGAAGAGGTCTCAAACAAAGTGCAATTATGTGACACTGTTGAGTGACATCATGGATGTGGAGCCTTCCATCTATGAAAAAGTATCCAAGAAGAAAGGGAAGGAGAGTACCAGTTCAAGAAGAATGATGTCCAGGATGCAGTATCAAGACCTGAAGGGAATTACGTAATGTATTCCATATGGATCTATAAGATCCAACATGCACTATATGGAAACATCATGGGATACAAGGAAATACTCGTAGCATGAGGCTTCTCATGGAAAGAATGCTTAGACTACGAAGAGACATTTGTAGCCACTAGAAGTTTGACATGCAGACTCATGTGTGCAAAAGAAGGCCTTGTATGAGCTCAGCAGGAACCCATGGGATAAAACATACATGAGGAGCTTGAAGATCACCTAGAGTGATGAAGTTCTTAACATTTTCTATAATGTTGAAGATGAAAGCCTATAGAGGATGAAAAGATCACAGATGGGTGCGAGAAGAATGTTTTCAAGATAGAGGATCTTGGTATCTAGTGACCCTAGATTGATACATAGAATATTAGTAGTAGAGGAAGTTACTTGTCACTCCAGTACAAGATACATAGAGTACGAAAGACAAAGGGAGTATGATGCTCCGCTTTAGAGGGAGTGATTGCAGAAGATCCTGAGGTTTGACATGATACAACATAATGGAAAAACTTAGTGATGGCTCTAGGATTTACTAAGAGTAAAGCAGATTCCAACCTTTGCTTCAAGGTTGAAGGTGGAAGACCAGTGATGCTCTTGTTTTATGTCGATGAATTGTTCCTGAAAGGAAAAGAGTAACTCATTAAATTTATAAGAAGGGGAAGCTTGCTAGGAATGGAGGTGTGGCAGAGTGTAGATGGAATATCCCTGGGAGAAGGGAAGTATGTAGTAGAGATCCTGAAGAGGTTCGGGATGATGGAATGCAAGGCCATGACCACACCTATAGCATCAAACCTGAATCTATTGAGTGATGCTTCATCATATTCGGTTGATGCTACGATGTATCGTCAGATGATTGGGTCCTTGATATACATGATGAATATGAGACCAGATATTTTCTTTCTTATGAACACATTGAGACATGTTCACCTGATTGCTGCAGAGCATATTCTGAGGTACCTGAAGGGTACAGTTGACTATGGGCTCAAGTATGAGGTGAATCAGAAGATTAACATGGATGGTTATGTGAATTGATATTGGGCATGCAATGCCATTGATAAAAAAGAGCACTTCAGGGTGCTGCTTTAGTATGAGATCAGATGTGATATCTTGGTTTAGGAGGAAGAAGTCATGGATGATGCTGAGTATAGCCAAGAGAGGAGCAGTGAAGCTCTAGTTTGTGATCCAGATCAAGATCTTCTGAAAGAGGGAGTTCTAGAATAGCCGATGAGATAGGTTTTCTGAGCGTAAAATCCTGACGAAGCTCATAGGTGGCTTAGAAGTAAATGGTCCTGTAGGTTGTCCTCAGATGTAATCGGTCCTGGTGAAGCTTGCGGGTTATCCTTGGACGTAATTAGCCCTGATGTGATTCTATGCTAGAAATGGCCATAGTGAAGTTTGAGTACTTCAAGGAGAAGCTTGGTGTTCTCCATATCAAGGTTCCTTCCAAAGGGAAGTGATAAGTATGTGAGCTCTTCTAACATGGTGGTAGGATTGGTTCCTCCCATGGTCAGATGTAAGTGTAGAGCCCTTCTGACATGGTGGTAGGTGGGGCCTCCCATGGTAAGATGTAAGTATAGAGCCCTTCTGACATGGTGATAGGATTGGTTCCTTCCATGGTTAGATGTAAGTGCAAGGCCTTTCCTTGGATGGAAGATGGTGTGTCCTACCATGAAAGAGGATGTAAGTGTTGATTCTTTCTGACTGGGTTAGATATAAGTGCTGAGCATTTATGAATGGGTCATATGTAAGTGTTGGGCCTTTCCTTGGATGGTAGATACCATGCAGGAGGATGTAAGTGCTGGGCCTTTCCTTAGATGTTAGATGGTGTGTCCTACCATGATGGAGGATGTAAGTGTTGGGACATTTTGACATGAAGGAATGCTGGGCCCTCCCATGGTCAGATGTAAGGGTTGGGCCATTCTGACATGGGGGCAGGATGGGCCCTCCCATGGTCAGATGTAAGGGATGGGCCATTCTGACATGGGGGCAGGTTGGGCCCTCCCATGGTCAGATGTAAGGGTTGGGCCTTTCTGACATGGTGATAGGCTGGGCCTTCCATTTTCAGATGTGAGTGTTTTGCATGCCTTTCTGACATGGATGTTGGATGTGTTCCTCCCATGGTCGGATGTAAGTGCTGGACGGGCCTTTCTGACATGGATGTTGGATGTGTTCCTCCCATCATCATATAAAAGTGTCGAAGAAGATGAAGACCTACATGGATGCTAGTCCTACGACAAGCATGAAAAATGGATAGCTCTATAGAACTTCCTATGACGAGTAAAATTTAGAGATAACACCATTTGATTGAGATAGTAGAAGCAATGACGATGATGATCCAATGATGATCTAGATTTAATGATGATTCAGTGATGATCAAGCTTTGAATATGATCCAATGATGATGATCTAGTGATGATCCAAATTTGATGATGATCCAGAGAAGAAGACTTGTGCTAATGAATTGTGTCAAGAGAATACCTTCCTAGTTAAGAGGGAGTGTTGATGTATTTGTAACTTTGGAATGTATTCACTTGTATATTTTATATATTGTATTTCATTATACCTCGATGTTCCTATCGGGAGAGTCAGTAATATAATAAAGTCATGTAAATTCAATGAGGTTTACCCTCCATTGTAAGTCGGGGCAATAGTCCCCACAATTGAGTTGAGGTTAACCCTCCTTGTTGATCAGGGGGGAAAAGTCCTCATAGTTGAGGGGCACTAGGGTTATTAGACTCTCCTAGAGATTTCAGCCCTGGTAAGTTATTGTCAAGTCAGAAACTAGTATAAATAGAGAGTGAGAATCTCTATTTGTCACACACACTCACCCAGCTACAACGCATAGGTGAGAGAAGAGGAGCTCAAATAATTGAGAGAGAGAACAGCGGTTGGAGATCATCTTTTTTGTCTTTGGGTTTTACTGCTGCTATTGGTGCTCATTCTATCTCTGAGGAAGTTGTAGGGTTTTCTCCTTTATGGTTTCCCTGAGGAAACTTCTTTGTGTCTCTTTTCTCTTGTGATTATTGCTGTGCATGTTATTCTCTTAGATAAGATCCTAAGATCATATTGCTTAATTGATAAAAATATAACTCCTATAAATCTTAGCTTTTAATCTCTCCTTGTATCATGGATTCAAGCGATAGGGTTGCTTCCTTACAAGTTTTTCGTCAGGCTTCAATGGGATATTCATCTCTCCTAAATCGCCCAGTATCCCATTCATCTCACAAAACTTTGTAGGGAACAAATCTTGGAATTCATGTAGCAGATATGTGATTTCTTCCATCGTTTCTTCGTCCGAGTAGTCCCCAACACTTGAAAATTTTGGGTTATTCTATGTCTTAATGTTGAATTTTGTTATCTTTAATGGCTGATTCATTGGATCTTTCTGTACATTCGGTGCTTCGACATCATGACTTCCTTCTGTTTCTGGAATATTGATATTTCACAAATCGTCACCATCATTTGGTCCACCAGTCACATTATAACATTCCATCATGGACTACATATGACAATGCACATGTGGATCCGCTGGATATGCATTGGGTAGTACCTTCAGAACAACATCGCGAATGAGCTGGAGCACGTTGTGAACATCTGGATTGGCATCCACGAAATTGAAGGTGTGAGTAAAGAAAACTGTCAACTCCTCCCAGGTACTAATCTGTCTGTGCAACTCGACTGACACATATCAATATCGCAACATTTCATCCAATGTGTGGAAAAAGGCATGGACCCACTCATCCTTTGGTCTCTTTTCCCACAAGGTCTGACACTCGATCATATTATCACCAGGACTATTCCACCTGTTGCACCGTCCAACATGGTACACTTCTACATCTCCAAACTGAACTATCATCAGTATTCGACACTACAACCATCCAGTAATCGTATTCTTATGGTTTGTCTACCAGTGTGATGGAGTAAATTTCAGTGATTCCTCCAACGCTAGTAACTGCTCTGGTTCTCAAACCTTATCTTCGAATTTTACAAGAAAGTTGGATAACTCAGGCAGTCCTTCATAAATTGGAAACTCAATGGTTTCAATTGCAATGCGACACAATGTATGCATAATCAAGCCACATTTTTGTAGTGATTCTTCATGTAAGCGGTTCTTCCAGTTCTATAGAGCATCATCAGAGTCACAAGATGTAGAACTAGCGCTTCTCCAACCGAGTTCCCAATCATAAGTCAGATGTATATAATCTTTTGAAATGTTATAAGCATGATCCCTTTCTTTGACAACTTCATCTTTCACTGGTTCAATATATCTTTGCCCTTCATTTGGATCCATTGGAGCGATGAATATGATGTCTTGATTCTGAAAGGTCATCATCCGCTTCTTAAAATTGATTACTTCAATATTATCATTTCCCCATCCAATCCCTAGCAACATGGGATAGGAACCTCCACCATAAATGACTTCAATCACATTAAAATTGGTATAGGTATTCATGCTCTCAACGTCCACTACCAGGTGTGACACTCGCCCGATTGGTTGAAACTTGGCTTGATAAGCCAATCACAGCTGTACTAGAGACCATCCCAGTGTTGGCCTCCCCATATTTTGTAATTTCTATTTTGTCAGTATATTAACATCTGATCCTAGATTCAGGATGACTGAATCTAACTTGTAGTCCATGATCTGAATGTTTATACACATTTATTTCCCCATCTTTTTCTTATGCAAAGAATTCATCATGGAATCCTTTCATTCCTTCATCGGTCGATGCAACAAGTTCTCAATCTTGGCAAGAGCATTGGGATCTCTTTCCAGTGACAAGAATCTCTCTAAGAAGTTCTACAATGTACCATGTGGTCACGATGGTCCCAACTCCAAATAAGAATCAAAAGTAGTGAGCATTGCATAAATAGGCGACTTACTAGGATTCCTTCTGATCACATCACGTGTTTCAAAAAATGTGTCTTTCTTAGCATCAATGTCGAACTCCTCTTTCTTCTTCCCAGCCAATTGAATTTGTGGATGTGGAATATCTTTTCCTATCGTCGCACCTTCCGGTGAGATTGTTGCAACCGTTGGTCCTTGGTTTTAGTTCAACGGTGGATTCATAGGTTGATTCACGTTTTGATTTGTATTCTGGTTCTGAATCAGAAATTGGTTATGAATGGGAATTTGGTTCTGGTTCTGATTCAGCAGCTAGTTTTGGTTCTGCACTTGAGTCTGCAGCTGACTGATTCAATTGATTCTTGTTCTGTAATTGATTATGATTCTGTAACTGCGAGACATTTCCATCCTTCTTTATTGTGATTAGCCATGGACAGTTCTCAACAGTGTGATCAATCGTGGTACAATACATAAACAAACATTGTAACTATGGGAAATACCTCTAGTAATGAACCAATACACCAAAATTATAACATTAGAAAGGTCTGTGACCTCGTCCTCCTCCTCAACCAAAGCCTCCCCCTCGTCCTTCGAATCCTTCATGGAATCCTCCTTGCTATTGATACTGCGGCTGACTTACTTGCTACTGTGGAGCCACCTGCATCTGATTATACTGCGGCTGTGGCACAAACTGTTGTTGTGACTGTGGCTCAAACTACTATTGACATTGTTGTGGTATAAACTACATATGCGATATGGGTACATACTGCGGTTGAGGTGGTGGGTGTACCCCCTGTGGCATTGTTTGTGGTTGTTCAACTTCTCCCTTCACATAGCATGAATCATATGTTCTCTCATGAAGTAGGTAGTATGCATGACAATATTTATCTTCATGCCCGATAGATCGATAAAATGAGTAGTATAGGTTCACTGACTTCTTCACCATATTTGGAATGTACCCACATTCCTCATGTTAATGCCCATATACTTGAAAAATTCAGAACCATGGTACACTGCCACAACTCAATGGGTTCGGCGCTCCTGACAACAGGTAGTTGTGGAAATTGGGGCAAGTGTCCTTAGTGTGTCAATATGCGTGACATCGAGTACACCATAGATATTTGTGTTGTTTTTTTACCTTCTTAATATTTTGCAACTGGAGTGTTAAGTTCTCCAACTGTGTCTGAATTTGGCTCATGCCGACTGCTTTTTTTCCAATTGGTGAAGCTTCTGGCTTCATGGAAATATCCAGAGCCTCGCTTTGTGTCACAATCATTTGTTTCATCAGGGGTAGTCTAATATGAGTCAGAAGCACTGCAAAAACCATTCCTTATGTTGAATATCGCTCATCTAAAAAATTAATGTTTCCATTAGTGTCTTGAATCGTTGATCGAAATCCCAAACAGTCTCATTGGGATACTTCTTTTAGTTCTGTAATGTACTATGCTTTAGACTTCAGTTTCTGAATTATTCAAGAAGTCTTTTCTTGACCTCTGCTAATGTCTTCGTCGGAGTCCCTGTAGGAACTTGTACAAATTTCATATACAATTCCAGTGTGCAACCCCTCAGGATTGTCGCAAATTGGACCTTCTTAACATCATCATCTACTATTTGTCTGACAATCCATACCGCCTCACACAGTAACCAACACTGTTATGGATCCTGAATCTTGTTTCCATGGAACAATGGTAACTTCTCTTTGTCGCCCGCCATCCTAGGCCTTCTTCCTACATATGTTGATTGTTGGGTAAAAACATTAAACAAATTATAAGAGAATTCTAATGATTTAATTGTGAACTCGGAGAGAGCATAAACTTGTGAGGTACAAACAAAGTATATGCAGGGGCAGAGTGTCACTAAACCTAATCTGAAATTGTAGATAAATGTAATCGAAATACATGTAATTGAAATTAAATCTAGTTCATGAAAACAAGAAATTACATGAAAATAAATCTAATTGCAGAAAACATGAAATTGTATAAAATAATCTTGATAAATAAATATTGAAACTACATGAAATAAACTGGTATAAAGCAATTGACAATAGATTGTGAGCTCACATAAAATCAATACTGAAAATGCATAAGAAAGAAATAACTGAAATTCTATACTAACAATTCATAAGAAAGAAATTGCTGGAAATCTATATTAACATAAGAGAGTCAAAGGAGGTGCATGAAGCATCATCTCCATTACATACACTCAATACCTATTCTATGAATAAATCTAAACTATTCTCTACTTCCAAACCACTAGAGAGGCCTCTAACCAAAATGAGGAGAGAGCCCTCCTATTTATACATAAATCCAAGATAACTGATCATAATTACAGATCCACTATTCTCTCAACCTATCCCTTAAAATTCTCAACAAATAGACAACTCATCCCCCCAAATCCTCAAAAAATCTACAAATCATCCCTTTAAATCCTCAACCAAATATTGGATGAGATATTCTCTCCACATGTCCATGATCTTCTCCTTGAAGTTAGCTCATATCTAGAAGATGAAATTCGAATCCGAGGCTAGGTGGCCACTTTTGAGCTTGCTAAAGTCTTCAAATACACCTGTACACATCACCAAACTCTCCCAAATTTAAAGTATAATGAAAATATGTTATTTTTCTCAATAATTAACCATAAATTCACTCAAAATACTCAAAAATAAATGATTTAGAAAATGGTAATATAAACCCATATTTATTATGAAAGTGGTGAATGTTAATGGTTTTATGGAAGGATATAATGGAATAAGGTGATAAATAGTATGTGAAATGATGAATACAATGTGGTCCTTTTGCGGCTACATACCCCCCAACTTGACTGTTTGCATGTCCTCATGCAACTATACATTGATTCCTTTAAAAATATTGGCTTGTAGCTAAGGCTTTACATGATGATGGTATGTAACAGTAAATCATTCCATGATTTTGAAATGCATGAGTGGTAGCGATTTTTTTCTTTTCTTTTATATTTTTGTGGTTGTTTTTTGTGTAACAACTATAACAAATGTTGGTTCTTGTGTTAACAACATTTTCTCATTTTATTTGTATTTTTGCTGCAATACATAAGATTTTAAAAGTATACATGTATTAGAAATGATAAACCATCAATGTATAGTAAAAATCCTTTTAATAGTTATGAATCATGCTAATATACATAGCATAGTTTGGGAAAGACATGTTCATTAAAGGTAAATGAGATGATGAACATGGAAAATGATAATGAATAGTTCCCCCTCCCCCAAATTAAGATCTATTAGGTTTATGAAAAGTGGGAAAGGGAATGTAATGAGGGAATTTTCCAAATTCATTCATTTTCTATCATTTAAGGAATTACATGGTTAAATATTAGAAAACAACATACCTCCACTTACCCAAAAAGCTAATGAACTATACAAGAGGAATGTGGCTGATACTATTGCTGGATGTGAAGGATATGAACTGCTGCTTGGTTGGATGAAGTAGAAGATGAGAGATGAAAGTAGAATTGTGGTACTCTCATATGGCTGAAGTATGCTGTTGTAAAACTTCTGATGACGATCATGAAAAATATATAGTCTTCACCTGCTAAAAAACCCGATGGTACAATTCTTACCATGCGAATAAATGTGTCAATGTCGAACATGGAAAGAAATCATTGGCTTATCGACCATTAATGAATGTCATTAACCAATACGAGGAAATATCACCATTAATGTCAATGAGTGCCAAGGTACCTAAGTACATCATGCAAAGTGCGAATAAATGAGTTGATGTCGATCCACTTGCAGGATCTAATTATCAAGGGAAATTGATGTATACCCATGATTGTCAGCAAGAGAACTTGCCATTAAGGCATGTAAGCCTTAAGGTACTGAAAATGAACTATAGTCTCTATCCCAGATAAGGTGCTGAGGTCGATGGGGTAAGACTTGTTGAAAGGTGGGCCTTAAGGAATCCCACATCAGTCAAGACGAGTTGTACATAATGAGTGGTAGGACTATAGATAAAAGATCTCATGGTAAAATAGTTTTTATAGTAGGGATAACAAAGCAATGTAGTCATGGAAAGGAAGTTGAATGGTTTTATTCAAAAGGTAAAAGATAAACTGAAAATGAGGAAAGTATGTGCGACTCAGAAAAGGTATACAGGCGAGAAGTCATGATATATAAGGCAGTAAAAATGTAGACTATGACATGGATGACAAACAAGCTTGGAAGGAAAACGGGTAAATAATCATGACATGGCATAATGGGTTTTTGAAAGGCTTCATTGTGGCAGCAAATGTCATGACATGCACAAGGGAAACTCGACTCCTTCAATCTTTCAATGAAACATTTTTCTGAAAATTTTCTGTACTTCTAGAAATCACTTCTGCATGCCATTTGTTCCTCTTTGAACCTGAAAAAGGTTAGTATTTCTCTGCAACAAACTTGTGAGAGCATTGAAAATACTGAAAAATATGTGTTTAACAAACCGAGTCAAAATCAATTTGCTAGAGAGAGAAGAGATCTAGACGGCGCATGCGACCTTGGAGAGCTAGGGTTACGGCTTCAGGCTACAAATGGTCACCCCTGGGGTTGGGGATCACCCTCCCCCCACGCTAGTAGAGATGGACGCATTCAGGAGGCTGGTCGCCAGCGGTGGCAAGCGAAAAGAGTTGTTCTCGGTCCCGAAATTCATTAAAAAGCTTGAAGAAATCCCTGAAATCGCCTTTCCAGAGACGACTTCGGTAAATATTGCTCTTGCTTTGTCAGAAAGAGGTTTAGTCAGCCATTTCATGGGGCTCTGGCCCTCAGCAAAAACCACCGACGACTGGATTCAAAGAAATTGGAAGCCGCATCTCAAACAAGGAGTCACCTGCTATCCCCTGAGCAGTGGCTACTTTCTTTTCGAATTTATAAATAAGGAGGATAAAGATCTCATTTTCAGAAATGGCCCATACTTTATGGGAACCCAGGGGCTGTATCTAAATCGATGGACTCCGAATTTCGATCCCACGGTGGACTTTCCCAAGGAGGTGCCGGTATGGGTCAGGCTCCCCAACCTGCCGGTCCACTGCTGGAACTATGAAGCTCTGCAAATGATAGGAAATGGAATAGGGAAGTCCATTGATAAGGCAGACAACAAATCCATCTACAACTGTGCCAGGATATGTGTTGAAGTGGACCTAGAGGCAGGGCTACCGAAGGCAATGAATCTAACGGTGGGCTCCTGGACTCACTATCAGAAAGTGGACTATGAACATCTCCCATTTAAATGCAGATACTACTAAGAACACGGGCACTTTCAGAGGAACTTTCCAAAGAACCAAACCCTAGAGAAGGAAGAAGCTGAAGGATGTAAAAAGATCAAGAAAAGCAAAGCAGCCACAAAAACCAAAGACCCAAGAACTGTTCAGGAGAAGGAACAACCACAGGTGAATTCAAGTCCCTTGAAGGAGCCTTTGAAAGAAGCCACGGCAACATCAAAGGAACCAGCGAAAGAATTCATAGAGATAATTTCCCAATCCACGTCCCCCTCAGAAAATCCGGCAAAGGACAAGAGCGCCCCCTCAGCAAAAGAATCCCTGAAATTGGATGATGAGAATACGACCATAGGCTCTGAACCCGGAGCAGAATCCGATGAGGGGGCCACAAAGACAAGTAGCTCAGTTGGAACCCATGAAAAAACACCGAGAGGAAGGAAACCAGAATGGAAAAAAAGGGAGGAGAAATCATACAGGGATGTAATAGCAGGAGTCCAGCAAACCATCCCAGATATGATGGAAACTAGATCATCAAAGAAAGGCAAGGCTTCGAAAGGAGCCACCCCTCCCCCCTCTGGATCCTAATGCAGTTCGTCTCCTGGAATTGTAGAGGGCTGGGAAGTAAGTCTAAAGAAGAAGCAATCAAAGATCTAGTTAGAATGCATTCCTCGGAGATTATTCTGATCCAGGAGACGAAGATGGAGGAGCCTGAGACCATCCAGGCCAGCAAAACGTTTTGGAAAAAAGGAGAAGGTAGAGTAGTCAGTGCCAGAGGAGCCTCAGGAGGTATAGCCACCTTCTGGAACTCCACTAAGCTAGACCTACTAGAGGACCATAGTACCATCCATTGGCTCTTCACGAAATTGCAACACCGAGACACGGGGCATCAGATTATCCTTTTTAATATCTATGCCCCGGTTCTCCTATCGAAAAAAAGAGAGTGTTGGGAATCGCTGAGTTCTTTTCTGTCCACTAATCTGCATGACAATCTTGTCATCGCTGGAGATATGAATGTAAGCCTCACCCTTTGGGAAAAAAAGGAGGTTCCCCTATCAGAGACCCAGCTCAGGAGTGGGTAGAAGACCTCATATTGGACTGGGATCTGGAGGATATCAAACCCAGCAAAGGTAAGTTCACCTGGACCAATAAAAGAGTGGGTCCAGGGCACATTGCTGCCCGCCTAGATCATTTCCTTGTCCACACTTCCTTCTTGACTCTTGGGCTTTTCGCAAATTCTGAAATCCTCCAGGCTTGCACCTCAGATCACAAGCCTATATCCATTTCCTTGACCCCTGGAGAAAAATTGGGCCCTATCCCCTTCCGCTTCAGCCCCCTTTGGGTTTCCATGGAATGCTTCCACGATCTGGTCTCATAAACTTGGAAAAAAATTATTGCTGGATCTCCTTTCTTCATTTGGGAAGAAAAATTGAGAAGGCTCAAAGCATCCCTCAAAAACTGGGCAAAGTTCCATCTCTCCCCTATCCTTGAAAGGAAAAAATCCCAACGTGAGCTAGGCAACCACCAGCTACTGATGGAGGACGCCACGATCACTCCGGAGCTGCTCAATGCTGAGATCGATCTGCAAAAAGGCCCTTCACAAAGCACTGAGAAGAGAAGAACAATATTGGCGATTAAAGGTGCATTGTCTTTGGCTCAAAGATGGTGATAAAAATACATCTTTCTTCCACAAGCAAGCAGAAGCTTGGAAGAATCACAACACCATTAGAGAAATACATTTTCAGGACCAAACGTACAATAAATTTGAAGAGATCAAGCACGCAGCCCACTCTTTCTATAAAGATCTGTTCACAGAATAAATGGAAACTACTCCAAGTTTGGATCGCTACCCATTTACAGTGATCCCCACGCTAATCGATGATGAAGATAATCAAAATATGACCACCCCTATAACGACTGAGGAGATAAGCAAAGCTCTCCATGGAATGAACCCCGACAAAGCTCCAGGGCCTGACGGATTCACGGCCAGATTCTTCATAGCTTACTAGGACATTATCCAGAAGGATCTGGTCAAAATGGTTAGGAAGTCCCAGAATTGCAGCAAAATAGGAGGGAGCACTAACTCCTCCTTTCTGGCATTAATTCCCAAATAAAAAGGAGCTCAAAGCTTCTCTAGATTCCACCCAATCTCGCTCTGCAACACGGGGTACAAAATCATCACCAAGGTTATTGCAAACATAATAAAAAATTTCCTCCCAAGGATCATTCTGGAGAACCAAGGGGGCTTCATCCAGGACAGACAAATTCAAGACAATATCATCCTGGTCCAAGAGGAAATTCACTCAAGCTTCCAAAGGAAGGAGAAAGGTATGATAGTCAAACTAGACCTTGCTAACGCCTTTGATAAAGTTTGGTTAAATTTTCTCTTTTCTGTTATGCTCAAATTGGGTTTCCATCCCCAGTTAATTAGCTGGATTAGAGCCTGTATCTCGGGACCTTGGATTTCCCCCTTGGTCAATGGGAGATCGGCAAATTTTTTCCATGCCTCTAGGGGCCTAAGGCAGGGCTTCCCCCTATCCCCCTTGCTCTACATCATTCAAGCTTCGGTCCCTAGCTTCCAGCTGGAAAAAAGTCTTCAGTAGTGCTCCCTAATGGGGCTCACAATCACCCCCAGAGTGAAAAGAATTAACCATGCTCAATTTGCCAACGACACCCTTCTCTTGGGGCAGGCTAATCTCACTACAGCTAGATCCTTCAAGAAAGAGCTGGATGCTTACTCTGATGTCTTTGGCAGCGAAATCAGTTTGAGGAAAAGCAAAATTTATGGCTAGAACTAGCCCCCCATTGAAATGACAGATATATCCAGGACGCTGGAAATGGAAGGAACTACCACGTGGGACTCCATAAAATATCTTGGAATTCCGCTTTTTTAAAGCAGCCCCCAGAAAGAGCCTTTGGATACCTCTGCTAGACAAACTCAAGGCCAAAATAATGGCCCGGGGGGCTTCCTGGCTAAACAAAGTAGGTAAAAAAATTCTTATAAATGTAGTGCTAACCTCCCTTCCAGTCTACCAAGCTTCGATCCTCTTAGCCCTTAAAGGAATTGTGAAAGATATTGACTCTCTATTGAGAAAATTCCTTTGGGAAGGGGGAAGGAATACAGGAAGGAAAATGCATATGGTCAGCTGGGATAAGGTCAAAGCCTCTAAATGGGAAGGAGGGCTGCAAATCAGAGATGTGGCCACTCAAAATCTGGCTATGGGCGGCAAGATCCTTTGGAAAATGATAAGGGGTAAAACAACTTGGAGCTCAAAATCCCTAAGAACAAAATACTTCAGCGGTCACAAAGAGTGGTGCCTGGATCGCCCCCCCAGGACCAGGCAAGGCTCTCCTATTCTCTCTCTTTGTCTTAAATCCCTTGATCTGATCACCTCCAATCTCACTTGGATTCCAGGAAATGGCTCCAAAATCAAGTTCTAGGAAGACTCCATTCTAGGGCAGTCCCCTCTAAAAGCCTTGGAGGGAATGGAGAACATCAAAAACTGGCTTCATTCGAACAGCAAATTCACCCTTTTGGACCTATCTAGATGGGGCCCGAATGATTCATGGATCAAGTGGGACTTGGGCGCTGTTTTGCTAGATATTGAAAATGAAGCTCGCTCCCTCTTAGATGCTCTTCATGGCCTCTCCCCCTCTTCTCTTAAGTTGAAGGAAAAAAGAGGATGGGGCTTCTCCTCAGGTCTTTACACTACTGCAGCTGGCTATGCAGCCCTAAAAGCCATTCCTTGGGCTGCCCCGGATCCGTCTGTGCGGAGAAACCTCTGGCTCCATCCCTCCCTCCCCAAAATAGATTTTTTTTGCTGGTCCCTCCTGCATGACAGTCTTCTAACCCAGGACAATCTTTTGAAAATAGGTTGGGAAGGGCCTTCAAGATGCCCTCTTTGTGCCTACCATGAAGAAAACTCGATCCACCTTTTTATTTAGTGTTCCTTTGCCTTAGATCTTTGGAATATCCTTCTTGCTCAGCTGAATCTGGTCCTCCCTCCTTCCATCACCTTCATGTTTTCCTCCTGGCCTGACCTTGCTCCCTTTTCCTTCTCCCATCTAAAGTTTTTAAAGCAGTGCTGGATGTGGGTTCCAAAAATCCTCTGCTGGAAATTGTGGTTGGAACGTAATAATAGAATTTTCAGGGACATGGCAGGTACGCCGGCCCAAGTTGCAATCAAAGTAAAGGCGATGATAGGAGAGCTGGTAGCCTCAAATGCAAAAATCACCAATGAAACCACCCCAGACAAAGAGGAGTACAACTAGTTCCAAGGGCTAGACCCCTCCCTCCTTACCAGAACCAAGAACACTACTAAGCATTACTCTCCATGGGAAATCAGGTTAGAGGAGCAAGAGTTTATAAAATGGAGATCCTCTCTGAATGAGTATATTCTGCATGTGGATGGGGCCTCAAAAGGGAATCCAGGGCCTGCGGGAAGTGGAGGAGTTTTGCTAGACTATTCAAGGAAAATTGTGCTCAATTTCTCATGGGGACTGGGTAAAAAAACAAACAATACGGCTGAATTTCTCGCCATTTGGCAAGGCCTCAATCAAGCCAAAAGGCTACCCATAAAGAAGTTGACTATCACTGGTGACTCCCAGATCATCATTCAGGCCCTCAATCTGAAGAAGGCCCCTAAAAGTATGGACTTGGCCCACTACTATCGGAAATTCATCACTCAGATAAAAAATTTCGAAAAGGTAAAATGCTACCATGTCCTTCGGAATCTCAACCAAATCGCAGACCATGAAGCCAATATTGGAACCTGCTTGAGAAAGGGAGTTATATCGATTAATGGAATTGAAAATCACGTGCCCATCCCCTAGTGTCAGTGGAGAAATGATTCCTAGATTCTCCCAGGACAGGAATAAAAGAAAAACGACTCCAGATAGTAAAGACTCCCTCTCACCGGCATGTAGTCTGAGGAAATCAAGGAGAATATTGTACAGGGGCAAGACAAATTTTGATCAGAAGTCACATGGCCCATGCTGTTGAAGTACCGGGCCTGAGATCGATGGAACCCACCACCACTCGTCGTCCTCCAAAGAGACTCGTTCCCAGCATGGAAGATCTGAGGTAATCGATGAGAATCATGCCAAAAATCTGAAAGAAAATTCGGATCAGGCCTATATCAGGAAGCAAACTCTCTTTGTTCACTGCATTCATCTCTGTCAAATGCTGAAGGAAACATTGAGCAGCTCTCAGATCTCGCGAAGGGGAAGTGGAAGTGGGAAAAGCAATGGAATCAAGCTCATCCTCCAATTTAGAGGCTCGTCTCTTTCAAATTCAGACCGATCTGGACGAATTGAAGATTGCAGTTCACAAGATGGAGACCAAGCAGACCAGAATGCAAAAAACCGGCACCAGTCGCTGGGAGTGCATGAACCAGGAACTCAAAGAGATGAGGGAGGAAATATTCGAAGATAATTTGATGAGTATGAAGGATCTAGCAAACATCTCAGGTGGATTTGGAAACCGGCTGGCTGAGTTGGAAAAGAAGGTAGAAGCTATGCTCAAGGAGCATGGAAAGACCCCAAAAATAGAGCGCTGATCTCCATCCTCTCTGCTTGAATTTTCCTCTGCAACGTTAGTTTCCTTTTCTTTGTTTTCATTACTATGAACTTCTATGTCTGTCTAGCAAATTCCAGAACTTTTGTAAAGGGCTCAGTCATGCTAATTATGCCCGTATCTCTGGATATTTTGCATATAGTGGATTAGAATTACTGTGTGTATTGCTACTGGCAGCAGTTAGCCAGAAAATCAATATAAAAGTCCTATAACCATTTTTGTAAAAAAAAAAAAAAACAAACCGAGTCAAATAAAATAAATGAAATGCTTTTATACCTAAAAATGGTGATGCTTCCTGTCAAAACCTGTTTCTGAGCGTCTTGCGAAAACAAGTTAGCGTAACGATCATAAAATTTTGAGAAGATTTCAAATTCATGTATAATTTTAATTTTATGATTTTATTTGTTACCTAATACTTTTTATTTATTAGTTTTTAATTTAATTTAATTTATTTTTGTAATGTTATCATAATTATTTTTAAAGCGTTTTTATATATTTGATTTATTACCACAAGAAGAAATGTGTATATGTTTATTTTAATTGTGATAAATTCCTATATAAACTAATTTAAATTTTATTTGTGTGTTTTTTTGTTTTTTTTATTTTTAATTTTGCAAAAAAGAAAAAGAAAATCGAACAAAAATCAAAGTTTTTTAGATCCTCCTCATACAAATATTAGTGCGTCTTTATGTGATATTTGAGAAATAAAGAGAGAGAGGGTTGACTCCTCTAAAAGAAGACTAGAACACTAGAAGACTAGAAGATTAGAAGACATAACCATTTATTGACACAAACACAACCAACAAAACCAGCTGACAAGGGTTCCCACTCTGTCGACAGCCAAACCGCTGTGATCTCCTTGCGCATCGACCCAGACAGGTTTTACCCTGTCCAGCAACACCTGCAGAGTGGATGAAGTATCACTCAAGATGTTCAAGGGAGAGCTGAAGGAACCAAGTTTCCGCAGAATAGGGGAGGAGAATGTGACATCAACTTATCAGTTTTAGTGCAACATTAACAGACCATTTGATTTGACCATTCATCCAACAATTCATTATCATTCCTTGACATATTGCATCATTCAACCATAATTGCAGAAAACATATTGATGCACAAACAGATCTAACAGAATAATATCATGTGGAACAGGGAAACATCGCATCATAGATAGAGTCACATAAAATAATAAAACAGTAAAATAGAAAGACACAGTGATTTATATAAACTTCTACCTTGTCATATTACTTCTTCTAAAAAATCATAGTTCGCAGATCGATAGATCTTAGTCAGATAACCAAGATTTTCCTCACTATGTTTAGATTCTTCACCTCTGGCTAAGATATCTAATACTTGTGATTCAACGCCTATTTAGAGGCTTGCGACTTTACATTTAAGGTCCACTTAGACAACTTCTAACTAATTCTTAACCGATTCTACAAAATAATGACCAATATCCACAAAATATAGTCCAAAACTACAAAAGGTGACACAACATTACATAAAATATTCAGTTTTCATCTTGCGCGCCATATATTACTTGCACGGTGTCTTTGAGATTGTGCAACATCCACGATTATACACAATTAATGTATCCAAAACCCTTTCCAACAGTCATCATGATAGGGTAGGGTCCGTGCTAGAAGTCAGCAACTGAAACCCTTGGGATGGCTAGGTCAAAACAATCTACATGAATCTGGTTCTCTATCTGGATGTTTGAGTGCACATGAATAGAGGGGTTCCTCAAGCCCTAGTTTGGGGACTAGGATTGGCTCAGATGTCAGTGGTGAGGAGTCTAATGAGGGTCTAGATAATGCCGAGAAAAGAGGAAGGAAATTCTAGGTAAAATCGTGCCATACGGACTGCAACTATGCCCTGGGAGAGGAAATAGAGTGAAATCAGGTAATACAAATGACGGATCATACTCTGGCTGGGAAGGATTTGGGTCAGGAATTTGCATGGTGAAACATTTTATCTTGGGTAGAGGTCCATTAGAATCCAAGCCTAGGTTATGTTCCTGAGGTGGAGGAACTAACTAGAAACTGGTTTGATTTTAATTTTCGCAAGGCTGAAGATGCATTGTGGGTTCTCAATAGAGACTGGAACTGGGATCATTGCCCAGTTATGCTTAAGTCTTGGCATCCACTCTTTGATGCCAGTAGAGAAATATTGGATGTTGTTCCTTTGTGGGTTCGGTTGTCTGGCCTTCCTCTTAGGCTACTGGTCGGAGCGACATTTCAGAGGGATTGGAAATATTCTGGGAACTTATCTGGAGGTAGATTTATCCTTTGTGCACACAAAACAAAAGAAGGTATACAGAATTATGGTTAACCTCAATGTTAGAGAAGGGATCGAAGAAGAGATGAAGTTGATTTGGGGTCCTTACATCATCTCTCAAAAGTTGGATTATGAGAATGTTCCATTTAGATGTCCTAGATGTCATTCCTATGGACACCCAACATCCCAATGAAAACTCCCTCTACGAAATAGGCCTAGAGGATGACATCAGTGGTCAGACGGGATTGAAAAGGTGGTGCTCGTAGGTCCTACCTCATCTCCCCCCATCAGTTGACACAGCCTGGTAGTGTTGGGGAGAAGGGGGACAGACCATCTCAGGAGGAGGAAAAACCTCCTTTAAGCCCATAAAAGGACTCTATAGAACATGTCGATATGTTGCATGTGCAGGGGCTCATGTTTGCGGGTAATCCTCTTCCTCGTATATCTCCTTCCATTAAAATTTGTATGAATAATGTTTATTTCTCTGTTTAGAATGGGTTGAGGGCCTCAAGAATCTATCTATTAATCCACATCCTCCTTCGACCCCTCCTCCCCTTATTGTTTTCCCTCCTTCCCCTCTGGAGGAGGTCTCCCCTCCACTAGATCTCGACTTGACACCTAGTGAGGAAGACTCCACCATGCCCACACCTTTCCCCTGCCTAAGTCCTCAGACTAAGGTTATTTTCTTTGCTCTGGTACAAAGTTGGGAACTCAAGGTCTTGGGAAAGGGATCGATCGGCCTCCGAAGGGAAGAGGGAAAACATATTTTATTTCCAAGGCTGAGACTAAAGCAATAAAGTATCTTTTGGAAGGGAAAAAATAGAATATTGAACAGGTGCTTAGAGAAATGTGAACCCATAAGAAGTATCATTCATGAAAATCATATCTTTTAACTACAGGGGTTTGTTTGGTAAAGATCAGCACTTAAGAGGGTGTTCTTTTTAGAGTTCCCTGAAATCATTCTTCTTCAAGAAACTATGGTAATTAGTGAGGTGGTTAATGCTAGATTGGAAAGTTGGTTTGTAGGGTGGACATTTGAAACTCTAGATATTAGAGGTCATTCTGGTGGGTTGGATATTAGCTGGAACGCTGGGAAGGTGAAGGTTCTCAACTTATGGGGTCAGAGTAGGCTATTCGAATTTCATGCTCGACCCTAGATTTAGGAGACGTATTTACAGTTTGAAATGTTTATGGTCCTTATCTCAACATCATCCCCTTATGGGATTCTTTGCTCAACAATCCTCTCCTTGGAGGGGACTCAGTAATTATGGGAGGTGATCTGAATTTATCTCTGGGGAGGGCAGAAGTTTGGGGTCACATGCTCATGTTGACTCTTAACTTCTTTTTTCAATCGGAGACTAGTAGAGAAAAACTTGATTGACATTGATCCCATCAAACTCAAACCGAACTCAACAAACAACCGTTCGAGAGATAACCAGGTGGTTAAACATTTAGACATTTTTTTGGTAGTAGAGAAAGTGGTGGATATATTTTTTCATTTCAGGTAGTGGGTTGGGGCAGGGGGAGGCTCTAATAATTTTTCCATTTTTTTTAAAATTCATAATGTTCCAACTAAGTCCCCTGGCTCACTAAAGTTTAATGAAATTTGGCTAAAGGATGACTCCTTCACAAATATGGTTACCTCCTTGTGGATTCCTTTCAATCCCATAAATCCCCGATCTGCGGCTTTCCAATTTGTTGATAATATTAAGAGAATAAAAGGGCCTATTAAAGACTGGGCCCATGCAAATAGGATTAGGGAGGACATTGGACTGAACCAAATTGAATCATATCTTTATCGGATCTATGTGGAAGCTGGAGGGGGTCTAAGGACACAAGATTCCAAAGAATCTGGTTAGATTGGAAGGAAGAAGGAGCAATTTGTTTCTAGCAAAGGAAGAAACCTGGAGACTAAAGAGTAGGGAAACTTGGCTGGAGGGTGGGGATGATAATACCAAGTTCTTTCATGCTTATGCAAAGGGGAGGAAGGTTGCGAACACTATTTGGAATCCTGACAACTCTCAGGGTGAAGCATAAACTACTTTTGAAGGAATGGCCAGGGATGGGGTTGATCACTTTAAATCACTCTTCAAAGAAAACAATCAGGCCACTATTGTAGAAGTTGTCAAAGTGTCTCAAGTTTTCCCCCATTTTGTGGAAGGGGCAGACAATAGATCTATGATGGAGGAAGTCACATAGGAAGAACTGAAGGATGCACTTTAGAGTTTTCAAAAGGACACAATCTCGAAACCTGATGGTTGGTCGATTGAATTCTTCCTAGAACTT
Source organism: Pseudotsuga menziesii (assembly GCA_001517045.1). Taxonomy (NCBI): domain Eukaryota; kingdom Viridiplantae; phylum Streptophyta; class Pinopsida; order Pinales; family Pinaceae; genus Pseudotsuga; species Pseudotsuga menziesii. The sequence goes on from LPNX010141578.1 coordinate 211,730, forward strand.
TCTGATTTGCTAGGAGAAGATATTCTAAAAGTGGTAGAGGACTCAAGGCTTACAGGAAAGATACCTACTAGCTTCAACTCCACCTTCATTGCATTGATCCCTAATGCTGACAACCCCTCTTCACTAAACGAATTTAGACCTATCTATCTCTGTAATTGTATCTATAAAATAGTTTCTAAAGTCATCACAAGAAGAGTCAAAGGTATACTTTCACATCATATCTCTGGTGAACAGTTTGGGTTCTTGGAGGGGAGGAAGATTCATGAAGCGATAGGAGTAGCAAAAGAAGGATTGCACAATATCAAAACAAAAAAAACTCAAAGGAATTATTCTAAAAATAGATCCTTCCAAGGCCTATGATAAAGTAAGTTGGATTTATATGCATATGCTTCTTACTCATTTGGGTTTTGATATTGGTTTTATCAGGTGGATCATGAGCTGCATTACAATTGCCACTTTTTCGGTCCTGATAAATAGGGTGGCCTCTACTTTCTTTCATTATGAGAGAGGTCTTAGAAAAGGGTGCCCAATTTCCCCCTTACTTTCTCTTTTGGTAGTGGAAGGATTGAAAAAGGATTCAAGGGAATCCAAAAGACAAAATGGGATTTTGAGGGGAATCCAGGTTGCTCCAAATCTCTTCATTACAAATCTATGTTTTATAGATGATGTCCTAATTTTCTGCATTGGTTCGATAAGGGGTGTTGAAAGTCTTTGAGGGATTTTAGAGCTTTGCTGAAAATATATGGGGATGGAAATAAATACTTGAAATTCCACACTTTATACAAATTTTTTGAGGGAAGATGAATTACAGGAATTTGTAAGAGTATTCCCCTTCAATAGTTTAGAAGTGGATTCGGGGCTAAAATACCTTGGGTTTCAACTGAAACCTAATGATTATAGGAAGCGGGATTGGAAATTGATTCTCGATAAGATGGGAAAAATATAAAAGGTCTGGAGCCACAAATGGATCTCGAGAGCGGGTTTGTTGGTATTGGTGAAATCAGTATTAGAGGCAATCCCAATTTATTGGATGTCCCTATCTTAAATTCCAAAGCGGACTCTGGAGGCAACTAGGAATCTCTTTTTTTGTTTTCTATGGTGTGGGATAGAAGTGGATTTTTTTTATCCCTAGGTGAGGTGGGAAAGAATAGTAAGTCCTAAATCCTTGGGTGGTTGGGGGCTGAATAACATTTTTTTATTTTCCAAATCCTTGATGGCTAAAGGGGGGTGGATATTATTGAAGATATAAATTCTTTGGACTCAAGTGGTAACCCATAAATATATAGCTCCAGTGTTTGTTGAATATTGGTTGAGATCCCCCGAAAAATCACATGTGGGTGGCTCGATGATTTGGAAGGAAGTGGAAAATTTGTTCCCAATGATTGAATCAAATTTGTCTTGGAACATTGGATATGGGAGGAGGATCAGAATTGGGGAAGACCTTTGGATTGGGAGTGCACATCACCACCTCCTTCCTGAACGGATAGTGGCAGCCTTGAGGGAGATGGGGATACTTTTTCTGTCACAATTGGAAATTCTGGTACATGATATGGCCCGGGTTCAAACCTGGAGATAGGTGAATACTTTAGGAATCCCAGAACTGAAACAAGTAGTATTGTCTCTTCTACTTTAGGAACTTAGTAGGGAACAAATTATTCTAAGAGATAGGGTATATGAACTCTTGTGGGAAGGTGATCTGCTTGGAATTTACTCTTTGAAAGTTGGATATATTTGTCTAAGTACATATTTGAACAATAGGGAGCCGGTTTGGTGGTGGAAAAACCTATGGAAGGTCAAGATCCCACCCAAAACATGCTTTTTTATGTGGAACACTTTGGAAAATAAGGTCCTAACATGGGACAACCTATAGAAAAGGAACAAAAATGGACTTGGGTGGTGTGTTTTTTGTAAGTCAGAGGAATGTTTGGTCACACATCTCCTTTTAAATTATCCTTTCATTAGAGAGGTGTGGCTAGTGTGCACACGAACAATTGGTATCCTTTTCATTTGGGAGGGGAACTCAGTGTCTCAAGCTTGGGAAAATTGGAATTTTGTGGCACACCTAAAATATGCGCAAGCCTTTCCTCTATTGGTCATTTGGGGGATCTAGTTGGCAAGGAATAACTACAATTTTTTGGAAAAAACCTATACGCCAAAGATTATTGCAGCACTATCGTGTGGCATTCTAACTCTTTCCCTCATCATACTAGAGCAGCAAAACAAAAGAGACCCTGGCGGTTGAAATTTATAGGACTAATCCATGGGGGTTTTTCGATGGTGTAGCCCAAAATAAATTCTGTGGGGGAGGGGCCCTTCTTTTCCTTTCATATTATCACTACTTTGAACTTACTCTAGGGTTGGGAGAGGAAAGTAACAACTATGATGAACTTCTGAGCCTAAAGTTGCTTCTAATTTTCGTAGCAGAAAAGGGTTGCAGAAGAAATAACATTTTTTGTGACTCACTAAATGTTACAAACTACTATAAAATGGACTCAACAATTCAAGAAGTTAACATAAAGTAAATATCATTTTGTCCATTCGGGAGGTTCAGAACACATTTGATACTTTCTCATAATGTCATGTTTAAAGGGAAAACAACAAAGAGGCAGACAAAGCCTTGAAGGAGGGTCTGTAAATGGAAAACAACAAAGAGGCAGACAAAGCCTAGAAGAAGGGTCTGTAAATGGATCTAGGGATTTGGAAGGTAAAGGAATTCCAAGACGGGATTGCATATGAATACTACCATCGGCCGTTTCTAGAATGAACAGTCCTGCGGGGCTGGCATATCTAAATTTCTCATCAAGAGAGTTTTTACTTTTTGTTTATTATATAGTAGGATACATAACTTTTCTATTTTGTTGTTTATCTATATCGATCAGGATGACAATCCTAGTGACTATATATGCTCCTTTATAGCAATATTTTATGTTAACATAACTCTCTATTGTAATATCTCCATTAAACAGAGCTACAATATGAAGATAATATGTCTTGGAAACAGTCTATTTTTTCGCTCAGTAGTGCACAATGGATGTGCATATATAGAATATATTTTTGTTCACACCCGACGAAATAAAATTATGCCTTTTTTTTTCCCAGGAAAAAATATTATATGTTATGTATTGTGGCTATTTCTATTAAATAAGGTTTACCAAGTAAATATATGTAAACACAATTTATTGTAAGAAGACTTAATATAAAGTTCTTTCATTAAAAGGTTCATGGAAATTTAGGTAGAAACTATTGTAAGAAGGCTTATTAGAAGGTTCCACCTATCAGAAAGAATGTTTCCAAGAGGATAGAAAATATATAAAGAAATAGAAGCAATGTAATGATGGTAATGAGATATCATGTGAAACATATTGTAATTGGAGAACTACTAACTAGAAGGTTGTGCCCTTAAAAAGGAAAGTGAGCATTGCTTTAATCAATAAAGGTATTCTATTTGTAGATTTTGGTTCTCTACAGTTGTCTCTTGTTGTAGTAATTCTATCATTTTAATTCTAAATCTAAATTTTTTATTCTACTAATAAGTTACATAACATTTGGCATTAGAACATTTCTTGAGGCAATACTTTGAGCATTTTATTTTTTAATTCTAGAGACCTATTTTGGTGTCTATAAATAACACAATCATCTATCGTTTAGTTAATATAGGTTGGGGAAAAATACACATAGGAAATACAAGAGGTTTTAGTTGGTTGTACACTAACCCTTGTTGGTACGTTTTTAGGTAGTACTACAATAGACAACACATGTATATGGAATTCCACTTCTATGTACCATTAGGTACATTGAAATCCCTGTAGGGAACTTGAAACTAGATTTAAATAAAACCACCAACCATCTTGTTGTTATAGTGGCATCAAGTATAGTAGTTGGGAAGATTACTCTAGTACTTAGGTATTGAGGTAGTAAGGACAAAGGTACACTTAATCTTCCTTGGTTGGTGCCATGAGAGATTATAGAATGACTACTATTGTTAGATCGTTCAAGTATATCAGAGAGCTATAGCACTTGGCACTCTATTTTCATCAAGACCTTGGAAATCCATACCTCTGTTAGTGGCAAGTGAAACTCCTATAGAAATTGCAATACTACAAATTTGGGAATTCTATCGAAGTGGTACTATTTGAGAGGGAGTAAAAATATGTCACTAGAAGAAAAATAAGTCTAGGCCATGCATGCACTCTTATTTCATACCCATCTCAACAAAATCCTTGCATTTATATGATCACATTAGTATGGCTCTTTACTAACCCTTTTTGTGGACCCACATCTCTAGCCATTCCCACACCTTTATTTGAGACCTCTCTCAACATAATCCTTGGTAAACAATGATCACATTGGTACCACTCTCCTAATAATCCTTTTTGTGGACCCATACCTCTTTGGATAACACTCAATAAATAGGGCTCTCCCACAAAGTTTCCCATTTGGAGATGAACTATGGTGAGTTTCTACATAAGATATATCCCATCCACTCCTATGATCTGAAATAAACTCTTAATTAAATTTGCACCAAGATTGACGATATTGGCAAATTGGAGTCATTACAAGACCAGATATCCTAGGTAATGTCACTCCTCAATCCATCATATTTTGATCACCAAGAGTAGGAACAATATTCCCATAATGAAGGGGTTGAATCATCTAATCCCATTAAACCTCAATCCACTCCACTTCTTCATTATACAAGGATTGTAATTCCCAGACAATAATCTGTAAACATATGTGATGTTATTTTATTATTATGGTGCAGGCATTAGGTTCATGGACTATGGACTATGGAATTTATTATTATTATTATTGTATTAGTATTCCCTATAATTAAATAATAGCTCAAAATGGACAACAAATGTGGCTAGTGAGCCTTGGATTCCATATGCGAGGGGGTTTTGGGGTTAGGAGTTGCTTCTCTGCCTCACAGTACCCTATGTCCAAACAATACTCTATCTTTCTTAATTTTGATTTTAAATGAACTTTAGAGATCATAGTGCACCTATTTGATTATTTACATGTACGCATGCACCCATGCATGCATGCACCCATGCACTCATGCACCCGTGCACCAATGCACCATGCACCCCTACACCATGCACCCATGCACCTTGCACCCTTACTTAATGAGAATATTCCCTATCTGAGTTGTATTCAGTTAATCAAATTTTTTTTTGGGTGAAGTCAAGTTGCCTTCAGATAGTTGGAGTGATTTAGGGCAGCTCAAGTTGTTTTCAGACAATTAAAGGGGTTTTGGGTCAAATTCAAGTTATCCTCAGTTAATAAGAGTAGTTTTTGATCAATTCAAGTTGTGTTCAAGGCATGCAAGTGCTTTTAGGAGAACTAGAGTCAGTATTGATGAGTTCAAGTCTTATTTAGTGAATGGGAGTGATCTTTGGGGAGGTTTGAGTCAATCTTGGTAAATTTGAGCTATCCCAGTGACTAGGAGTGTTTTTTCCAGTGGATTAAATTTAGTCTTAGTGGATCGAGTTTCTCTTTTGAGAACTTGAATAGGTCATTCAATGGACTAGAAAATCTCTTAGTGTTTTAGAGTTACTTGTCCATAGTTTGGAGTCAGTCTCTTATAGGGATTCAAATTGGTCTTAAGGGATCTGAATTTCTTTTCATTAATTCATTCTCTCATTATTGCAATGGTTGGTTAGTGGTGTAGAGATTTTGTCCTTTAAATTTGAATACTAGGGGAGGGATTCAAATGGTTTTTTGCACATAGTGTGTCTTGGGGTTTGGGTACATTATAATGAATCACATGTGGCATAGAATTCCTAAAGTTGATATCAACAAATTTGATGGTTATTATCCCACTGAGTGGGTCAATCAAATGAGAAATTAATTTTCCCTACATGGAATCACAGATGGTTTGATAAAAATTTTATTGTGTTCCTTGTATTTGGAATATGAATGTTGAAAATGGTGGAAATTAAATAAGAAATATGACATGGGTTATATTGGTTGGACAAAATTTGTTTGAGACCTCTATGAAGATTTTGAAATCAACACTCATTATTACGAGAAAATAAATAGGCTCAAACAATTAGGATTCGATGAAGATTTCATCACCTCCTTTGAGTAGTTGGTCATTCACACAAAAGGAATAGACATTTATTTCCTTCAAGGAATGTCTCAATAGTAGTATGAAAGAAGAGATACATGCAGAGGTCTTAATGGTCCATCCTAGTTTTAGTTTGAAATCCAATCAAAGAATTTGGGAAGCCAAAAAGGTGATGAATTCTTGTATTAAAATGGCCCCATTTATTCCCTGTCCTTATCTGCCTATATTCCCTTCCATTAATCCCTCTTCACCCTCCCCACCTTCCTAATTCCAAAAGTTAACTATTGAATTGGAAAAATGCCAATTTAAAATTCAATGCTACAACTATCATGATACATATTCCCTAGGCACAAATGTAAGGACATAAACCTGTTTATGGTAATTTCAGAGGAAATTTGTGAAGACAAGGTTGAAGCTATTACCCAAGATGTCCCTCGTACTCTATCAAATACTTTCCCTTTTTTTATATACAAGAGGTGGAATTCCACATCTCTTTGCATCCATTTATTAGTGTTTTAGGAGTTGTTATATCTCCATGTCATTTCCCTCACTACCAACCCTTATTCTTCACCAATTATCATGGTATTCCAGAAAAAAAGGCACTTAGAAAATTGACTGTCAAGGATAAGTTTCCAATTCTTGTCATTGATGACCTTTTGGATGAGCTTGATGATACTCAATTCTTCACCAACCTTTATTTACAATTAGGATATCATCACATTTTAATGAAGGAGGAATATATCCTCAAAACTAATTTTCTCACTCATGAAATCCATTACATGTTCTTGGTGATTCCCTTTGGTCTTTGCAATGCATCCTCCACCTTCTAGAGTCTCATGAATAAAAATGATTTTAAAAATTTATGTATAATTTTGTCCTTGTCTTTTTCTATGGCATATTGATCTACAATAAAACTTGCAATCCCATGTCACCTATGTGGATCACATCTTTAAATGTATTGTTAATCGTCAACTCTTTCTTAAAAGGTACAAATGTGCCTTTGGTGTCTCTGAAGTGGAATGTTTGGGCCATTATGTTAGTCGTGATTGTGTGAGTCTGGATTTGAAGAAAATTGAAATAATGAAGGATTGACCTTTGCGCAAAATTATTAAAAGAATAAGAGTTTTTTTTTCTTTCTCATTGGTTATTATATAAAATCACAATGAAACTATGCTAAAGTTGCAACTCCACTCAGAATTTCGCTAAAAAAATTGATATATATAGAAATGGCCTAGAAGAAACAGATTTTCAGGACTTAAAAGGAGACCATGTGTACCACACCCGTACTCCCTTTTCCCAAATTCACTAATACCTTTGTCCTAGAATGTGACACCTCAAGCAAAGGAATCATAGTAGTACTCATGCAAGAGGGGAAACCAAATGTGGCTTTTACTAGAAAATGGATATGTGATTGACACTTGGGAAAATAAACTTATGAAAATGATACAATGACCATATTACATTCTATGGACATATAACATCCATTCCTACTTGGGTAATGTTTCTAGACTAAATTTAATCGTTGTTTCCTATAATACTTCTTGGAACAAAGAACTTATTCCTTTTAGAAACATAAATGGGTCACCAAAATGTGGGGATATGAATAATGAGATAATTTACAAAAAGGGAAAAGACAATATGGTAGAAAATGATCTCTCTTGAAAATATGAAGAATAAAGTTCCCTCTTTTTGTTCTCCTTCATAATAGGAATCTAGATGAATAGATTCTGTAATGAATGGCTAACCAATCCTTCATATCTCTAACATGATCTAGCAAATTCAATGGGAACCCCAAGCATATTTAGGCTACACTTGTAAAAATCAAGGCATTGTTATAAAGTGAAACTATAATTTGAAAAATAAGTCACCATTGAAATCAATGGTGCTCTCAAAGATACATTCATCCCCCACAACCAAGTATTCAATATTTCATAAAACATATGGAATTATTAAACACTCATCTTTCTATGAAGAATAAATAAGAACGTCTAGACGTTTGTGGCATAGTTTAATATTTTCCAATGACATAAAGGATATACAATAAAGACTCCATGTGAACTTCAACCACTTCCACTTTGGCTATTAGTATGGAATGACCTTTATATGGGCTTCATTACGAGGCTTCCAAAATATGGTAATAAATATGTAACATGGTTGTGGTTGATCAACTTTCTAAATATGCTCATTTTTGTTCTCTACAACACCCCTTCAAGGCCTCAATGCTAGCTAAACCATTCTTTGATAATATCTTCAAATTCCATGTTATTCTATAGTTTTTTGTCATGGATTTTGATCTCACCTTCACTACCAATTTTTAGCAAGAATTGTTTAAGATCCAAGGTACTCAACTAAATCTCAACACCTCCTATCACCCCCAAATTGATGGTAAGGCCAAAGTTCTCAACGACTGCATGTAAGTGTATTTTTCGTTTATTTTAGAGTATAAATATCGATGGGTTCAATGGATACAAGCAGAATGGTACTATAATATTGCTTATCATGCTACCAATCAGATGATTCCCTTTGAAGCAGGGATGATTTTAAGGAACCATACTTATTTAAAAGTGTATAAATGTTGGCGAATATTACCAATTCTTAAAACACCAACTATAAAATGATTGGCGATATTTTTCAAAAAATATTTTAATTTCCAAGGATTTTATATCGTTTATATAATAATTTGGCGATTTTTAGGGAGAGAATTTTACCCCATCAAAATTGGGCGAAACAAGGCTTCAAAAAATGCAAAATGGCGAATCTGTTTTGGGAGAAAACCATCGAAAAATAGCTCACTCGGGTAAAATTCACCCCTAAAATTATCCCTGCTTTGAAGTTACATATCGCCAAAGAACCCTTCTCAATAATATCCTACTTACCTAATGTCTCTATGGTATACGAGGTCAACAAAACACTCATAGATTGAGCCCACATTCTCTACACACAAGGATAATTTGATGATGTACTACAACATGATAAAGAAAAAAATTGATCAACATAATTATCTACACCAATTTAAAGAATGGGATCAGGTATTCATCCACCTAGATCATTATAAGTAGACCTAAATTAAGGAGAACTGCCATTAGAAGCTTTCTCACAACTTTCATGGTCCCTATAATGTCCTCAATTTTTTTGGAGTATCAGTACAACAACATGGTATAACCGTCACACCTATGGGAATATAAAAATTGTAGACTAATCTCCACGCCTGATGATAGGGCCTTGTGCTAGGTTTCAAATGTTCATAAACCTCTACAGGTTTTGGTTTACAAATTATATCTACTTAGCCACTCTAAAAGTAATCCCATCTTTCATAGTGTTAACACTCATATTTTACGCTCGGTTGTGAAAAGGTAAACCCCAAGGTAACCACAAAACCAAGCTTTAGGAAAGAAAGTTGGCTTCTTTCTCTCTAGAGAGGGATCTCTCATTATTTTTTCTCACAGGCCAGATATATATAAACAAAATATGAAATTTAAGGTTGTTGGTGGTTGAAACAAACGTACATTTGGCATGGATTCATAATGTGGAACGATGATATTAATAGTGCTGCTGCATGGGAAACTTTAAAAGAGGAAAGGTAACAATCTGATTACAGTCAAAATGATTTTGTGTGGTGATTATGGAGGAATTTAGAAACAATCCATTAATGTGGGCATCTAATTGGGAAAAATCCAACATTAACTTTAGATGAACAATTTTGTGAATGTTTGAAAGTAATAGACATGGCATATGATTATGAATTTTTCATTGTAAACTCATTCAAACATGAAATGGAAAACATAATGGAATTATTAAACAAGAAATACATTCACGTGAGAAAAGGAAATACATACTGCAATAAAGACAACATAGGAATCTTTGAAAAGGCTAGCTTCGACTCTGTAATTTTACTAATCTCTGAAAATAATAGTTACAATGCAAAATATCACAGGTTGCAACCCTTGTTCTATTAAAAAAAATTGTTCTTATACAAAATATCACTCCATGAGCTGAATAACTAACTCTAAAAAAAGGAAATAACCTCCTTTTTACATCTTTCATCTGTAAGTCTTAGCTAATAACTTCTCTTGAAAATAAGCTAAAAAATCATAGTTAACTAGTCTTCAAAAATAGTCTTCGACAGGTCTTCAATATTTATTTATGAGTGCAACCTACATTTTTTATTTCCATACTTTTCAACTGTCTTCCACTAATCAACAGTTGGCAGCTCCAAACTAGTCATCTCCTTTTCCAACACTCTTAGCTCCACATGTTCCACGTAGGAAAACTCTGGCATTTGTGCACATGTGGCTCTGAAGGAAAACAACATTTTAAAATCCTCTAATAACTGATCAATTATTGTCTTTCCAAATAAATACTGCTGCGTATCTTCAAATTTTCTATGTTCTAATATGCTACTAATAAGGAAATCATGGTATTACTTTTGAGAAAACATACCACCTTTTTCTTCCTAGAAGAAAGGCAGTCCCTTTTTGAATATGGAGTAAATAATTCAATAAAAAAATTTCACTTGATGGGTCATGATATAAATTTTTTCTTGTACTGTATCCAAATGTTGATGCTTTCTCACAATCTTCCTAGCCCATGTAATGAATGAAATATTTTCTTTGATTTTTTTTGTCTCCAGATCATCTTCATTCAAACCGTTCAGAAAAATGATTGTATTATTTGGAGTATCTATTGGATTTTTATTTAACACTTCTTTTGCTGCTGCAACACTTTGTCTGGCAGATTGGACAATAATTTCCTTATCCAAAAGATAATCCAAGTAGAGCCTGAGCTTTGTTGCTTTAGCTATGATCACATCCCACAGGATATGTTTATCTCCTTGCATAGGAAGTTGTCTAGTCACTTGTTTCATAAGTTTGTTATTTTTGTATGAAAGGTCTCTACACTTAATCTCCCAAGCTTTTATTTCTTCTTCTCTCTTCAAGGATAATTTTTCTAGATTCTTTTTTTGATTCTTTAGCCCAAAAATTTCCAAATCTATCACAATAAACTAAGACATTTCTTGTATAACAAAATATGCATTGGTTTGTGCAAGAGGTGGAATAATATGCACCTGAGGCTCTTTTCCCTTTTCATTTAATTATTTTTCCATTTCTACTTGTTTTTTCTTTAAATCCTTCACATTTTCAACCAAAAGACCCATGTCCCTTTCTCATTGATTCTTTCTTCAACAAACTTTAAAATCTTTTCTTTTCAATCATTCAATTAATCATTTAGAGCCTCTTTTTCTTTTTCCAGCTCTGTAAGCTCTGTAGCTTGTATGAGTTGGGTAGCTTGGATCTTCAATATATTTTTAAGCAGTTGAAGGGTGTTCTCTTTCTCATTTAACAACTTATGATTTGTTGCTCCTTTATTAGCTTCCTTATCAATCGTTAGTAAATCACCTTGAAGTTTCTTAATTTGATGTTGATGAACTTTATTTTCAGCCCTTTCTTGTCTCAACTGGTTCTCAAATTTACTCTTGGAATATTGCAATCTATACACCTTTAAAGTGGCCTTGAGTAGGTCACTATATATCATTTCTCTAGTGTGTTTGTGGATATGAATCATATCAGGTATAGGAATCTTTTCTAGATTCATACTCATCTCAACAACTTTGTTCTTGGTTGCTATTGCTAAGTTCAGAGTGTTCTCAACATGATATTTGACAGTAACCAAAGCCACATCTTTACTAGATATTTTTCTAACATTTGCATACAATTTAGGAGATTCATTTGTTGATACGTATCTATCCTACTTGTATTTATTAAATAGCTCTGGGTGTCTCTCAGAAGGCATATTCATTGATTTGAAAGGCCGGTCCTTTGAATTTCATCTATTTTTTCTTGCCTTTAGATTCTTCTACATGTATCATATGGCCTACCTATTCAAACTTCCATTTCTTTATATTTTTAGTAGTGTCTTCTTCTTCTATCTCCATAGAATCAGAAAAAACCCATTTATTAGTCCTTTCATAGTGAGTTGCAATAAGAGATATCCTTTATACTGCTGGAATAATAATTAAAGGATCTGGTTGTGTAGAAATGGAATCCTTTATTGAAGAAGTGGAACCATGTTGCATATACTCTTCACCATGTGTCTCCTGAGGATAATCCATCCAATTGGCACTCTCAACCAAGCCTGCAACTTCTTGATGCTCAAAGGGTTTGTTTTTTATTGAATTTTATTCTTATTGATATGACATGGTGAGGATCATAGTTGACAGTTGCAATAGTCTGAAACCTCATATGCTTCAAAAAATTCTCCACTACAAGAAAATCAACTTTACTTTTTATAATGAATGGGACAACTACCCATGGAAATTTGATTTCAGATGACTTCTTAAAATTAAAATGCTCATTCTTAAAAATGAGATTCTTCCTGATCAAATCTAAGGAAAATATCCTATATGTTAAGAAAGTAGGTAAAATATAAGGTTGATGAACAAATACATACACTATAATTACTGTACCTTCTTCCATCAAGAACCAGTTTCCAATTCTTTTCTCATGTCAAAATTGCAACGTTTATTTCATAAGAGGTAGCACACTGGGAAATGTTTGCTGGAGAAACACCTTATATACCTCAGACATAAGAAAGGTCATATATTTTTGAAAATTTATTCTAATCTCAGTAGTGAGAACCATCTCTGGGAACTATAGGTTCTCCTCATTGGAAAATAAGAACATTTTTACCAAATAGGATTGGAATCTGAAAAATCTGGTGTTGTGGAAGTTCATTAGTTGTGAGTGGATACTCTCAGCTAAGAAGTCGTCAAATTTAAGGAAACATGAATGAATTAACTCACTTAGCTCAACTTGAACAATACTAATTTTGAACAGTGGACTCATTAGGGACTCAGTGAAATACCTGTCAGTGTCTAGACCTAGAAACAGACTCATAAGGGAAATAACAGACCAAGTTTCCTCATTAAACAGAGTTTTGCAAGGATATATCTGGTTTGAAATAGGTGTTAAAGAAGGCTTGTTTCTTCTCCACAATATCCTCTATGAATAACTAAATTAAACTCTCTTCACTAAACTCTTCATACAACTACGTGAAACTAGCAGGAACAACAAATGTATCATGGACTATTAATGGACTAATAGGACAAAGGATTTTGGACTTAGCCACGTCCGTAATTACCCTCTCGGGAGAGGAATAATTACAAGAGCACCAGTCAATAAATTTGGAAAAGTTTAGGGTTTTCTCAGTACAAAAAAACTAGAAATAAGATTGAAAGACACCATAGACATCCGTTCCTTGGTATTTAAGGACTTTTAATTTGTTTTTCAAGAGTTCTACTAAACTAATGGACATTATTGTATCAAAAACCTCACAATCCTTGTCTTAAACAACATCTTTTACATGTTAAATAGCTTTTGGTAAGAGGAAAATGGCCTAGCTGGTTACTTGACAAGTTGACAGGATATTCGTCTGAGTTGGCTTATTTTGCACAGTCCCTAGCTCTCTATTTGCAATGCATAAATAGACAAATAGTCCCTATCCACGTGCTTTTGATTTTATATTTTTTTATTCCCTTTTTGGTCATGCATCTTGTTCAGTTGAATATTTTTCTGTCCGTAGATCTGGTGTCCTTCATTCTAATCCATTGATCCTGATAACCGTTTAACCATTCTTTCTCATTCCCTCTACATCATCCATCCTTATCTCTCCTATAACTTCCAAGAATAGAACTAATCATAGCCATAGATCCACCTTTGACTTAATTTCCACCACAGATTTTTTCCCTTCTTTAACATTACCTGTTCACATCATAACTGAACTGCACTTTTCCTAAGAGGATTAATACTCAACCATTGATCTTATCCTTTACAAATCCCCATCTTCGATCGATTTCCCTTTTTAATATTCTGCTCAGATTTGGATTTCCAAAAAGTGTGCATGTTCTCCCAGCGTAGTGATTCTCCATCGTAGATTTGAACCTTCATCAATATCAACCTTTTATTTCCACTCCCTTTAATTTTATTCATGCATGTTGATTCAGTGGAACAATTCTGAGCCGTATATCTCTCTTCCATCAAATATGCACCCTTGATCATGTGGGCCCCTTAACGAACTCCTCTAGTTCACAAATTCTCTTTACCAATGCACCTTTCATCATCAAAATAAATATGAACCCTTGATCTTGATCAAGACTCCATCTTGACCATTGAAATATGTACCTTGTACCACTTCCCGTTGATTTCAAAGATTATTTCCTCCGCGCATGTTCACCCAACAGAATGAATGCCATCCAACGATCATTCCTCCAACCAGATCTCTGCCATTGATCTGTGTTAGATGTAACTTTTTCCGTTGATTGGGAAATTTAATCCTTTTGTTTATGTCCCATCGATGAAATATTTCATGGCTGTAGATATTCTTTCCCCATTTGATTTAACCATAAATCTCTGCCACCTTTTAACCCATTCTATTGGCGACCAAATTTATTCTTACCTTGAAACTTTTCCTGTGGTTTCATGCACAGATGTAGATCATCTACACTGCATATATACACCACCAAATCCTACCATGAAATAATACATGGCATATTTTTCATCTGAAACTTATTTCTAAAGTTTGAGCTAGGATTTTTCTGCAAATATATAATTTTCAACTTAGAAATAAGCCCCTTTATACATACCTTCAGGTCACATGATAAGAATTTTAGATCTTTCCTTATCTATTATCAGGCCTCCCCCCTTTCCAACTACTAACCAGAAATGGTGTTAATAGCTAGCTCCAATTGGGGATGCTATCCTCCCTGCGAGGTATCAAAGAACCCGCAGACTAGTGCCTATTTTTATTTCTTACAAAACTCAATTTTTATTTTTTATTTTTTTGCATATACAAAAATAAAAGAACATGGAAACCCCTCAAGATATTAGGGCCTTCTCTTCGGGCTTCAAATCTCTCAGCTTGCCATCTGTACTGATATCAAATTAATTAAATATATACAATCTATGGTACAAAAATTACCTTCCACCTCTAAGACATATAATGCTTTAGAAATATCCCATTGATAGGGCCTCCTTTTAGCTGAACCCTATCATGATGTTGCAAAACACATGTGTTATCACCCCTATAAATTGCAATAATGTATGGTCCCCTCCACATGTAATCAAATTTTCCATGCTTGTCTTCTTTTGGCGCAACCCACTCCAGTACCAAATCATCAATCTGAAAATTTTCCTCTTTCACCTTTCTATCAAAAGTCTTCTTTACCTTCTCACGATGTATTTGCACTTTGTCATAATCCTTATCTCTCACTTCATTCAATTGAATTATCTAATTGATTCTTCTATGCATATGATTAGGCTCATCCTTATGTTCCTTTAACAACTTCATGATAGACATACCCAAAGATAATGGAAAAATTACCTCTACTCCAAAAACCAATTGAAATGTTGACATTCCAATTTCTCTTTTAGCACTGATCCTGTCTTCCCATAAATCATACTTCACTTGAATATGCCAAGCTCTTTTATTGTCTTCTAGCAACTGCTTGATTATCTTTACTAGACTCTTATTAGAAGACGTTGTAAGTCCATTTCCCTAAGGATAATATGTAGTAGAATGATTCAAATTAATATGATACTTATGACAGAAGATGATAATTTTCTTTGATTTAAAGGCATGGGCATTATCTTTTACAATCCTCTTTAGACACTCTAACCTTGACAAGATGTTGTTTTCTATGAAATGCATAATTGCAACATTAGTAGCTATTCTTGTTGGTATGGCTTCAATCCATTTGATAAAATAATTAGTTGCTATAAGAATCCACCTGTGCTGACCAGAATAATTTGGGTTGATTTCTCCAATGAAATCCAACCCCCATTGCTGAAAAAGGTGCATCCACTGAGATGGGATTTAGAGGTAATGGCACCAATTTTCTTTTCCCTTCAAAATTTGGCATTAATGATATGTATTGGTTTCTTTATACACATAAGAAAACATAGAATTCCAATAGAACCTAGCCCTAAATATTTTGTTAATTGTTACCTTCCAACAATGGTGTCCCCCACAAAACCCTTGATGGAATTCTTTCATGGTATGTTGGGCCTAATTCTTCAACAAACAATCAAAAAAATCTCTCCTGGATACTTCCAATATAAATATTGATTAATAATACAAAATTTTGTTGCCTTCAATTTGGCTTATCTTGCCCTCCCTTGTTTTGCTTATTCTAGGAGGAGCCTGCAAGTTCTACAATACATATACAATGTCACTATACCATGGAGATAAAGTAAAATCTGATATCAATTGCAGTTTTGGATCAGGATGATTAGAAGAATTAGATACGAAATTCATTTGCAAAGATTCACAGTTTGAATCTATCACCAGTTTAACCAGCCCCTATCCTTTCACCAATTTTGTAGGCTTAATCTCCAAATCATATTCCAACAATACTTCAATCCATTTATCCCTCTTTCCCTCTTGATCAGGTTGTGTAAGGATATTTTTTACCACATTCATGGGAACATAATCCACAATATGAGAATAAGGAATATACACCCTGAAATCTTTCAAAGAGTTTACCAAAGCATAGGATTGTTTCTCCATATTGTCATATTTTAATTCTCCATCTCTCAGCACTTTGCTAAAGAAAGAAATGGGATGCTCATCATTCTGACTATTCTTCTGCAATAAAACTCCAGAAATGGTGTGTTTAAAAGCATATGAAAATACCAAAAAATATCTTGAAAAATCAGGATTTACCAAAACTGGGCTTCAGTAATGACTTTATTAATGTCTTTGAAATATTTTCTAGCATCTAAAGTCCACTTAATCTCATTATCCTTTTTCAACATATTTGTAATATTCCTCAAAATTTCAGCAAAACATGGTATGAACCTTCTTAAAAAATTCACATTTCAAATGAAATACTGCTCCTCCTTTTTACTCCTAGGTTCTTCTACTTTTAGAATGGCATTTACTCTATCTGGGTCTATTATGATTCCATATTTAGAAATAATATGCCCCAACAAATTTCCCTCTTTCAAACCAAAATTTGATTTCCTGGGATTAAGGGAAATGCCACACCTTCTAGTACAATTCAAAAAGACCTTCTCCAAATGCTTCACATGGTCCCTGCTAGATTTAGAAAAAAACGGTTATATCATCCATATAAATAACTACAAACTTATCCTTTTCCTCAGAAAAATCAATATCCATGGCTCTTTGAAAGGTGGCTATTGCGTTCATCAACCCAAATGATATATTGGCATACATAAAAGTACCCCAAGGTGTATTAAAAGCAGTTTTTTCTTGGTCCTTTGGAAGAAATTTGATTTGATTATATCCAGACAAACCATCCATGGTGGAAATTCTCTTTGCTCCTGCCACTTTTTGCAGAATATGGCCCATTTTAGGTAAAGGATAGTTATCTTTCAATGATACTTTATTCAAATTCCCGAAATCAACACAAAGTTTGATCTCACCATTCTTCTTTTTAACTGGTACCAAATTAGCTACCCATTTAGAGAATCTAAGAGTAATAATGATCTTTACATTAAAATATTTCTTGACTTCCTCTTCTATCAGAGGAAACACCATAAGATTAATTCTTCTCAACTTTTGTCTAAATGGATTTTATCCACGCTTAATAGGAATGGTGTGTTGTATAATGGAAGTATAATATTCTTTCAGGTATTCATAGCTCCATGAAAACACATCAACATAAATCTTCATCAGGTGAATTCACTTTTCCTTCTTAGCCACAAGAAAATTTTTAGACAGTTTTACAATTCTGGGTACATCTTCAATTCCTATGTGTTGGTCTTCAATGTCATTTTCCACTGGTTGAACCCTTGGATGTTTGGCAACATTGTTCTGATAAAACCATTTTTCAAGAGAAATTAGACCCTTTGGGATATAATTTCTTTTTAATTGTATTATGTCCTTTCCTCCAATTACATTTTTTCAGCTTTTTATTTTCAACATCTTCATCATCCGGTTGTAAAATTTCATCGAAGTTTTCTGTGTTTTGATTCTCTGTATCTATTTGAGTATTTACAAATTCTTCTGATAATTTCTGAAAATATTTTTAACTGCAAATCGTCCTCAAATACCTGCCAGTATTTGGAATTATCAGGGATGGAAGATCTATTTACAACTTCTATCTTGTACTTCTTTTTTGGATATATGGGAACCTTGATATTCTTAGCAGTGGTGGCCAGCGAATCAACTGCTTGATTCTCTCTTCTGGGAAGAACTCTACCTTTGTATTATGTGAAAACATTACCTGACATATTCCAAACCTCATCTCTGCATGCTCTCATCCTAGGATGTTTAGTCTGATAGCTATCATTCACCTGGTTAATCACTAACTCAGAATCTTCAAATACATCAATTCTTTTGGATCCCAAATATTTTCAAGCATTTAATCCTAGCAGCAGAGTCTCATACTCTGCTACATTATTGGTACATTCAAAATTTAACTTAAAATAATAATAAAAACTTTAAACCCTCAGTTAGGAGAAATTATACACACCCTAGCACCAGCTCCCTCCTTGCTGATAGACCAATCAAAAAACATTTTCCACAACCCTTTTTCATTATGTTTCTTTTCCAATCCATCATGTCTCTGAGGAAATTTTTATTTTCTTTTAAATCCACCACTATGGGTATATCAGGATCAACATGTGAATCATTGAAGAATATAGAAGACCCCAAACCAGTATCTACAACATATATAGGGTGATTTTTGGGTTTATCTTAGCTATGTTGCCGCATTTCACACACCTGGGGGAATGTGGTAGAAATATTCAAGCCACTCGGTGTGTCCTTGGGGGAAAGTCTCGAGTCAAGGCTGTCACCTTGTTCTTGACTCCTTTGTTTAGGCTCAACTCCTAACGAAGC